>SJYA01002176.1:64496-107006 GCA_006410615.1 Neotragus moschatus | reverse complement strand
AAGACAAAGGCATGGAGGAAAATAGACAAATCTAAAGGACTTCAGTAAAAGGGCTGTACTTGTAAAAGTAAGAGTGGTCAGTGTGAACCACATGGAGATAGTAACCCAGAAACAAAGACTGAAAGAGGCTAAGAGACCAGCAGGATGGAGCTCTCTGAGGAAATAATTAATAATTGATATTTATACACCCCAAATGTCTGTTAATCAACTAATAGGACAAACAACATGAGTTGGCAGTAAGAAATGGTCATTTATCATGCATTTGTATTTCCCAAAACTATGTGGAAAAGATAGAAATAGAAATTCCACGACTTCAGTAATAACAGGAATGTAGTGATTTGTATAAAAGTCTTCTTTCCAGAGTCCATCTCAGTAATCAGAGATAGTAGATATGTTTTTTACCTAACTAATAAGACTTTTTTGTTGACATAAATAGATTAATCAAATAAAATAATCTCTCTGATTAAATCAATTGGTAGTTTTTAATGATAAATACATTTTTCTCATTATTATTTTCCAAAGCAAAACTTTGTGAGTGTATTTTTTTGCTCTGTGTGTGTATTTATAACCATCTAAAACTGCATCATATTAAGATGGGGGTTATTTGAGTAGATATTTGAATAGATTCCCTAGTGAGTGATTAGCTTTACAATGATGATGGCCCATTCAGTAAAGAATTTGGAGCAATGAAGGAGACACAGGTTTGATTCCTGGGTTGGAAAGATGCTCTTCTCTAGGAAATGACAACCCACTTCAGTATTCTTGCCCAGGCAATCGTATGAACAGGGAAGGTTGGCAGGCTACAGTTCACAGCATCGCAAAATAGTTGGGCATGACTTAGCGATTAACCACCACCAGTGAGTGAAGTGTCATCAACAAAACCCACCAAACACCCTGAAGGACAAATCAAAATCCCTTTAACAGATGAATGAATGCTTTACAGAAAAGCTGTGTCCCAGAAAACAGTGTTGGGATCAGAGTTATGACTGTCACAGTCTATTCTGTGCAGACAGTTGAAAATCAAATCGTTTCAGGAGCACTTTGAGTTCTCTCATTTTTTTTATTCCTTCCTTGAATGTGGGTTATTTATATCACCTTTCTTTTTACAGGATGGAACATTCTTTAAAATAGAAACTGTTCTTCTTACTTTTGTATTTTGCTTAGAGTCCCTTAGAGTCCAGAAAAATTGAGGAGAATCAATTAAACATATTCACTCATTTAAACATTCAATAAATATAATTAATTTGGTTAAAAAAATTTGGTTTTAAATGTATTAAAGTCATGACATAGTTATATTCCATCTTGAAGAAGAAAATTTAATACATCACTTTGTATTTCTTGTGTGTGTGGTTGCTAATTTATTTTTTAGATTTTACATTTGCTAATAATAAATCCTTACACTTGTGTAAGGTAGTTTTTCTGAGAGAATATTAGTGTGAAAGAATATTCTTTTTTGTATCTAAGATTTAGGAAAAGTGTCCATATATCCACTTTGCTAAGTCTGTTTCTCTGTAGACAATGTAAGGTAAGTCATACCAAAACTTACAGAAAGCATTACACTACATTACATCATGGAGGAGCTGGTTGAGGGGGGACAGATTAAATAACTTAAAGCACAGCAGAGTTCAGGTCTTAATATGTTGCACTTAGTGGGGAAAATAGAGAAACTGATGACCAAATGCACTAATTCTAAATTCTAAACAGTACTGTGTACATGTTGCAAAACACTTGATGCTTACTGCATTACTTTCATACTCTCCAGTGATGCACAAGAGCTGCAAGAATCATTCTTTCCTCTCATGGAATCTTCTCTTTAGTTTGTGGCCAAGCATGTTCTTGGCTACAAAAGAAATTTTGCATTTTAGTTGTTGTTCAGTCACTCAATCATGTCTGACTCTGCAACCCCATGGACTTCCCTGTCCTTTACCATTTTCCTGAGTTTGCTCAAACTCATATCCATTGAGTCAGCGATGCCATCTAATCATCTCATCCACTGTTGTTCCCTTATTTTCCTGCCTTCAATCTTTCCCAACATCAGGCTCTTTTCCAATGAGTCGGCTCTTCACACTAGTTGGCCAAAGTATTGGAGCTTCACCTTCAGCATCAGTCCTTCCAATAAATATTCAGAACTGATTTTTTTTAGAATTGACCAGTTTGATCTCTTTGCAGTCCAAGGGACTCTCAGAGTCTTCTTCAGCACCACAGTTTGAAAGCATCAGTTCTTCAGTGTTCAGCATTCTTTACAGTCCAGCTCTCACATCTGAACATGATTACTGGAAAAACCATAGCTTTGACTTTACAGACCTTTGTTAGCAAAGTGATGTCTCTGCTTTTTAATATGTTGTCTATGTTTGTCATAGTTCTACTTTCAAGGAACAAGCATCTTTTAATTTCAAGGCTGTAGTAACCATCCGCAGTGATTTTCAAGCCCAAGAAAATAAAGTCTGTCACTGTTTTCATTGTTTCCACATCTATTTGGTTTGAAATAATGGGACCAGATGTCATGATATTAGTTCTCTGAATGTTGAGTGGTAAGTCAGCTTTTTCACTATCCAATTTCACCTTCATCAAGATGCTCATAGTTCCTCTTCACATTCCACCATAATGGTGGTATCATCTGTATATCTGAGGTTATCAATCATTCTCCCAGCAAACTTGACTCCAGCTTGAGCTTCATCCAGCTCAACAGTTCATATTGATGTACTCTGCATATAAGTTAAATAAGCATGGTGACAATATACAGCTTTGACATACTCTTTTCCTAATTTGCAAGCAGTCAGTTGTTCCATATCTGGCCCTAACCATTGCTTCTTAACCTGCATGGAGGTTTCTCAGGAGGCCAATAAGATAGTCTGGCATTCCTGTCTCATAAAGAATTTTATACACTTTGTTGTGCCACACAATTAAAGGCTTTAGTACAGTCAACAAAGCAGAAGTAAATGTTTTTCTGTAATTCTCTTCCTTTTTCTGTGATCCAACCGATGTTGGCAATTTGATCTCTGGTTTCTCTGTCTTTTCTAAATCCAGTTTGTATATCTGGAAGTTCTTGGTTCATGTACTATTGAAGCCTAACTTGAAGGATTTTGAGCATTACCTTATTAGCATGTGAAATGAGTGCAGTTGTGTGGTAGTTTGAAATTCTTTGGCACTGACCTTCTTTGGGATTGTAATGAATGTTTTATATCTAACCCCAGATAAAAAATTCCCTGTTCACTCACTATGCAGAAGAAAGTAATGGCCAAGTCTTTGACACCAACAATTTAAAACTCCAGGAGTATTTTAAGATTCACAATCTATCATACAAGTAATCTGTGGCTATCAAATGTGTGTGTGTGTGTGTGTGTGTGTGTATGCGTGAATGCTAAGTTGCTTCATCTGGTCTTACTCTTTGCAACCCTATGGACTGTAGCCTGCCAGGGATTCTCCAGGCAAGGATACTGGAGTGGGTTGTCATGTTTTCCTGCAAGGTATCTTTCTGACTCAGGGATCCAATTCGTATCTCTTATGTCTCCTGCATCGACAGGCAGATTCTTCACCACTAGTGCCACCTGCAAAGCTAAATCATTCATCAACTTATGCTAATATTTATACATAACATAATCTAATAAGTAATAAACTATTTTGATTAAAATATCTACCTGAGTCAGTCTCTCCCATGAGGAAGCTTCCATAAGCCTCTTATTATTCTTCATCAGAGGGCAGACAGACTGAATACCATAATCACAGAAAGCTAACCAATCTGATCGCATGGGCAACAGCCTTGTCTAACTCAATGAAACTATGAGCCAGCCATATAGGGCCACCTAAGATGGATGGGTCATGCTGAAGAGTTCTGACAAAACCTGGTCCACTGGATGGGAATGGCAAACCACTTCAATATTCTTGCCTTGAGAACCCCATGAACAGTATGAAAAGGCAAAAGATAGGACACTGAAAGAAGAACTCCCCAGATCAGTAGGTGCCCAATGTGTTATCGGAGAACTAAGTCCAGAAAGAATGAAGAGACAGAGCCAAAGCAAAAACAACACCGAGTTGTGGATGTGACTGGTGATGGAAGTAAAGTCCAATGCTGTAAAGAGCAATANAACCCTGTGACGCAAATGGAGATTATTGTGTGCCTGTCTCCATTGTCACCCCCGACTTTTGACCTCATATACATGTTTACACATGCACCCATCTGACAGTTCTTGCAACATTAATTTTCTGCAACAAAGTGTTTCATGGAGCAAATTCCATTAAGCCTTTTAAATCCAGGACTTAAATTGCTCTACAGCTCAGCTAAACTGTTTCCATTTTTTTCCCCATCAAAATGCTTGTCGTAACATTATTTTCCTGGGATCCATTATTTTCTGTTTAAATTTTACAACAATGTGTTTCATTCATCTTTTCCCTCATACTGACTTTCTGCTGCGGCTAACTTCTGCTGATTTAAGGGTTTTGTTTGTTTGCTCCCTTCCTTTTGTACATTTTAATCAAAAAATTTTAAATATTATTTATCTGCTGCACCTTGTGGCATGTGGGATTTTAGTTCCCTGACTGGGAATTGAACCTGTGTCCCCTGCCAGTGGACAGGTGGAGTCTTAACCACTGGAACATCAGGGAGGTCCCCGTTTCCTTCTTTTGTGGCCTTTCTACCCAGTGCAAATCTCTTGCAGATCGAAATGGTGTCAAGAATACTTTTCTGCTGCCAATTTATAGCCTGTTAACAAATTCCAGCGTATGTCATGTCAGCCCTGTTAGTTTTACGAATAGCTGATTATCTTCTACCAGTAGCAATGGCACCCCACTCCAGTACTCTTGCCTGGAAAATCCCATAGATGGAGGAGCCCGGTAAACTGCAGTCCATGGGGTCACACAGAGTCGGACACGACTGAAGTGACTTAGCAGCAGCAGCAGTAGCACTTTGTGATAGAAATAATCACCAGGATGCAAGGGAGGGAAGTATTTCTGTCTTTATCCCCCTGCTTTGTCTTCAGGACCTAGGACAGTGCCTGGGGTCATAGTGGGTTCTCTACAAATATTTGGAGGCAGCATGAATAAAATTCACTAACAGTTGAATCAAAGGCTGATGGTTTGGGCTTCCGTGGTGGCTCAGAGGGTAAAGAATCTGCCTGCAGTGCAGAAGTCCTGGGTTTGATCCCTGGGGTGGGAAGATCCCCTGGAGGAGGGCACGGCAACCCACCCTAGTATTCTTGCCTGGAGAATCCCTGTGGACGGAGGAGCCTGGCAGGCTGCAGCCTATGCTGTCACTGAGCAACTAAGCACACACGCACTGAGGGTTTATCTCTGTTTGTCATACAGGAACAGTGATCAACTTTAGGGGAGAGAGATGGAGGCAAATGAAGAAGGGACGAGAAGATGGGGAGAGTATGCACACACATGCTCGCTGGCACACACATGTAGGCACATCTGTACACACGTACAAAGAAATGCACGCATATGCACACAGGTCATGCACATTCAGGTTTGCACACACGTGTGTGTGTATCCAGGCATGCATATGCACACATAGAGACATATATGCACATGCTCAGATATACACACACAGACACATTCATGCCTACTCACATGTGCACACAGCCACATGCACACACATACAAACACACATTTGCACACACATGCACCTGCATGCACACACAAGCACACAGTGACAGGTACAGACATAAACACAGACACTCACATGTATATACAAAATCTACCAGCACATTGACTGGTAAACTCTACCGCAGGGTAGGGTAAAATGTCTCTGGTGCAAGAATAAGGAAAGAAAAATTGCAAGATCAAGATGACATGCTTAACACACTCCTCTCTGGGGTGTCAGCATCTCCGTTTTATAATCGATTAAATGCATATCGAGGTGAACTGAACATTGGAAATCCAGTTGCTGCCTTGGTGTGAATTATTAAAAAATCGTACTTGGTCTTCTCTCCGGGTCAGACAGTGTGAAAAACACTGGGTACTGGAGATGGAGAGTGTTTGGCCCTTCATTTCAAAAGCTCCCAGGCTGGTGAGGGAGGTGGATGTGGAAGCCGAGCAATTAAAATGCAGCGCGATAAGGGCTGTGTAGAAAATTCCTCGGAGCAGGAAGAGCTGTGGGGGCAGGGGGTGTTGGAGTTTAGTGGGAGCTGTTAAGGTCTGAGCCATCAGACATTTCTGCTGGATTCCTCTTGGCGTGTTAGCTAACTAATTATAAAATAATTATAATGAACACTTCAGGGGAAGGGAAGGGGTTGAAAGGCAGGAACGGGCTGGAAATGAGCTGGGAAGATGTGCAGTTAGAGACCTGGGCTGCCCAGTCAACCTGGATGAAAGAGAGGCCAGTGTTTTGTTCTTGACCCCAAAATCCCCACCTGTAAAACAAGGAACAAGAAACATTTTCTTCCCAGGTTTGCTTCCCAGGCTAAATAAGCAAATGGGTCCAAAAGAGTTTTGGAAACCTCCCACCACGAACAAGCAGGATATTTTTTAATTTAGAAGAGACTGCAAAGACCTGCACTTTGTTCTTCAACTAGTCAGCGTCTAAATGGGCTTCCCGGGTGGTTCAGTGGTGAAGAATCCAGCAGCCAAAGCGGGAGACGCGGGTTCGATCCCTGGGTCGGGAAGATCCCCTGGAGGAGGGCACAGCAACCCACCTAGCATTCTTGTCTGGGAAATGTCATTGACAGAGAAGCCTGGCAAGCTATATAGTCCATGGGGTCGCAAAAGAGTCAGGCACAATTTAGCAACTAAACAATAATAGCAACCTGGAATTTTAATCTAGCTGGTGCTGGCAGAGGCAGAAGATGGCAAGCCCACTTTCAAGTACTTTTAAAGCCCAGCAGCCCATTGGTCATTGCCAGTCACATGACCGAGGGAGGGGTGGTGTAACTTGAATTGGGAGGGAGAGGGGAACTAATCTAATCTGCCACAGCCTTCAGGGCTGGACTAGTGATGACAGACTGGGTGCTAGAGGTTGATAGACTGGGTGCTGATTCCTGGCATTACCTTTCCCCTTCCTAGCCTGAGACTTGGGCTAAGTCAACTTCTATGAACCTCAGTTTGCTGATCTGTAAAATGGGCATCATAATATTTCCCATCTCCCCTGCGGCGAAGATTGTTTGATTTATTACAACAGCCCTATCACCAGCTTCCTAGCTTTGACCTTGCATCTCCCCACTGTCTCTTCTCTTCACGTCAGCTAGAGTCATTCATCCTTTAACTACGAAAGTCATCCAGAAAAAAACGTGTCCATTCAGGCAGGTTAGTGGTTGCTAGGAGCTGGATGGGAGAGAGGAAGTGGGAAGAGACTGTTAATAAGCATGACATTACTTTCTGGGCTAAAGAAAATATTCCAAAATGGATTATGATGATGGTCACACAATTTTGTGACTGTACAGTCTCTCTGCCTGGAATCTTCTTCCTCCAGATATTTGCCCATCCCCTCAGGTCTTTGCTTACATAAGGTGAACTTTCCCTAAAGACCTCATTTATTTATTTGGTGGTCCACACAGCTTGTAGGGGTGTTAGCTCCCCTAACAGGGGTGGAACCCTCACCCTTGGCAGTGAAAACTCGGAGTCCTCTAACCATTGGACCACCAGGGAATTCACCTGAATGCTCCATTTAAACTTGCACTGCACACTGCTAATCTCTCTTTTGATATATTTTATCCAGCAGTTGGAACAATCTGACGTGTTTCATATTTTGGTTGTGCACTTTATCTATGATTCATTCCTTTCTCCTCCTCTTCCTCATGCCCAAAATACACCAGGAGAATGTAAACTTCCCAAGGGAAGCAATATTTGTCTGTGTTGTTTGTGGCTTCCCATGCAGATGATACCTGGCACCTAGCCAGCCCTCCATAAATATTTGTCGAATGGATGATATAAACGATATAATGTTTATTAAGGGCTCCAGACCCAGCGTGTATGAGAGGTGTCATCAATGTTCGCTTTTATCACTATTTATTTCAGACGGGCTCCTTCATTGCCACATTTTCTGTCTGAAGTGCCTCTGAGTTTGAGTCAAATATTTTCCCCCCGGGAGTCCTTGCTGGCAAACATGTGTGGGTACAGATCCTGCCGCGTCTGTAGAGGCAACATTTCAGTCCCAGGTTCTTTCCTGCCGGGCAGACGGAGCCATGACATTTATAAATCTCTGGGCTNTGTCTGAAGTGCCTCTGAGTTTGAGTCAAATATTTTCCCCCCGGGAGTCCTTGCTGGCAAACATGTGTGGGTACAGATCCTGCCGCGTCTGTAGAGGCAACATTTCAGTCCCAGGTTCTTTCCTGCCGGGCAGACGGAGCCATGACATTTATAAATCTCTGGGCTCTTAATCCCCTGCTGATCCTCAGAGAGCAGTAGTGCTTTGTTTGCTAAAGACATTGCCCCGCTTTGAACAAAGGAGTGGAGCCACATCCCGCCGTCCTTCCTGGAGCTGTGACGTCACCGCCATCTTCAGGAGGAGGCGGCTCAGGGGTGAGAACTGACTTGCCCCGTGTCACCCGCCTGGGGAGGGTGAACTTGCCACGGGGACACGCATCCCTGGGGTCCTGCTCTTCGCCCTGCATTCCTGAGTTTGGGGACTGATCTGTTGGTTTGGGGGATTTTCTTTGATGTTGAGATAAATTTTTTAATTCTTCCCTTGTGGCTCAGCTGGTAAAGAATCTGCCAGCAATGAGGAAGCCCTGGGTTCAGTCCCTGGGTTGGGAAGATCCCCTGGAGTAGGGAAAGGCTACCCACTCCAGTATTTTGGGCTGGAGAATTCCATGGACAGTCCATGGGGTCACAAGGAGTCGGACATGACTGGGCAGCTTTCACTTTCACTTTCCATGTAAATCCTGCACCTTCTCACGACCAACTGTTCTCTCCCCCACATCAACCTTTTTAAAGAGGCGGCCTCTCCAGCTCACTGAGAGCGATTTCCACAGAATCAGATCCAGAAGTCCCTGTTAGCACGCACATGTGCCTTAGTACAGCTACATTCTCACTGAGATTCCATGATGTGAAGTGTGGAGAATCAAGCTGGGTCCTTCCACCATCAGGCACTGTGGAATGGGGACCACGTGGTGCTTGACGGGCTGGTTGGAATGGGCAGATCTGGGATTTGGGGGCCTGATCAGGGGCATGGGTGCTCCTGAAAGTCCAACATGGCACTTTAAAGGCTCCCTAAAGACCACAGCAGCTTGGGGAGCCATGGAGAAGAAATACGTGAACACCAGATGGTGGCTCCTGGAGGCTCTGTTTGCAGACTCATCATTTACAGAAGGACCCGAAGCAAGTGTCTTGTCCATTCAGTGATTACATTTGGCAGGACATTAAACAACCCAGAAAGCTGCTGAGGCCAGGCTGAACCAAACCGTTGCAAATGACATTTGCTCCTAGGGGTTGGCTTGAATTAAAGAACAAACCGTTTGAACTGGGATGAGAGAGCTACATTGGGACAGACTGCAGACTTTGGACGAACAGGCCAAAGAGCCTGAAGCCTCTCCATCAGCAATTCTTTGGCAGGAATGAAATTCATTTATCCTTAGATCAGTTCAGCAAAATTTATAGAGTGCTGCCAATAGGCTATGGGTCCAGAATTGAAAAAGCTAGATTCTTGCCCTCCAGAAATTCCCGGCCCAAGACAATGCAATTACTTCTCTATACAAAACTCATCAACACTGAATGTGTTAACCAGTCAGTGGACATAATGATATAAGGTTATATATGTGTATATGTGTGTGTGTATGCATAAGGATACTCCCTAAAGAATTTATAATGTGACATTTTTAAACTTATTTCTTGCCTTTTCTTTTTCTTTCCCTGTTGCTTTTTTTCTTTTTTATGATAATTTTTTATTTTTATTTTTATTTATTTATTTATTTTTCTTAAAAAAATTTTCCATCTCAGGTGTACATGAGTTCCCAATCTTGAACCCCCCGCTTTTTTTTCTTTATCAAAATATCATTCACATACCACAGAAGGTACCCATTTTAAGTGTATCATTCAATGGCTATTAGCACATTTACAGAGTTGCTTGATCATCACTGTCCACTTATTTTAAATAGGCTTCCCCNAACTGAACTGAACTGACTGATTTTCATTTTCATCCCTATTGAAAATAAACCTCCTGAAAGGATTTTACAATTTAACAAATTGTGATAATACGAAAATTAAATATATCACAACCAAATCACAGTAAGGTGAACAGAAAACCATGTTAAATAACAGTGAAATCATGTTTGAAGGCATAGTGGTGGTGTCTTAGTCGCCACGTCATTTCTGACTCTTGCAACCCTCTGGACTGTAGCCCATCAGACTCCTCTGTTCTTGGGATTTCCCAATCAAGAAAAATGGAGCAGGTTGCCATTTTCTTCTCCAGATGATCTTTCAGATCCAAGGATCTAATCCAGGTCTTGTTCATTGCAGGTATAGTCCTTAACCATTGAGCTACTAAAGCCTTGAAAAAGAGTATATAAAGAGCTACATTCAGGGGCTGGATATCTATATAGGAGATGGATGAGCAGACACTTAACATTCAAAACAAGAAGAGCAGCTGTTTTGTTGAGCAGACTGCAAAATGTGAAAATAGCTGTTGGTGACTTCCCACGCCAGGGGCCAAAAATACTGGTCACCTTCGTTAGCAAGGGTGCCATCCATCCAGAGCTGTTTAAGTCCTTTGAAAGCAGTTTATGGTCACATTTAACTCCAAGGCCTTCCTGCACTGCGAGGCCATGGAGGGGATGGGGTTCACTGAGAACAAGGTGAACTACTTGGTGTTCCAGTACCGGCAATATCAGCACCCCAAGGCTGAGAAGGAGGTTGAATTCAGGGAGGTGGCCTAGAGCTGTCTGCTCCCCAGAAAGCACAGAACTTAAGTGAACTCCAGTCACTCACAACCTCTTCTCTGTCAGTTACACCGCCCTCCCTGGGCACTTGCCCTTATTTCTATCTGAACATCTCAGGCTGTACAGATGCTACCATTAAAGCATTTTCACAGTGAAAAAGGATCCCTAAATTATACATTGGTTTTATTTTTTTTAATTAGAGTATATTTGCTTCACAATGTTGTGTTTGTCTCTGCTGTACAATGAAATGAATCAGCTAGACATATACATAACCTTCCCTCTTGGACATGTGGACATGCGGGGGAAGGGGAGGGTAGGATGAATGAAGAGATTAGGGTTGACATATGTACACTGCCTTGTGTAAAACAGAGAGCTAGTGGGAACCAGCTGTATAGTAGAAAGAGGCATACATTGTTTTTAAATGTCCATGAAATAGGATATAAAATCAGATTTCTTAGTTTATGTACCTGGGTAATCTCAGACAGATGAAGTTGAGAAATGGGGGAAAAAAAAGAGTTTAAGTTCATTTTTCATAGCACTGTGCTTTGTTTTTGCACTATTTACAATACATTTTAACAGCTGCAATATAATGCCTAAAAATTTAGAAGACAAACAGCAAGGAGAACTTATACCAATTTTATATTGTGACTTTATATGAGTGTCTTGGGATCTAAATATTTGCTTCGGCCTCTTTATTTCAGGTTCTTCTTGAAGATGATGTATCCGCCCCTCTTTATACCAAAGTATGAATGTAGATTGTCTGAAATAGAAAGGTTGATTGCTTCCCGGAGCTGTTTCTCCCTGGGAGATACGTCCTTTGAAAATGTTCTGCATTAGAAAATAGACTTCATCACATAGCATTCAAATTTGTTTTAAAATGAGGAAACATGAAAACAGTTTCATGAAGTAAAGAAAATTTGTTGAAATTATTGTAATCTCCAAGGTATTTTCACACTTTGATTAAAAACACAGCAATTTAATGTGAAATTCTTTGAAAATATATCATGTTTGAGAGTAGGGGCAATAGAGTTTAAGTTTTCAGAAGTGTGTTTTTGGAAAGCAGTGTTTATGTTGACTGTTTAAATGTTAACACCACTGTGAGCTGTCTAAATATTCCTTCCTAGAAAGGTTACAACTTATGGTCCATCATTTTCAGTCCTTTTTGCTCTCAGTAATTCTTACCCACTTTCCTGTAACATTATAGGTTGAATTTAACACAAAAATTTTTACCTTTAGCACCACAGTTATTAATGTCAGACACCAGAACTTTAAAGCTTTGTGATTTGTGACAATCTATTTAGTTTCCTGTTATGTCAGTTGGAAAGAATGACACTTTCCTTAGAGAATAATGAGGATTTAATGAAAATAGTGCATAAAGCATTTACATACATTGTATCTAAAACACACATGGAGTTTTGTGAATATGAATTGTTCTATCCCCTTTACCATAACTTGGTTATCCTTTTCTTCATTTTCCATGTACACACTTAGTTATGGATTACTCCTTAGAGGTCAAAACTATCTCCAAATTCCATCTAGTGGCTGTTAAGATACAGGCTTAAAACTTCAGTTTGTATGTATAAATCTTAGGCTTAGGAAATAATTCCTCAGGATCAACGTAAACATCATCAAAAGCTCCTTTTAAGCAGTAGGTGGAAGTTTCTACTACTAACAAAAGCAAGACTTATGTGCTATACTCATAGCAACAGAGCAGGAATGTTAAAGAGCCAAGGAGAAGTCTCCTTAATTATTTGTCCTCTGGAACAGAAAAGCAAGTGTGTCAAAACTAGAAACCTGAGAATTTGTACCTAGTTTGCATAGATGCACCTTCTTGGGCTATTTATTCACTTTTTTCTCCATTTTCATACACAAATTTACTACTGTGTTATACATACACACACACATATATATACATATATTAAAATATTTTATATGTATATATATACATATGTATGTATATATAGTTCTCCCTTTTTCTATCCGGAAACTATAGCTTTTAGAAGTCAACCAAAAATAAAATGACAAAGGACAGAATGGAACGTATTCTTGAGTTTGAAGATTTTAAAAAAGTTGTTAAGAATAGCCTTCATACAATAAATGTAAAATATCAAATTCTATCTGCTTAAAAGAAAATCAGAGAATGGACAGGATGAGAGAGTATCACTTCTCTGCCCATCAGAAGCATTCTACAAGGAAGCTACCTCACATTGGAATTTCAGCTAAAATTTGCACAAAAATTTGGTGGTTTAGACACTAAGTCATATCTGACTCTTGCAACCCTATGTACTGTAGCCCACTAGGGTCCTTTGTCCATGGGATTTCCCAGGAAAGAACACTGAAGTGGGTTGATATACCCGACATGGATACAATTCAATATGCAGAGAGAACAATCAAATATGTGACAAAAGGATATCCATTTAGAAAACTTTAAACTTAGGTACATCTCCATGCTTTCAAGATTGATAAAAAGAAAGAAAGAAAGAAGAAAAGTATGAAAAATATTGTAGAAAAAGAAAAAAATAGCATGAGCTTAAATATATACAGAAAACAAAATATCTGAAAATTATCCATGTGAGATATATTAGACATTGCATTCATTGTTTCTTTTAAATCTTAAAATTGTCCGACAGTCTAGATGGCTACATGTGCTCAGTCACTCAGTTGTGTCTGACTCTTTTTGATTCCATGAACTGCAGCCTGCTTCTGTCCATAGGATTTCCCAGGCAAGAACTCTGGAGTTGTTTGACATTTCTTTCTCCAGGGCATCTTCCCGACTCAGGGATCAAACCAGCATCTCTTGCTTCTCCTGCATTGGCAGGCAGGCTCTTTACCTCTGTGCCCCCAGGGGATGGTTATATATCTCATGTTTCAGTTCAGTTCACCCACTCAGTCGTGTCCAACTCTTTGCGACCCCATGAATCGCAGCACGCCAGGCCTCCCTGTCCATCACCAACTCCCGGAGTTCACTCAGACTCATGCCCATCGAGTCAGTGATGCCATCCAGCCATCTCATCCTCTGTCGTCCCCTTCTCCTCCTGCCCCCAATCCCTCCCAGCATCAGAGTCTTTTCCAATGGGTCAACTCTTCGCATGAGATGGCCAAAGTACTGGAGTTTCAGCTTTAGCATCATTCCTTCCAAAGAAATCCCNGCCCATCGAGTCAGTGATGCCATCCAGCCATCTCATCCTCTGTCGTCCCCTTCTCCTCCTGCCCCCAATCCCTCCCAGCATCAGAGTCTTTTCCAATGGGTCAACTCTTCGCATGAGATGGCCAAAGTACTGGAGCTTCAGCTTCAGCATCATTCCTTCCAAAGAAATTCCAGGGCCAATCTCCTTCAGAATGGTCTCATGTTTATATATAACTAAAAAGTGATTTAACATTTTTAGCTTACCCAGAGTTATGTAGCTAGTATATACAGAATCCAGTTTTTAAATCCAGAGAAACTAAATCCTCTCCCCTATATGAAAAATCTAATTTCTAGTCAGAGCAACAGGTACCATTGTTCCTGAAATTATGATGTTCTCCTGGTACATTTCAAGATTTATACATAATGCAAGATTGTTAGTACCTTAAGAGATGTCTTAGTCAATATAGTTTATGTACAAAGTCCCGGTGTCATTCTAAAGTGGGTACATAGAATGGTACACATTTTGCCAGGCCTGAGCCTTCAGTAAGTAGGGATATTTTTTTTAAATGCATGTACAGAATTGAGTTATAAAGTGTGCATTTATTTCCAATTAGAAAGACTATCACATCAAACATAAATTTGGCAAATATCAAAATCACTACAGCAAACAAAAGATAACCTTAATCTCTTAGTATTCTGAAACATTTCTGTAATACATATCCTTAATTTTTGCTTCTATACTCTCCAATTGCCTCTTCCTAGGAAGATAATTTCCATCCTGAGAATAGTAAGTTAAAATAATATTTCTTCTACTAGGTTGGATCAAATATTTTTGTCATGATTTATGTGAAGATCAATTCCTTAAGTTTCACAACTAGTTTTTGTTGATGCCGTGTAAGTTTTTGCTATTGTTATTAGTTCTGGGAAAATTTATGTCAAGCAATTTTGCTTTTCAAATTTTAGCTGTAACAGATAAAATCAGCGTTTGTACTATTAAAGTTCATAGCCTTGCACACAGAGGAATTCTGATGAATTTTCCTTGTTTCCTATCAAAAGTGAAAAAAAAAGAATCACACTATCTCACACATTTACCATTATAAACATTCAAGGTTATGATTTTTTGATTCTTATTTTTGCCAAATATTGATAAGTAATGAATATTCCAGTTAAAATTTTTATAAATGTCATGATTTCTTAGGATAAATTTTTATACATCACTTTCTCACAACTAAACATTTCAAATCAAGTTTTTTCCCTCTATCATTCAAATATTTTAGTACCAGGTAGCATAAGACACATACATGATATGCTAAAACCTCTGACTTTTCAAATTAATGGAATAACACTAGGTAACACAGCACACTAGATAGTAGGAAATATCCTGAGAATCATTTAAACCTTGAATAGTTGTCAATAATTTACCTTTTCATAGAAGAGACTACAAAATATACTAAATCCCAAGTAAATATATACTCAAATTCCACTTTACTTGAACTGTCTCCAACCTTTCCTGTGAGCATGTGAATGTCCAGTATCATGGAGGGGAAGACAAATTAGAAAAATGTAGCCATCTTAAAAAATTTGTGTAAAGATATGTTACTTTTGCACATTTTACAGAAAAAAAAAAAACAAAAAACAAAAAAAAAACACCATACTAATGTCTCTTAGAGAAGAAGGGGTCCACGCAAGTGTGGGAAGACACGAAACAGTCCACAATCTCACCCTCACTTCTGATACCAATGGTTAGATGTCCCCCAAACCACAATTAGTTTCAGTGATTTATGGGAGGGATTCAAAGATCTCTCTGAAAACTTATACTCCCAGTCATGGTCCATTCTAATGAATTAGTGAGGGGACGTGACACATGGGGCAGAGCCCACTTGGAGAAGTGTAAAAGTTCTATACTTGGAGTCTCCAATTTTGCACTTGTCATGGAGTCACAGACTGATAAATTTCCTGGAGACAAAATGTAACATATATAGAATATATCAATATGGAAAATTGACAACCAGGAAACCTCCTTTAAACTTTTGGGTCCAGGGTCTTTACTGGGGCTCTGTCTTGCAGACATGGATAACTGCCCACATAGCTGAGTTAAATCTGTAGCCCTTCCACATATTGAACTAATACCACATGACCCAGAGATATCATTGTTAGGTTGTCTGTATCAGCTGAAGACCCTTAAGTAAGCGAAGAACTTTATCAAGTAGAAAATTCCAAGGACCTAGAGATTGTCTCATGGCAAAGTCCAGATCTCAAATTGGGCAAAGTTAAACTCTTTACTGTACAAAATGATACAACCTAAAGCTTATATTCCATTAGTTTCACAATAAATCTGCTTCAGCCGGAAATATCAGAGAGGACTGTTAGCATTTTTTGACTACGTGGATGCTTTCTGTGTTTGTCTCTATGTAGGCCCTGGAAAATCCTTGCGAATGTTAATATCTACATTATCTGTGAAGAGAAACCCAGAAAATATTTATATTTAAAATTAAAACACACACATTTACGCCTGTGTTTGCATACACATATACTTCTTAAGCCATCAAATTGTAAAGTAGGAAAAATTTAGAACTGAACTAAAGCAAATGAGGTATTAGAGAGAAATGTAAAGCAACAGATTAAAATAAAAAAATAGAAAAATTAATGAGCTAACTATCTAAATCATGAAATTAGGAAAATAAAAATGACACCAATCTAAAGAATTTGGTGAATGATATAATAAATATGAATGCCTTGTTGAATATAGAGGGACTCGGGAAGCAGTGAGAGGGTTAACAAATCCAGATTTTCTTGAAAATATAAATAAAACCCATTAATGTTTTCCTCATACATGGTGAGCATTAGCCTCATGTGAGAAGTGTTCAGAACTTGTGCTAAACTCATAATCCCCAGTCCGGCCCACAGAATTCCTTATATCTCCTGGTTGGTTCCAATATATAGTCAGGTGTGGAAAGCACTGGAACTCTGAGATTTGTATTGAAAGAAAGGGAGAAAGAAATGATAAAGAGAGACTACAGGGTGAATAAGGATAATAAAAGAAAAAGCAATAATAGACATGCAAATATGTCAAGCCAATCATGTTTTCAAATTTAGAGAGCTTCTTATAAATAAATTTATAGACATACTGAGTTTGTTTATAAATTTAAAGAGTAACCCACCATTTAAAAATCCATCCTTAGAAAAACTTGATGATTTTGTAGGTACCCTCTACCACTTCTTCAAAGATTAGAAAAATCGAGAAAATTAGGAGAAAAGGCAGGAGGGTGGAATGGGGAGGGATTAGAGGAAGGGGAGCTGAAAGGATAAAATAAAAATATGTCCACCATTTTTTTTGAATTTTAAATTTAAGGCAAGTTATTTGTTAATAGGGAAATCAGGAGCAGCATGAAAAAAATTAACATTTGTTTAAGAGCAAGAATTCAGTAAGTAACAATAAGTAAAACATCGGCACACCAAATAATCAACAAGCATGTTTTTCTCCAAGTGCAAAGAAGGATTAAAGTAAAAAAAAAATCTATTAATATAAGTTTTAGCATGCAGCAAGGACTGCAAACTTTGCTGGTGTCTACCACTCTTCTTCTATATGAGTACACAAAATCTACTGGATTATTAGACCTACCCTTGTTACTTCTCCACTTGAATTAATTCTACACTTTCTCTCCAAGATGTTTAATGAAGGGCTCAGGATTTATGCATTAAATTAATTGCATGCAGAATATTATGGTTTCCCTGTTCTGCTCTAAAAATGTGTTTACCGCCTCTCCCAGCAATGAATCTCTTGTTCAGGAGCGCATGCGGAGTTGGTTTATGAAAAAGAAAACAACACAATCTTTTAAAGTCCTTGAGTTTTAGTGACACATTTAAAACTGAATTATCTCTAATTCAAGGAAAATATGTGTATTTAATGTGTTCAAAACATTTGCAGACCTCTAAGCAAAACACAAAAATGAGCAAAATGCATCTGTCTTGAGGAAATCTTACAGGAAGGCAGAAAGAAGACATTATATCCCTAATTAGAAGAAGAAATAGAAATGTCATCCTTGCATGCTCAGTAGCTTCAGTCATGTCCAATTCTTTGTGACACTATGGACTGTAGCCTTCCAAGCTGCTCTGTCGTTGGGATTTTCCAGGCTCCTCTGTCCATGGGATTTTCCAGGCAAGAATGCTGGAGTGGTTTGCCATGCCCTCTTCCAGGGGATCTTCTCGACCCAGGGATGGAACCGGGATCTCCTGTGTCTCTTGCATTGCAGGCAGATTCTTTACTGCTGAGGCAGCCGGGAAACCTGTTTTTAATGCTCCTGTGGCTTAATAGTCACAAGTGAAGCTCCTTGTGTGGACAGATATCTTCATGGAGATTGATTTGATAGTGACAGCAGTATTAAAAGATGACATTTCCAAATGTTTCATATGCAGTTTTCCCCAGCTCTGCCATAGCGTGGTTTTCTATAAAAACTATTTGTCCTACCCATGAGCACATTTATTGAGTGCCCTGCATGTGCCAGTAATAATTTTGTCCATGGCCTTCTTATAAAGAAATAGCTTTAAATCTTACTAAAAGCTATTCCTAATAAATTACTTATTATGGATTATATGATATCTGCACACACTAGTTAGTCACAGAAAATAAGGGAAACCCACACAATGTATATTTCACTTGTTTTCCAAATCAGAATAGTTGAAACAGACATTTAATCATTTAAAAAAAGTATATATAAAAATTGTATTTTCAAAGAAGTCCCATATTTTAATGAAAATAGATGGTCTTATCTTCATTATGCCTGAATTTTTTTTTAACATATGTAAAGGTGATGCTATTATAGAGGGTGATTCATTTGACATATTCTCTAAAATGCTCAAGATACACTGCATGTTTCTAAACCTATTCTAAAATATCTTTAAAAGACAGTTTGAGATATTGCCTTTATTAAGTTCTGTGAGATTTAGAAAGTTTCTATAGACACGTAAAAATTGAAGGTGGTTACCCTTAGGAAGAACAGATGTTTTGACATATGTCCAGATGAGTACTCTGAACTAGAAATTCAAATCTCCTTCTGGAAAACTTTTTTTGTTAACATATGGTAGACAGTGAATCTTAAAAACCATTGGCTATGGAACTGACAGAAAAATGGGATTAGTTAAGATTTATTTACAGAGATTAACCAAATTGAGCATAGAAATGGATAGAATTGGCCATATTACTCTAATTTTCAAATGACTGGCAAAAATTCCTTCAGTCTTTCCAAAAAAACTTAAACTCTCTGAAAGTCACATGCAATATAATATTTCTAAATACATTTCCTATCTGTCTTTGTTAAATCATGTGGAACACTTTCCTTGCCTACAACATCATTAACACTTGTAAAGGGAATATACATTTTTAGTCCCAAATTGTGTAGAGAAATGCTCAAATTTGAATAGCTTTACTCTCTTTTCTCCATTATCATAAAAAATGATGGCTTCAAAGTAAAACAATAGCCACACTTAAATGGCATCAAGCAAAATCATATCCTTTCTCTATTGCTTATGATAATTTCATAGGAAAATACTTCTCCATTCTTGTAGATTTACATTTATATAATAAAAAATAAATGCATATTTGTCAGCTTTTTAAAACAAGTTCAAATATGTAGAACATTTATGCATTTAAACAAGATATAATGCATTTATTTTCTCTTCTTGGAGAAATGTCATGTGAACATGGCAAAAATACTGATCTCTAATCATTTGTCCTTTTGTTTGAAGGTCATTTCCCTTGCTTGCTGGCTTGCTCTTTTTTTAATATGTTATATTGTCACTGGATGTTAAACATGTTTTGAAAAGCAACAGAAATACAGAATATATTTCAAACACTTTATACAGGAATACTTCAAATTTAACTCATAAGAGTTTCAACATGGATATGATGTGTAATAGATTCTTTATACACTTAGGAGTGGAAATTAGAGATAAAATGTGAATTATCAGCACTGTTTGGCTCATCTGAGAGAGAATATCCTATAATAGCCATTAAGCTGGCAAGTATAATGTGTGTTTAAATTATCCAAATTTCCATGTGGTTTCTACATTAATTTTCTGGGGTACAAGTAATACTTCAATTACATTCTTGTCTAAAAATCATTAAAAATTGTCCATTCTGTTTTGAACAAAGTATTAGGGAAAAGTGTGTAAAACTATTTTAACTAGATCTAGGATCTCTGAATAGATTACTGCAATAAAGAATAGCATTTAATTCAGTTGCTCAGTCGTGTCTGTCTCTTTGCAATATTGTGGACTGCAGCACGCCAGGCTTCACTGTCCACAACCAACTCTCAGAGCTTACTGAAACTACTGTCCATCGAGTTGGTGATGTCATCCAACCATCTTACCCTCTGTCATCTCCTTCTCCTCCTGCCCTCAATCTTTCCCAGCATCAGGGCCTTCTACAATGAGTCAGTTCTTTGCATCATGTGTCCAAAGTATTGGAGCTTCAGCATCAGTCCTTACAAAGAACATTCAGGACTGATTTATTGTAGGATTGACTGATTTGATCTCCTTGCAGTCCAAGGGACTCTCAAGAGTCTTCTCCAACACCACAGTTCAAAAGCATCAGTTCTTTGGTGCTCAGTTTTCAGGATAGTCCAACTCTCACATCTATACACGACTACTGGAAAAACCATAGCCTTGACTAGACGGACCTTTGTCAGCAGAATAATGTCTCTGAATTGCATATGCTGTCTAGGTTGGTCAGAACTTTTCTTTCAAGGAGCAAGCATATTTTAATTTCATGGCTGCAGTCACCATCTTCAGTGATTTTGGGGCCCAAGAAAATAAAGTTTGACACTGCTCCCGTTGTTTTTCCATCTATCTGTCATGGACTGTTGGGATGCCATGATCTTCTTTTTTTGATTTTTTAGTTTTAAGCCAATTTTTTCACACTTTATTTTCACCTTCATCAAGGGGATCTTTTGTTCTTCTTTGATTTCTGCTATAAGGATGATGTTATCTGGATATCTGAAGTTATTGGTATTTCTCCTGGGAATCTTGATACAATGTTGTGTTTCATCTAGCCCAGCATTTCACATGATGTACTCTGCATAGAAGTTAAATAAGCAGGGTGACAATATAGAACCTTAATGTACGCCTTTCCCAATTTGGAGCCAGTCTGTTGTTCGATGTCCAGTTTTAATTGTTGCTTCTTGACCTGCATCCAGATTTCCCAGGAGGTAGATAAGATGGTCTGGTATTCCCATCTCTTTAAGAATGTTCAACAGTTTATTGTGATTCACAGAGCCAAAGGCTATGGCATAGTTAATGAAGCAGAGGTAGATATTTTTTTCTGGAACTCTCTTGCTTTTTCTATGATACAACGCATGTTGGCAATTTGATCTCTGCTTCCTCTGCCTTTTCTAAATCCGGCTTGAACATCTGGAAGTTCATGTACTATTGAAGCCTGGCTTGGAAAAATTTGAGCATTATTTTGCTTGTGTGTGAGATGAGTGTAATTGTGAGGTAGTTTGAACATTCTTTGGCATTGCCTTTTTGGGGATTGAAATGAAAGCTGACGTTTTCCAGTCCTGTGGCCACTGCTGAGCTTTCCAAATTTGTTGACATATTGAGTGCAGCACTTTCACAGCATCATCTTTTAGGATTTGAAATAGCTTAACTGGAATTGCATCACTTCCACTAGATTTGTTCATAGTGATGCTTCCTAAGGCCCACTTGACTTTGGAACCAGGATGTCTGGCTCTAGGGGAGTGATCACACCATCATGGTTATCTGGGTCATGGAGATCTTTTTTGTATATTTCTTCTGTGTACTCTTGCTACCTCTTATTAGTATCTTCTGCTTCTGTTAGGTCCAAACCATTTCTGTCCTTTATTGTACTCATCTTTGCATGAAATATTCCCTTGGAATCTGTAATTTTCTTGAAGAGATCTCTAGTCTTTCCCATTCTATGATTTTCTTCTATTTCTTTGCATTGTTCAATGAGGAAGACTTTCTTATCTTTCCTTGCTATTCTTTGGAACTCTGCATTCAAATAGGTATATCTTTCCATTTCTCCTTTGCCTTTATCTTCTCTTCTTTACACGGATATTTGTAAGGCCTCCACAGCAAGCATTTTGCCTTTCTTTTTCTTGGAGATCGTCTTGATTACTACTCCTTTACAATGTCATGAACATCCATCCATAGTCCAAAAATAGTATAATGATTAATGTTCTGTATTTTTTTTAACCCAGATAACATTTTGTTACAGACATGTTTTCTCTAGCTCAGGATTCTCAACTTTTAAGGACTGTACACTCAGTATTTCCTGGTGCAGAAATTAAGAATTACTTTGAAAGTCGCTTTTATCTAACTGTAACCATTGTCTTCACAAGTGCAAACAAGGTGTGTTTTTTCTTTTTTTTTGAAACCATTGATCTCACTATGCCTAGGGTGGCAAGTCATGTTTATTTCTGATAAAAATATTAGAGTGCTTTTCAAATCTCTGACATCTCCTTGATAATCACTCTTCTAGACATTGTCATCAATCCAATATATTTTCCCCCTGTGTCATAGCTGGTTAATATCTATGATTGATCTTTGGCCAAGTAGCAAACTTAGAAATGTTTTTACATTAGTTCACCTAATTATAAACTTATTTTTCCAAGTATTATAGGACACTTTAAAGTTTCATAGAATTTAAATATTCTTGCAAATATCAATTTTCAAATGCTTTAAAATTTGTGTGGGAATAGTGAAAGCATTATATTTAAGATCTAGACAGGAATGAAAAACCTGCCACTTAACATCTGTGTGATTTTAAGTGACTTGACATCTCTGAGACTTAGTTTACTCATCCACAGAAAGGAGATAGCAATATCAAATCTTTAACAGCTGTGCTATAGGTACAATTCTTAAAGAGATGGGAATACAGACCACTTGACCTGCTTCTTGCATATAACCAGAACTAAAACAGTATATTGAGGGAAAAGACATAATAATCTCCATAAAGCTTCAAAATGCACAACGCAAAGCCTGATAGAACTGAAAAGTAAAAAAGAAAAATCCACAATTAAAGTTGGCCATATTAATACTCCTTTGTCTGAAATCCATAGAACAAATAGACATACAATTAACATTAAAGAAATGTTGACCTGGTTGACATGTGTAAATCCCTCCAACAAACAAAAGCAAGCATACAAGTTCCATAAAGCTTTTGGAACACTTACCCAAATAAAACATTTTCTGAGCCATTAAATAAAAATCAATACATTGTAAAGAATTGAAAATAGTCAAAGTTTATTCTCTGAGCACAATGCAATTATTGTTGATAGCAACAGAAAGATATACGGAAAGTGCCAAAGATTTAGAATCAAAGAAATACCCCTAAATAACTCATGAGATTCATAGGAGAAATAAAAAATATTTTGACTGAATGAAAATGGAAACATTACATACTAACAATTTGTGGAAAATAAATAAAGCTGTGCTATGGGGATTATACAGCATTAATTGCTTGTCATTAGAAGGAATAAAGGTCTCAAATCAGTTACCTAATATTTTATGTGAAGCAACAATGAAAAACACGGAGAAAGAGCCCAAAGCAAGCAGAAGAGAGGAAATAATAAAGATAAAAGCAGCAAAGACAAAATAATAGAACTGATAAGAAAAATCATTATTTAAAAAAGAACTGGTTCTTTTAAAAGATCAATAAAACTGACACATCTTGAGCAAGAATGGTCAACTTACTCAAATCCACAAGAAGAAATGAAAAGCACCGCAGTGGTACATCTGTCAGTAAACATAGATTATACACACACACACACACACACACACACACATGCACATGTATGTATGTATGTGATGTGTGTGTAAATGGCTCAGCCATGTCTAGCTTTTTGCGACCCCATGGACTGTCGCCTGCCAGGCTCCTCTGTCCATGGTATTTCCCAGGCAAAATTATTGGAGTGGGTTGCCATTCCCTTTTCTAGATGATCTTTCCCACCAAAGGATCGAACCCGAGTCTCCTGTATTACAGGTAGATTCTTTACAGTCTGAGCCACCAGAAACTCCATATATATATATATAAACATTTCTCTTAATTTTATTAAAAGGCATAAAGACCACATAAAGCAATTATTATAATGCTCTGTTCTTAGTTTTCCAACATACACAGTTGTAATTTTTAAATTCAATTTATTTTTATAAAAAGAGTTCATCCATTTATCCCAATCCCTACCCCCCACCTCTGGTAACCATCTATATAAATATAAATATATATCTAGATTCCATATATGACAGCAATCATACAGCATTTGTCTTTCTCTGAGAGACTTATTTCATTTCATATAATAATTTGTAAACTATATGGCCAAATAGAACAAAAAAGGAGATAGAAATGGAACAGTAATAGAGCAAAGTTTCAATATTTTATTGGAATTAATACAGTATAATGTGAGGTGGATCATAATATATTGCTTCATATTATAAATCCTAGAACAAATAGAAAGGTCAACAGGGGAGTTAAAATGAATGCTAGAACATTTTGTTTAACATGAAATAAGTTAGTTGATGCTGCTGCTGCTAAGTATCTCAGTCATGTCCAACTCTGTGAGACCCCAAGGAATGTAGTCAACTAGGCTCCTCTGTCCATGGGATTTCCCAAGCAAGAATACACTAGTGCATTGCCATGCTCTCCTCCAGGGGATTTTCTCCACCCAGGGATTCAACTCACATCTCTTACGTCTTCTGAATTGGCAGTCAAGTTTTTTACCACTAATGCCACCTGGGCAGCCCAAAATGAGTTAGTTTCATTCCAATCCCAAAGAAAGGCAATGACAAAGAATGCTCAGACTACCGCACAGTTGCACTCATCTCATATGCTAGTAAAGTAATGCTCAAAATTCTCCAAGACAGGTTTCAGTAGTACGTGAACCGTGAACTTCCAGATGTTCAAGCTGGTTTTAGAAAAAGCAGAGGAACCAGAGACCAAATTGACAACATCCACTGGATCATTGAAAAAGCAAGAGAGTTCCAGAAAAACATCTATTTCTGCTTTATTGACTATGCCAAAGCCTTTAATTGTGTGGATCACAATAAACTGTGCAAAAGTTCTGAAAGAGATGGAAATTTCAGACCACCTGACCTGCCTCTTGAGAAACTTATATGCAGGTCAGGAAACAAAAGTTAGAACTGGACATAGAACAACAGACTGGTTCCAAATAGGAAAAGGAGTACATCAAGACTGTATATTGTCACCCTGCTTATTTAACTCATATGCAGTGTACATCATGAGAAACGCTGGGCTGGAAGAAGCACAAGCTGGAATCCAAATTGCTGGGAGAAATATCAATAACCTCAGATATGCAGATGACACCACCCTTATGGCAGAAAGTGAAGACGAACTAAAGAGCCTCTTGAAAGTGAAAGAGGAGAGTGAAAAAGTTGGCTTAAAGCTCAACATTCAGAACTCTAAGATCGTGGCATCTAGTCCCATCGCTTCATGGCAAATAGATGTGGAAACANGAGGGATGGTGTGGGGAGGGAGGGGGAAGGGGCGGGGGTCCGGATTGGGAACTCAGGTACACTTATGGATGATTTATGTCAATGTATGGCAAAATGAGTACAGTATTGTAAAGCAAAACAAACTAAAAAATAAAAATTAAAAAAAAAAAAAAGAATACTAGAGTGGGTTGCCATTTCCTTCTCCAATGCAGGAAAGGGAAAAGTGAAAGTGAAGTCGCTCAGTTGTGCCTGACCCTTAGCGACCCCATGGACTGCAGCCTTCCAGGCTACTCTTTCCATGGGATTTTTCCAGGCAAGAGTACTGGAGTGGGTTGTCATTGCCTTATCCTTGGAACATATGATTATCTCTTTTCCTAAAAATTTTTTCTCACAATGATCAATCTATTTGAAGGGTTTTGGTAAGTTATAAAAATTCAATTATACATTAATGCATGGTCCCCAAAATAGTGAAAAAGAAAACTATAATAGAGAAATGGATAGGCAATGGAGAGATAAGAGTTTATTTAACACTTGAAAAAAGATGGTTTATGGATGACACAATACACAAATGGAGACATCTTAATTTTTGAAGTCAGAGAGCCTTGGAATCTAAGCTCTGGGATTTCTTGAGCAACAGGAGACATATTATCCAAACTTTATAAGCTTGATTTCCCTTTAGATAATAAAGTCTATAATTCTGGTTGAGGATGAAATTAGATGATGTGGGTAGTATGCTTGGCACATAAAATGTATTACATTGCATTTTAGAACTGCTACTTATTTTACACTCCAAATCTCTGAACCAATAAAAATATAGGAAAAGAGATCCTTGTTATGTAAGAATTCTGTTAGAAATTTATGAAACATATAATCACTAATGTGTGTGTGCCAAGCTGCTTCAGTCATGTCCGACTCTTTGTGATCCTGTCAATTGTAGCCTGTCAGGCTCCTCTGTCCATGGGGATTCTCCAGGCAAGAATACTGGAGTGGGTTGCCAGGCCCTTTTCCAATCACCAATAGATATATGAATTATATTTAAATTCTAAGCTCATTCACAGGGCCTGTGTAAGACCCCAAGTATCTCTCTCATCACTTGTCTTGAAATAACTATCATGTCAGCTTAAACACTTAACTTTCCCTTTACCAGTGTGGCACCCTCTGCTATCTGTTCTGAGTCTGTGAAGACTGTTCTGTTTCCATAAACCTCACTTTCCATATATTTGACCTGACTAACTCTTTTTCATTCATTTCTTAGCTTAGATATATCTTCTTCCTGGAAACCGATTTGGATTATCCAGGTTTAGTGTCCATACATTTCATCCCTGTAGCATCCAGCATTTTTATTATGATATCACTGATCATGCTATAAAGAGATCATTGCTAAAGTTATCTGTAATGGTCCTCACTAAGGCATAATTCCAAGTGGAGCAGGGACTGAGTTTATATATTCAGAATTTAGCAAAGTTCTCAAATAGTACATAGAAATTAGTAAAGTCCTCAAAGAGTGTATAGATTAAGGGTTAATGTCAAGAATACTTTGATCCTCCTATCAAAATATTAAACTTTAAAGAGAGAAAGCACTATTTTTTTAGTGAATCAAAAAATAATACATGTAAGATGATATATTTATGATATTTTGAAGGATAGGTAGAATCTTAACAAGAGATACAAGGTCTGAAAGTTCTTCAAGGTGAAACCAATGGCCTCAGCAAAGGCAGAGAGGGAAGAATTTGGGAAACTGAGCTCTCTAATGCCTTTGCAACGCTCTTACAGGATTGCATGAGTGTCCTTAAGCCAAATACTAGGCCGTATATATTTCACAGATATAATTTAATAAACTTTTTTGCTAAAGATGTGAAAGGTTACTCTCATGCAAAAACCTGTTTCTACTTCCTTCATTTTCTGTGCGGGAAGTGAGGTTCAAAGTAGAACCTCTGGTTACATACACCAGTTAATGAAAGATGATCAAACATGAAGGCTACACTCACTTGTTCCAATCCATGGATAGTATTAAGTACTGGTACTTAAAATTAGTATATTATATGAATTTTATAAAATATGTTCACACAAAAATGCACAGACTACATTTGTGTCAATGCTGTTTCTTATAGAAGATAGTGGTTTGCCGTTACACCGCATGACTTTGTCGCGATTTGCCGTTTGATTTTTATATAGATGGGAAAGTGATATTTTCCTCTAAGGGAAATAAAAGATGAAATAATATATATGTGTTAAACAATTCTGTTAAAAATTAATGTCAAAATATATATGTGCACTGCTTTGATTTTGGAGATAATTTCATAGGTTTAACACACATGTCAATATTAACAAATTATGCGTATCAAGTGTGTACATTTGCTATATGCAAATGTCGAACAATGCTACAGTGACAAAAACTGCATTCTTCATGTACCAACATTTTAGTCAAGTAATAACAATAAAGAGTGTCCTTAGGGAAAAAAAAAGCTACATATTTTTATAATTATCAAACTGTGCACTTTTAAGTATGTGTTAATATTTATGTTGGCAATACTTTAATCAGTCTAATAGGCAGTGTATTTATAGCCTTCTGATTAAATCTATCTTAATTACATTTTTACATTTATGTAAGTTAATTATATTTCAAATAATTGTAACTTTCTTAACTAATTATCCTTTTTCCTTTACTGGGACCTATCTTTGGATATCTATACTTTTTGCTCTTATGGTTTATATTAGTTTCACTTCCTTTTGAGTCATTAGTCTCCTCTTAGGGTCTGTTCAAATGTTTTGAATTCCTTTGGTACTTTCAGTAGATATAATCCCTGACTAACCCAGGTGTTTGGCTGAAGAACCAAGATAAGTCCTATTCTCCATACTTTGTTTCCTGTCTCCATGCCTGGTCAAATACAGAATTTTAATTTTCTGAACTTGAAGGATCAGCCAACTTTCCTTGCATCTGAAAAAATACCAACTTCTAGGAATGTTGAAACTATGGGTTCTGTGACAGTGTTTCGTGCTAGAGAGAGCAGAATAAATGCTGTCTCAGAGGACAAAAGTTAATGCATGTCATTAATTGCCTGTTTACTTAGAACAGTGCTTGAAAGTATTTTGCCATCAGATTATGTATCTATACAGATTTGGTTCAATTATTTATTCTATTTTAATCACAATAAATAGGATATATGTACAAATTTGAATTCTTTATATTGAATATACGTTCAAATATTTCTTCAATGTTTAGCTCGCCTTTGAAAGACTAGCCCTATTTTTCATTTCTGACATATAATGATGGTAAATGCCATTTACCTTGCTAAGCAGTGGTAGTAGCATTGTAGAAAATATGAATCCATATAGGAGAATGTCACAATGGGTTGTAGGATATAGATTAACATTATAATCCAGTGCTTTGTCAATGGTGGTAGACATATAAAAGCAGTATGCTTAATTTTTATTTTTAACATGTATATGCATATGAAATATTGCAAAAAAGAATATCATTTTACATAAAAGCCCAAAAAAAGCAACTCAAATACCTACCAACTGAAAAATTAGCATTTGCAGTATATGTGTATAAAAAACATATTACAAAGGAAACACATGAACTATATTGACATACTATACTATGACTGAATTGTAGAAACATAATATTAGTCTAAAGAAACCAGACTCAGAGAATATTGATTATGTTATTTTACTCAAGTGAAATTTATAAATAGAAAATATTGAGTTTTAGAATTCAGGGTACTGGTTATATCTGAGGAGTAAAGCAGTAAACAGTAATTAAAATGGGAAAAACTGTGTTTTCTGGGATATTGTTAATGGACTCTTTATTATTTTTTATGGCTCTGTAAGAAATTACCACAAGCTTAGAAGCTTAAAATAATACACATTTATTAGATTGTAGGTTGTGTGGGTCAGGGATCTGGCACAGTTTAGCTGGATTCTCTACAGGCTGCAATCAAAGGATCTGGCTGCCATTTTGAAAAGCTGGGTCTGCTTCCAGCTCACTTATGTTGCTGGATGACTAGTTTCCTTACTGTGGTGGGATTCATGGTAGTTTGTTTTATAAAATGCTATGGAACAAATTTGCTAGCAAGACATGATATAATCATGGAAGTGACAGTCCATCAGTTTTTCCACAGTCCATTCCTTAGAAACAACTCCCATATCCTGCCTACACTCAAAGGGAAGGGAATGTACAAGTGCATACCCCAAAGGTAGTAGCCATCTCAGGTTGAATGTCACATTCTCTTTTTTTACCTGGGTGGTGATTAGATATATCAATTCTCTTCACCTAAAACCATTCATTTGAAAACCATTTTAGGTATTGGTTAGATTTGAGTGGAAAATTTTTTAGAAATCGTATCAACTATTTAATAAAAATAAAGATATTTATTAATAAAAATAAAGATTACTTGGTATCCTGACAGAATATTAATTATTGTCAAGATATTAAATGGGATATCAGTTTTGTTTTCAAAGACAATAAAGAAAAAGAGCAGATGTAGTGTTGTGAATGAACCCTTTCTCTGATTAATTTTAAGTGGGATGATGAATAATGTAATTATTTATGCATAGCTGACCTTTATATAAGTTCCTTCTGAAATTTAAGTCTCAGGAACCCAAGCATATTAATTTCTATTGCTGGTTAACAAAGTACCTTGAGTTTAACAGCTTAAAGCATCACCCATTTAATATCTTATAGGTATGTAATTTAGAAATCCAATGTGTCATGGTTAGATTATTTATTAGGTTCTTATCAGGCCAAAGTTAAAGGGGACTGAACTCTTACTGGAATCTCAAAGGAATAATCCACTTCCAAATTAATTCATGTCCAGTTCAGTAGCCATTGGATTAACATTCCTTTTTCTATGCTGTTTGTTGACCAGGAATGTTCTCTTTTCCTAAAGGCTACCTGTGTTCCTTCTTATACCACCATCTCCAGCTTCAAGCCAGGCAAAGCAATCAAATACACTGCTGTAAATCTTTTGCCTTTAGGAGCTTCTGAGCTTGCACTGTGTCCCTGACAATCCAGGATAGTTTCCTTAATAAAGGTGGATGATTAATAATGTTAATTAAATCTGCAGTCTCTCTTGCCATGGAAGTTAACCTAGTACAGACATAAGAACAGGTAGCAAAAGTCATGGGAGAAAAATCTGCCTATCACACAAGCACATTACTATTTGAATGGAAAATTTAAATCTTGGACTTTGAAAATTCTGTAAATAAGTACAATATTTTACTCTAAAGATACAATAAGTTTGCTTTATTTTTGTCTCCACAAGATATAAAAGGTAAAGTGTTATTGTAGGTGGAATAAATATTATTTTAATATATCCACATTTCTTCCTGGTCATGAGTGTGGGACATTTAGAACCATCCTTACTTTGTCTTACCAATTAAAAATTATAGTGAATAGAATCTTCATAGGTACCTGAAATCTAATCTTAGCAAATTTACAGTACTCTGTGAATTATTTATTGAAGTAAAATTGTCTGTTTGTAGATGACATGATCATATATATAGAAAACTCTAAAAGCTCTATCAAAAAGAACAGCCTTTTGGACTCTGTGGGAGAGGGAGAGGGTGGGAGGATTTGGGAATATGGCATTGTAACATGTATGATATCATAAGGGAAACGGATTGCCGGTCTAGGTTTGATGCAGAAGGCTTGGGACTGATGGGTGGGGATGATCTGGAGGGATGGTGTGGGGAGGGAGGGGGAAGGGGGGGGTCCGGATTGGGAACTCAGGTGCACTTATGGCTGATTTATGTCAATGTATGGCAAAATGAGTACAGTATTGTAAAGCAAAACAAACTAAAAAATAAAAATTAAAAAAAAATCTGTTAGAGCTAACATGTTCAGGAAAATTGTAAGATACAAAACCAACACAAAAAATTAATTACACTTCTATAAAACTAAAAACAAATCATCCAAAAGAGAAAGTAAGAAAAATATCTCATCTACCATAACACCAAAACAATAAAATACTTAGGAATAAATTTTACCAAGGAGGTCTGTAAACTAAAAAACTATAAAACTTTTAAAAGTAATTGTAGAAGAAGCAAATAAATGAATATATATCTCATATTCAAGGATTGGAAGAAGTAATATTGTCAAATATCCATGATATTCAATATGATCTATGGATTCAATTTATTTTCTACCAAATTCCAATGCCATTTTTACAAAATAGAAAAACAATTTTGAAATTCATCAGAACCACAAAAAACTCCAATAAACAAAGCAATCTCTGGAAGGAAGAACAGAATTGGAGATATCATACTTCCTGATTTCAAACTGTTTTACAAAACTATAGCAATAAAAATTGTATAGCATTACAATAAAAAGATACACAGACCAAGGAAACACAATCAAGGGCTCAGAAATAAACTAACATTTAAATTGTCAATGATTCTTTCACAAGGGTGCCAAGAATACACAATGGAAATAGTCTTCTCAGTAAATGTTGTTGAGAAATAGAAATATCATTCTGCAAAAGAATGATATGATACCTATCTTATGCCACTCACAAATATTAACTCAAAAGGATTTAAGACATGAAATCATAAAACTATTAGAAGAAAACAAATAACAGTTTTCTTGACAATGGTCTTGGCAATAATACCAAAAGCAATACAACAAAAGGAAAAGCAAATAAGGGAGACTACATCAAACTAAAAAGCTCTATGCAACAAAGAAAAAAAATCAACAAAATGAAAAAGCAGTCTATGGAATGGAGAAAATGTTTGGAAATCATATATCTACAAGGGTTAAATCCAAAACATACAAGGAACTCACACAAATTGCTGCAAAAATAAATAGCCTGATTAAAATATCGACAAAGGACCTAAACAGATATTTTTACAGAGATGACATACAAATTGCCAACCAGTACATAAAAGGATACTCAACATCACTGATTATCAGAGAATTCAAATAGATACCACCTCCCACCTGTAGCCATATATAATATCAAAAAGACAAAAGATTAAAAAAAAGCTGGTGGTGATGTCAAGAAAAGACTATGCAGTCTTCATGGGAAGGTAAACTGGTGCAGCCATTATGGAGAACAGTATGGAGTTTTCTCAAGAAATTAAAAATAGAACTACCATACAATCCAGGAATCCTACTTCTAGATACATATCCAAAGGAAATAAAATCAGTATCTCAAAAAGGTATCTGCACTCCATGTTTATTGCAGCATTATTCATTACCGCCAAGACATGAAAACAACATTTAGGCCCACTGGTGGAGAAAAGAATAATGAAATGTGAAATATTTTAGACAATAGATATTACTCAGTCTGAAGAAACTGAGAGATTCTGCCATTTCCAACAACATGGATGAATCTAGAGGACGTTTTATCCAATGGCATAAGCCAGACACAGAAAAATAAATATACTTGCATAAGCATTCATATGTGAAATTCTTTAACTCAACAGTATTTTGTAGTGATGAGTTAATTAATCTTGAGTTTCTCCAAGACTTCTAGACCCTGTAGCCAGACTCGAGGATGTGAGTCTGCCTGCCAGTGGGTTGGCACTAGCTCCAAGATCTGCTGGACCCCAGCTCCACCCACCAGTGAACCAGCACTATACCAAGGCTCCCAAGGTTCTGCACCCAGTTGGTGATTCAATGCCATCAACTAGTAGTGTCAGCAATATCCAAATGAGGCAGAGCCTGGCACCAAAAATGTCCAGGGCCTAGCATCACACTTTTTGAATTTTTGTTTGCTTGAGAATGTTTTTTTTTCAGCTTAATTTTGGGAATATAGTTTTGCTGGCTATGAGATCCAACATTGACAGTTTTTTGTTTCTTGTAGCATTTGGGGTACATCAATCAACTGCCTTCTATCCTTTGTCACTTCTCATAAGAACTCAGCTATTAATATTTATCTTGTACATATGTTTCATAATTCTCTTGCTACTTTTAAAGTCATTTATTTATGACATTGAGCATCTGAATATGCTGTGTCTGGGTGTGGTTCTAATATTTATGCTATTTTGAGTTTTTCAATATTCTTGGTTATATAGAGTGGTGTTTTTTTAAACATGATGAATTTCAAATTATTATTTACTCAAATATTTATTCTGCATCTTTCTTCTATCTTTTTCTTCTGATACTTTGATTATGCTTATAATAGCACACTTAATTTTGGCCTACATTTCTCTTTGGCTCTGTTCATTTTGCATTTATTTTTTCTGTTCTTTCAGATTGGATAGTCTTTATCAATTTATATTCTAGTTTGTTGGACATTTTTTCTTCTACTGGCTAAAATCTATTCTTGAGCTCCTATGGTAAACTTTTCATTTGGTTAATGCACACTTCAAGTCCATTATATCAATTTGGTTATTTTTTATAATTTTATATTTTAAATAATATTTATAAATTGATATTCTTTATTTGACAAATGATTATCATCATACTTTCCTTTGATTCTTTTCATTGAAGTATAGTTGATTTACAATATTGTGTTAATTTCAGGTACACAGCAATTTGTTTATATATATACATGTATATGTCTATGTTCTTTTTTGATTCTTTTCCATTATAGTTTATTATAAGATTTGACTATAGTTTTCTGTGCTGTAAATTCTTTTTATTCTTTAAACATGGTTACTTTAATTCTTTGAACATATATTTATAAAAGCTCTTTCCAAGTCTTTGTCTTCTAAATGCATCATCGAGACCTAATCAATTACAATTCTCTTACATGCCTATTTTCTTGTAAAACTGTCACACTTTTCTGTGTCCTTGTTTGTCTTGAAGGTTCTTTGCTTGTTTATTAAAAACTAGATATTTAAATTATTTCTGTAGAAACACAGGACATTGTTTCCTGCCCCATATCAGAGCTTGTTATTATTCTGTTCACTGCTCTATTTGTTTAGTATCTTGGTTCAACAAATTTTGTAGAGCAGAATGCTTTCATTTTAATAAAATCCAGTGCATAAAGTATTTCTTTAATGGATTGTACATTTTATGTTAAATCGTTGTTGCCATATTCAAGGTCATCTAGGATTTCTCCTGTGCTATTTATTATAAGTTTTAAGGTTCTGCACTTTACATTTAGGTCTGTGATTCATATTGAGTTAACTTTTGTGATGAGTATAAAAGTTCTATGTCTATATTTATTTTGTGTGTGTGGATATCCAATTATTCCAGAACCAATTGTTGAAAAGATTATCATGTTTGTGCCTTTGCTCTTTTGCCAAAGATTAATTGACAGAATTCATATGGTTCTGTTTTTGGGCTCTCTATTCATTCCATTGACTTATTTGTCACCAATACCACATTGTCTTGATTACTGTATCAGTTTAGTTTATTTATACACATTGCACATATTCTCATGTCCCTGGTTTGAGTTGTATTTTTTATGTTTCATTTTTAATCCTAGATCCCTAACAGTTGCCACTGTGTCAGCAGAATTTAGATTTTTACATACAAAAGGTTGAAAATAAGTCCCCGAGTCAGAAAGATTTTCACCATTTACCGTTGAGTTTGTGTGTGGCTGGGAGACTGCTTTCATATTTAGAGTTTATGGGTTTGCTCCATATCCAGCGAAATATCACAGGGTTACATCTGAGAGGACAGCATCTTTAGTATGAACATAATCTTCTGAACCACATAGATTGGATGGTGGTTTTAGCACAGGCCTCTTTGACTGGATCTTTCCCAAATCTTCCTGTTAAGCTTCTGATGGGTATGCCTCTACAATATCATACTAATGCCACTGTTAATTGCCACTGGTCCCTAGCTAATATCTTTACTTCTGTAAGCACATCCCTGAAACATTCATTGTGCCACAGTACAATGCAAATATATTTAGGCCCTTCAGGAAGGGTCAGGGGATTGTCAATTTAAGGCTTGCTCTGACTCTCCCTGGACAGGGCCAGACCACTGTTCCATGAACAGGAGCTAGGGGTGGGAGGGACAGAGGATTTGTTCTTCCCTGTGTCCTCCCCAACCCAGATCTTCCCTATGGAGAAGGAACTGTGGGGAGAAGGTAGAACTTAGACTACTACTCAGTTTCTACACCTCATCTTCCTCAATATAAGTCCTCCAGACTACAGAGCCTGGGAGATGAAACTGATGTTCTTTGGATGCCAAATCCACCCTGAAGAGCTCTCTTGTACCACAGAGCTGGATGAGTCAATAAAAGACATGCTGTTGCCAAGACATTAGAAGTGTTCTTCACTGGAAAAAGTTTCTCCTTGCGTGAAGTCCATGGCCTTCCAAAGTTGTTAAAAATCTCTGCAGATCTTGTGCAGTAACTGCTTCTCAATTTATTTTAAGCCCTTTATACAATCTCCAGAAAGCACTGAAAAATTGTCTCTGCTAATTTTGAACAGTGCGTTAAAAATTTCTCTGGCAGAGAGTTTCACCAAGCTTCTCACACTGTTGTTACTGACAGGATGTTACAAGTGAGATACTTGATGTTTAACCTATAATTAGTTCTATGTTTATTTTATCAATATATATTCAATGACTAGCCTGTATTTATATGCTAATTAAACACTCTAGAAATTTAGAACCTTTGTACAGGATGGTGAATATTTATTTTAATATAAATTTATTTTAATTGGGGCTAATTAATTTTCATTTTTGTTTTTTTAAATATAAATTTATTTATTTTAATTGGAGGCTAATTACTTTACAATATTGTATTGGTTTTTCCATACATCAATATGAATCTGCCACGGGTGTACACGTGTTCCCATCCTGAACACCCCTCCCACCTCCCTCCCCATACCATCCCTCTGGGTCATCTGAGCACACCAGCCCCAAGCATCCTGTATCATGCATCGAGCCTGGACTGGTGATTCATTTCACATTTGAAATTATACATGTTTCAATGCCATTCTCCCAATTCAACCCACCCTCTCCCTCTCCCACAGAGTCCAAAAGACTGTTCTATTCATCTGTGTCTCTTTTGCTGTCTCGCATACAGGGTTATCATTACCAGCTTTCTAAATTCCATATTTATATGTTAGTATACTGAATTGGTGTTTTTCTTCCTCACTTACTTCACTCGGTATAATATGCTCCAGTTTCATCCACCTCATTAGAACTGATTCAAATGTATTCTTTTTAATGGCTGAGTAATATTCTATTGTGTATATGTACCACACTTTCTTATCCATTCATCTGCTGATGGACATCTAGGTTGCTTCCATGTCCTGACTATTATAAAAAGTGTTGTGATGAACATTGGGGTACATGTGTCTCTTTCAATTCTGATTTCCTTGGTGTGTATGCCCAGCAGTGGGATTGCTGGGTCATATGGCAGTTCTATTTCCACTTTTTTAAGGAATCTCCACACTGTTCTCCATAGTGGCTGTACTAGTTTGCATTCCCACCCACAGTGTAAGAGGATTCCCTTTATTCCACACTCTCTCCAGCATTTATTGCTTGTAGACTTTTGGATCACAGCCATTCTGATTGGTGTTAAATGGTACCTCATCGTGGTTTTGATTTGCATTTCTCTGATAATGAGTGATGTTGAGCATCTTTTCATGTGTTTGTTAGCCATCTGCATGTCTTCTTTGGAGAAATGTTTGTTTAGTTCTTCGGCCCATTTTTGGATTGGGTCATTTGTTTTTCTGGAATTGAGCTGCAGGAGTTGCTTGTATATTTTTGAGATTAGTTGTTTGCCAGTTGCTTCATTTGCTATTATTTTCTGCCATTCTGAAGGCTGTCTTTTTACCTTGCTTATAGTTGCCTTTGTTGTGCAGAAGCTTTTAATTTTAATTAGGTCCTATTTGTTTATTTTTGTTATTTCCAATATTCTGGGAGGTGGGACATAAAGGATCCTTCTGTGATTAATTACTTTACAATATTATATTGGTTTTCCCACACATTGACATGAATCTGCCATAGGTGTACATGTGTTCCCCATCCTGAACCTCCCTTCCACCTCCCTCCCCATCCCATCCCTCTGGGTCATCCCAGTGCACCATCTTCGAGCACCCTGTCTCATGTATCAAACCTGGACTGGCAATTTGTTTCACATATGATAATTTACATGTTTAAATGCCATTCTCCCAAATATCCCACCCTTGTCCTCTCTCACAGAGTCCAAAAGACTGTTCTATGCATCTGTGTCTCTTTTGCTGTCTTGCATACAGAGTTATCATTACCATCTTTCTAAATTCCATATATATGCATTAATATACTGTATTGGTGTTTTTCTTTCTGGCTTACTTCACCCTGTATAATAGACTCCAGTTTCATCCACATCATTAGAACTGATTCAAATGTATTATTTTTAATGGCTGAGTAATATTCCATTGTATATATGTACCACAGCTTTCTTATCCATTTGTCTGCTGATGGACATCATCAAGGTTTCTTCCATGTCCTGGCTATTATAAACAGTACTATGATGAACACTTGGGTACATGTGTCTCTTTCAGTTCTGGTTTCCTCCATGTGTATGCCCAGAGGGCAGCCTTAATCCTTCTATGAACATTTTTCCTTTCTCTGGACTTCAGATTTCAAATTACACACCTTAGAGATAAATGTACACTCTCTGTTGTATCAACTCAGGGATTTCCCCATTCAATGTCATTTTTTTTTTGAGATATTTCTCTCAGGGATCAGAAAATTGTTAATTCAAAAGTATGGCATTAGTTGATAATTCTTAAAATTCTAGAGTGATATCTCTAACATCTCCTTAACAAGAGAAATAACTTCACCATAAAAAAAGAATAAAGCACTTTGGTAAAAGAGATGGGGAAGTCTAGGAGCCTGACTTAAGCCTGACTTAAATAAGTCTACCCNTTTCTCTGATAATGAGTGATGTTGAGCATCTTTTCATGTGTTTGTTAGCCATCTGCATGTCTTCTTTGGAGAAATGTTTGTTTAGTTCTTCGGCCCATTTTTGGATTGGGTCATTTGTTTTTCTGGAATTGAGCTGCAGGAGTTGCTTGTATATTTTTGAGATTAGTTGTTTGCCAGTTGCTTCATTTGCTATTATTTTCTGCCATTCTGAAGGCTGTCTTTTTACCTTGCTTATAGTTGCCTTTGTTGTGCAGAAGCTTTTAATTTTAATTAGGTCCTATTTGTTTATTTTTGTTATTTCCAATATTCTGGGAGGTGGGACATAAAGGATCCTTCTGTGATTAATTACTTTACAATATTATATTGGTTTTCCCACACATTGACATGAATCTGCCATAGGTGTACATGTGTTCCCCATCCTGAACCTCCCTTCCACCTCCCTCCCCATCCCATCCCTCTGGGTCATCCCAGTGCACCATCTTCGAGCACCCTGTCTCATGTATCAAACCTGGACTGGCAATTTGTTTCACATATGATAATTTACATGTTTAAATGCCATTCTCCCAAATATCCCACCCTTGTCCTCTCTCACAGAGTCCAAAAGACTGTTCTATGCATCTGTGTCTCTTTTGCTGTCTTGCATACAGAGTTATCATTACCATCTTTCTAAATTCCATATATATGCATTAATATACTGTATTGGTGTTTTTCTTTCTGGCTTACTTCACCCTGTATAATAGACTCCAGTTTCATCCACATCATTAGAACTGATTCAAATGTATTATTTTTAATGGCTGAGTAATATTCCATTGTATATATGTACCACAGCTTTCTTATCCATTTGTCTGCTGATGGACATCATCAAGGTTTCTTCCATGTCCTGGCTATTATAAACAGTACTATGATGAACACTTGGGTACATGTGTCTCTTTCAGTTCTGGTTTCCTCCATGTGTATGCCCAGAGGGCAGCCTTAATCCTTCTATGAACATTTTTCCTTTCTCTGGACTTCAGATTTCAAATTACACACCTTAGAGATAAATGTACACTCTCTGTTGTATCAACTCAGGGATTTCCCCATTCAATGTCATTTTTTTTTTGAGATATTTCTCTCAGGGATCAGAAAATTGTTAATTCAAAAGTATGGCATTAGTTGATAATTCTTAAAATTCTAGAGTGATATCTCTAACATCTCCTTAACAAGAGAAATAACTTCACCATAAAAAAAGAATAAAGCACTTTGGTAAAAGAGATGGGGAAGTCTAGGAGCCTGACTTAAGCCTGACTTAAATAAGTCTACCCTACTCTCTTTACCTTTGACTATCACTGTAAGGACTGATGTTAACAATTAGCTATTTCATTGCAGTACTACTATAATAGCCAGGACATGGAAGAAACCGAGATGTCCATCAACAGGCAAATGTATAAGAAAGCTGTGGTACATATACACAATTGAATATTACTCAGCCATTAAAAAGAATACATTTGAATCAGTTCTAATGAGGTGGATGAAACTGGAGCCGATTATACAGAGTGAAGTAAGCCAGAAAGAAAAACACCAATATAGTATACTAATGCATATATATGGAATTTAGGAAGCTGGTAATGATAACCTTGTATGTGAGACAGCAAAAGAGACACAGATGTATAGAAGAGTCTTTTGGACTCTGTGGGAGAGGACGAGGGCTGGATGATATGGGAGAATGGCATTGAAACACGTAAATTATCATATGTGAAATGAATTGCCAGTCCAGTTTTGATGCATGACACGGTGCTCGAGGCTGGTACAACTGGAATGACTAAGAGGGATAGGATGGAGAGGAGGTGGGATGGAGGTTCAGAATGGGGAACACATGTATAGCCATTGCTGATTCATGCCAATGCATGGCAAAACCAATACAATATTGTAAAGTAAAAAATAAATAAATAAATAAATAATAATCAGAAAAGATAAAAAGATAAATAATTGCTAAAAAGAAAATAACTCACAAAGAAATGGATATTCATTAAATAACTACAGCATGCCAATTTTGGTATGAAAAATTAAATTATTTGACAACCATGTCATAGAGTGAAACTCTATTTGGATGAAGCAAAAATATATAACATCTTGGTAAAATTAGTTATACTTTCTGATTTTAGGGATAGTAAATCTGACTTTACATTAAGTGGTGCTAAGGACTAAATTTTTCCAAATTTGCTGGCATATTGAGTGCAGCACTTTCACAGCATCATTTTCCAGAATTTGAAATAGTTCAACTTGAATTACATCACCTCGACTAGCTTTGTTTGTAGTGATACTTTCTAAGGCCCATTTGACTTCACATTCTAGGATGTCTGGCTCTAGGTGAGTGATCACACCATCGAGATTATCTTGATCTTGAAGACCTTTTTTGTACAGTTCTTCTGTATATTCTTGCCACCTCTTCTTAATATTTTCTGCTTCTGTTATGTCCAGACCATTTCTGTCCTTTATCAAGCCCATCTTTGCATGAAATGTTCCCTTGGTATCTTTAATTTTCTTGACAAGATCTCTAGTCTTACCACTCCTATTGTTTTCCTTTATTTCTTTTCATTGATCGCTGAGGAAGGCTTTCTTATCTCTCCTTGCTATTCTTTGGACCTCTGCATTCAGATACTTGTATCTTTCCTTTTCGCCTTTGCTTTTTGCTTCTCTTCTTCTCACAGCTATTTGTAAGGCCTCCCCAGACAGCCATTTTGCTTTTTTGCATTTTTTTTCCATGGGAGTGGTCTTGATCCCTGTCCCCTTACAATGTCAGGAACCTCATTCCACACTTCATCAGGCGGTCTTTCTATCAGATCTAGTCCCTTAAATCTATTTCTCATTTCCACTGTATAATCATAAGGAATTTGATTTAGGTTATACCTGAATGGTCTAGTGATTTTCCCTACTTTCTTCAATTTAAGTCTGAATTTGGCAATAAGGAGTTCATGATCTGAGCCACAGTCAAGGCTATGGTTTTTCCAGTTGTCATATATGGATGTGAGAGTTGGACTGTGAAGAAAGCTGAGCACTGAAGAATTGGTGCTTTTGAACTGTGGTGTTGGACAAGACTCTTGAGAGTCCCTTGGACTGCAAGGAGATCCAACCAGTCTATTCTAAAGGAGATCAGTCCTGGGTTTTCAGTGGAAGGACTGATGCTAAAGCTGAAACTCCAACACTTTGGCCATCTCATGCAAAGAGTTGACTTATTGGAAAAGACTCTGATGCTGGGAGGGATTGGGGGCAGGAGGAGAAGGGGGTGACAGAGGATGAGATGGTTGGATGGCATTACCAACTCGATGGACATGAGTTTGGATAAACTCCGGGAGTTGGTGATGGACAGGGAGGCCTGGTGTGCTGCGATTCATGGGATCACAAAGAGTTGGACATGACTGAACAACTGAATTGAACTGAAGGATTAAAATATAAATGTGTGAAAAGTTTCATGACAATTAATCTCTATCCTTTTTAATTATCGAAACAACATCATGTGATACGCACTTCCCTGTTTTGATGTTGAAGAAGTCATGCTATAAGCAATGTTGTGTGCAAGATTTGAGCTGGATGACTTATAGGGGATGGATTCAGGATTTGAATTCTGTCATTTTTATACTAGTTAGAAGGAAATGGCAACCCACTCCAGCATTCTTGCCTGGAAAATCTCATAGTAGGAGGAGCCTGCTCAAAATTCTCCAAGCCAGATTTTAGCAATACGTGATCTGTGAACTTCCAGATGTTCAAGCTAGTTTTAGAAAAGGCAGAAAAACCAGAGATCAAATTGCCAACATCTGCTGGATCATCGAAAATGCAAGAGAGTTCCAGAAAAACATCTATATCTGTTTTATTGACTATGCCAAAGCCTTTGACTATGTGGATCACAACAAAGTGTGGAAAATTCTGAAAGAGATGGGCATACCAGACCACCTGACCTGCCTCTTGAGAAACCTATATGAAGGTCAGGAAGCAACAGTTAGAACTGGACATGGAACAACAGAATGGTTCCAAAGAGAAAAAGGAGTACGTCAAGGCTGTATACTGTCACTCTGCTTATTTAACTTCTATGCACAGTACATCATGAGAAATGCTGGACTGGAAGAAACACAAGCTGGAATCAAGATTGCCAGGAGAAATATCAATAACCTCAGATATGCAGATAACACCACCCTTATGGGAGAAAGTGAAGAGGAACTAAAAGGCCTTTTGATGACAGTGAAAGAGGACAGTGAAAAAGTTGGCTTAAAGCACATCATTTAGAAAACGAAGATCATGGCATCTGGTCCCATCACTTCATGGGAAATAGATGGGGAAACAGTGGAAACAGTGTCAGACTTTATTTT
>SJYA01002176.1:30823-59258 GCA_006410615.1 Neotragus moschatus | reverse complement strand
AAAAGGAGTACGTCAAGGCTGTATACTGTCACTCTGCTTATTTAACTTCTATGCACAGTACATCATGAGAAATGCTGGACTGGAAGAAACACAAGCTGGAATCAAGATTGCCAGGAGAAATATCAATAACCTCAGATATGCAGATAACACCACCCTTATGGGAGAAAGTGAAGAGGAACCTAAAGGCCTTTTGATGACAGTGAAAGAGGACAGTGAAAAAGTTGGCTTAAAGCACATCATTTAGAAAACGAAGATCATGGCATCTGGTCCCATCACTTCATGGGAAATAGATGGGGAAACAGTGGAAACAGTGTCAGACTTTATTTTGGGGGGCTCCAAAATCACTGTAGATCGTGATTGCAGCTATGAAATTAAAAGACACCTACTCCTTGGAAGGAAAGTTATGACCAACCTAGATAGCATATTGAAAAACAGAGACATTACTTTGCCAACTAAGGTCCATCTAGTCAAGGCTATGGTTTCTCCGGTGGTCATGTATGGATGTGAGAGTTGGACTGAGAAGAATGCTGAGCACTTAAGAATTGATGTTTTTGAACTATGGTGTTGGAGAAGACCGGAGAAGGCAATGGCACCCCACTCCAGTACTCTTGCCTGGAAAATTCCATGGCCAGAGGAGCCTGGTGGACTGCAGTCCATGGGGTTGCGAAGAGTCAGATACGACTGAGCGACTTCACTTTCCCTTTTCCCTTTCATGCATTGGAGAAGGAAATGGCAACCCACTCCAGTGTTCTTGCCTGGAGAATCCCAGGGATAGGNCAATGGCACCCCACTCCAGTACTCTTGCCTGGAAAATTCCATGGCCAGAGGAGCCTGGTGGACTGCAGTCCATGGGGTTGCGAAGAGTCAGATACGACTGAGCGACTTCACTTTCCCTTTTCCCTTTCATGCATTGGAGAAGGAAATGGCAACCCACTCCAGTGTTCTTGCCTGGAGAATCCCAGGGATAGCAGAGCCTGGTGGGCTGCCATCTATGGGGTCTCACAGAGTCGGTCACGACCGAAGTGATTTAGCAGCAGCAGTTGGAGAAGACCCTTGAGACTCCCTTGGACTGCAAGGAGATCCAACTAGTCCATTCTAAAGAGATCAGTTCTGGGATTTCTTTTGAAGGAATGATGCTAAAGCTGAAACTCCAGTACTTTGACCACCTCATGCAAAGAGTTGACTCATTGGAAAAGATTCTGATGCTGGGAGGGATTGGGGGCAGGAAGAAAAGGGGACGACAGAGGATGAGATGGCTGGATGGCATCACCAACTCGATGGATGTGAGTTTGAGCGAACTCCAGGAGTTAGTGATGGACAGGGAGGCCTGATGTGCTGCGATTCATGGGGTCGCAAAGAGTTGGACATGACTGAGCTATTGAACTCAACTGAACTGAAATGAGGAGGAGCCTAATAGGTTACAGTCCATGGGGTTGCAAAGAGTTGGACACAACTAAGTGACTTCACTAAGTTTATACCCTGGTAGTCCAGTGGTTAAGACTCTATCTTCTCAGCGCAAGGGGCCCTGGTTTGATCCCTGGTCAGGGAACTAAGATCCCACATATTTCTTCCCCTGGTGGCTCAGATGGTAAAGAATCTGCGTGCAGTGTGGGAGACATGGGTTCGATCCCTACGTTGGGAAGGTCCCTTGGGGAAGGGAATGGCTATCCACTCCTGTATTCTTTTCTGGAGAATTCCATGGATGGAGGAGCCTGGCAGGCTAGAGTCCATGGGATCACAAAGAGTCAGACAGGACTGAGTGACTTTCACTTTTTAATATTGTTGTTAATGGCCTCTGAATAGAGGAATATCATTATCTAATTATTACAACATGGGTTCTGGATATTTTTTTCTGAAAAACTATGGTTTTTTAATTAATAACATTTTACTGATAACTTCTTTCTTATTTTTTTAATAGTAGGTCCTTGTTGATTATCTATTTTAAAAAATAACATTGTGTACATGTAAATATCAAACTGAAATATCATCATCCTGTGTTACTTAACTATAAGCTTTTAACCTGTTAACATTAATGCTGTGGTCATTATTATGAGAAACATAATACTCCTCAGGGATATTGTGATGATTCCCTGTGAATATTTTTTTTGATGATGATACACTATGCAATTGATATGGTTGACTCAGTAATTCAAATGGAATATGAAAAAATAGGTTTATCATAGTTTTATTTGCATAATATTTAGACTACCTTCTGAAAATAGGATTTTAATTTAGTAAATTAGATTTTTTTTGCTCCTAAAGAGTGTAAATATATTTATGTTCAAGTTATATTATTCTAAAAACCTATTGTAAATATTGCTTTTAGATATATTATTTTAATGAAGTTTAGTTCAAAGTATCAGAAAAGGTAAATGTTTTCAAAACTTACCTGTAAATATTATTCATGTGGACTATATATTTTTAAGAAATCAATGCAATTTTTGTAAACATTCCTATAAAAAAAACTTGTTCTTTGGTAGAACATATCAAGTAAAAGTTTGTATACTGAACTGAAAAATAAACTTGCAACATATATTTTATTGAAATTTTTTGAACCCAGTTAAACTTCATATAGAGACAATGCTTTATGGTAGTCTATTTATTTATTTATATTTTACATTTTTGAAGCATTGATTTCTGCCTTCTAAAAACAAAAGTACATTGTTAAAACAATAAAGTCTGATTCAGTATAAGGTTAAAATCTTCTCTAAAAGATTAATAAAGTAATATATCTAAGAGATAAGTGGTAAAGGGCATAAAAGTGCTTTACTTCCCAATAGTCTCGAAATACAGCTTGATATTTAGAATTTCATCAGAAACAAACAGCAACATTTTATTTTATTGCTATAAAACAGAAGTACTTCAATGTTTATGATATTATTATTATGCTACTATTTCTATTGACCCAAAGGCCAAAAAATTAATAATATTCATATAATATTTATAAACATTTAGAATAAAAATCACTTAATGTGATTAAGTGAATACTGATAAATTGACATTTGAAAATCATCACAATGTCAGGGTTTCTGCAAAAGCAAGAATATAATTTTGGCTTACCTAATGTCTGTCATGAGTAATTTTTGCACTTTTTTCTTTTTTTTCAACATTTAAAAAAATCGGGTATCAAGATTCATTCTGTAAACATTTATACCAGGTTGCTAATTCCAGTGATTTGCTTATTCTAATGGGAAATATAGAATTATGGTTTAATGTTACTGATTTGGATTGCAGAAAAGAAAGTTTTCTGTTCATATATAAAAAGTATTATCTTGAACCTACTTCTTTGGTAAGTGTACAACTTTTAGTAGAGGAAACAGAAATATACTATAGCGAACTATTTCTTTTATTACATCAATCAATTGAATCTTCAAAGGGAGCATAGTGGAAAGAGAACAGTGTGTAGCCATAGAAACTACCATTTGAATCCTAACTGCATCTTGTTGAAAGAATGTGACTTTGAACTCCTGCCCTGATACTGTTGTAAATACTCAAGAAATACTTATAATGACACTGATGTAGTCTCTGAAAACTCCATATGGAATCTAGGTAGAAGTCATTAGATTTAGCCTCTTTTATTTGTTATTTATGTTTAAATATTTCCCCTGTATGTAAGGACTATTTCTTTCCATTTGGAATTGCAAATCAACAGATATTCATTGAACTGTTTAGGACCCACTAACAGTATGAGGATTATTCAGATAAATTTAACATTTGTTCAGTTCAGTTCAGTGCAGTCATTCAGTCGTGTCCAGCTCTTTGCAACCCCATAAATCGCAGCACTCCAAGCCTCCCTGTCCATCACCAACTCCTGGAGTTCACTCAGAATCACATCCATTGAGTCAGTGATGCCATCCAGCCATCTCATCCTTTGTCATCCCATTCTCCTCCTGCCCCCAATCCCTTCCAGCATCAGAGTCTTTTCCAATGAGTCAATTCTTCGCATGAGGTGGACAAAGTACTGGAGTTTCAGCTTTAGCATCATTCCTTCCAAAGAAATCCCAGGGCTGATCGCCTTCAGAATGGACTGGTTGGATCTCCTTGCAGTCCAAGGGACTCTCAGGAGTCTTCTCCAACACCACGGTTCAAAAGCATCAATTCTTTGGTGCTCAGCCTTCTTCACAGTCCAACTCTCACATCTATACATGACCACTGGAAAAACCATAGCCTTGACTAGATGGACCTTTGTTGGCAAAGTAATGTCTCTGCTTTTGAACATGCTATCTAGGTTGGTCATAACTTTCCTTCCAAGGAGTAAGCATCTTTTAATATTATAGCTTTTTTTTTTAGACTTGTGCAAATAGAGGCTGATATATCATATATCTAAGAAATTTAAAGTTACAATTAAAGCTAATAAACTGTTAAAGAATCTAAAAGAAAAGAGTGCATATAGGTATAACTGATTACTTTGGTGTATACCTGAAATTAACACAGCATTATAAATCAACTATACTCCAAGAAAATTGAAAACAAAAAACTGTTAAAATATTTTCCCTTGTATTATGAAAAAATATACCTCCATTTCAACAAAATGGACAAATAATACAAAAGCTATGATTTTATAAAGCTAAAAATATTCAAAATATTATATGATTTAATAAAACTAATATTGCCTATTTTTGTGTGGTCTGTTGATATGCTATCAATGTTGGTATTAGTAATAATATAAGGATATACATAAATTATATTTATTCAATAAAATTCATTTTTGCCTAAGTATCAACAAATTAATTATATGTTGTTGTAATCATAGTTATCGTACAATCTATTAATATAAAGATTTAAATTGTAATGTAATACTAAGTATACTAAATTTAAATGTGTTTTCATGAAAAATATGAATAAAATTAACTGTAAAAACTCAAGAACTTAAAAAAATATTTCAAACCTATTTTCAACAATTTTTCTCTGAATATTTCATGTGTGCATTAAAATGGACATGTAAAATATAAATTATAATGAATATGTATCAATATATATCAACTTTTAAAATGAAACTTGTTTAAATAAACCAGATGTTGGTGTATGATATTTGAACATAATATTAAAGTTATTTGGAATTCTAGTTTCTGATCTGAATAATAGACACTCTACTTATTATGTGCAGATATTTGTATTCAAATTTAAGAATAACAATAAATAGCTAATATTGAAAAATTTCCTTACCATCATGAATAATTACCACCATGGGTAATTTGTGGCAAGTATTATAGTAATTTGTGAGTTATCAAAAATCATGAATTTGAGTGTAACAAAGTGTAGAACTTTGATAGAATTATAGGGAAATAATATTCCATATTAGAATATCCTTTACATTCAGTGAATCTGGTAGAAAGGTATGAAAATTCAATTATTTTTTTCCATTAAGTATTTCTGGTATTTAAATTCTTTCCACTTTAAGAAGAAAGTTTTATGCCAGCTGTAGCAAACTTCATAAAACTTCTGGCTATTTGAAACTTGTTGCCTTTCATTTCAAGGGTACAAAGCAAATGTTACATAGATTTTCTCTAAAGCTTTAATAGTGTTGATCACGGGAATGGGTATTTTCCACCTTCCAGTAGCATCATGTCAACGGAAGGCTCTGAATCCCTAGTTGACAGTAGTGCCCATTATGTCATCGGCTTTTTATATTGTGATATCCAGGACCATTTATAGGCTGTTCCTCTAAAGCACAACATCCTTGGCACTAGCCTTCTTCCCTGGCCCTAAGTAGGTACTAGTTATGACAAACTACTTTATTTTTCTCAACTCTTCATGCTGCTTCTGAATAACAGGCATGTTTTTGTTATTTCTTCATTTTTATTTATTATCCTGTTTGGTGACTGGTTACATGCTGTAACAGTGGTCTCACAAATCATTTCTCTGTTTCTATTGTTATTCACATTTCTCTGGTGATCTATGTCAGATTTACAAATACTCTGAGGACTTCAGCATTTTTCCTTTGACCACAGATCACAGCAGTTGCATATATAACGTTCCAGACATGTACAGTAATGCCATTGGTCCAGTGTCTGTGATTTCACTGAATGTTTTTAAAGATTTCCTTTTTTCCCTGAAACTATTTTGTTTTGTAGAGCATCTCCGCTACACTAGCTCTGCCAAACTATCCATCAAACCAATCTACCCTCAAGTTCAACATCAGTTATGTGGCTATAAATTGTTTTTCCCAGGACAGTCTGGGCTTCTGCTTGTCTGGAATAATTATGAATGGGTAACTCTTTCTGTCTTAGTTTCCTAGTTTGATAATGGTATGTAGTTGTCCTTCATATGGATCTCTGTGGTGTCTAAAATCTCCCTGACTTTTGTATTTGCAAGGTTCTCCTCAAGCCCCAGATTAGGCTTGTCTTGTTCCTATGATTTCAAGTTGGCTGACAGCTTCCCAGGTGGAATTAGTGGTAAAAGAAAAAAAAAAAAAAAACTGGCAATATAAGATCTGTAAGAGAGAGACACAGGTTTGATCCCTGGGTCAGGAAGAGCCCATGGAGGAGGAAATGGCAACCCATTGCACAATTCTTGCCTGGAAAATTCCAAGGACATAGGAGCATGGCCCACTACAGTTCATAGGGTAGCAGAGTTCTACATGACTGAACCAGGTTAGCACACATGACAGTGCTCTCAAACACAGTGGAACCAAAGGCATTCATCCTGAGGAAACCAGAACCTCTCCTCTTTGTCCTTCAAAACTTTCCCCATCTACTTGTTCAGTTTCTCCTATATGCTAATTCTGCTACTGAGACATATATAACAGTTGTTCACCCAGTATGAATTTTTTATTTTTTATGCATTTTAATTTTTTTGCAGAAGTTTATTTATTATGTTGTTTATTAAGTTGCTGGACAGGGAAGCCTGGCGTGCTGCGATTCATGGGGTCGCAAAGAGTTGGACAGGACTGAGCGACTGAACTGAGCTGAACTTGTTAAGTTGCTAAGTCTCGTCCACTTCTTTTGAGATCCTTTGGACTGTAGGCCACCAGGGTCCTCTTATCATGGGAATTCCCAGGAATACTGGAGTGGGTTGCCATTTCCTTCTCCAGGGGCTCTTCCAAACTCAAGGATGGAACCTGTGACTCCTATACTGCAGGCAGATTCTTTACCACAGAGCCACTTGGGAAGACCCTCAATTATTATACAAAAGTTTTAAAAAATATATTAGGCATTTTTTCACACATCCTCCATCAAACCTGATCAATATTTAATTTTTCAAATTAAATATTTTACTTATCAATTAAACTGAAGAATATTTTACCTCATTATTACCACAGTTACCAACAACCCACTAGTTCTTCCAAATTAAATTTCAAAAACCATTAAATTTTAGTGAGATAAAGGTTTCACCCAATTTATTATTTCTTATTATTTTTCAGAAATATGGTCATATTGTTACATTATCTAGTAGAACCATATGATTATTCATCTGAAATATATATATGTTAAATATATATATATATTTAATTTTTAAAGTTTTCTTTATTCCTAAGTATAAGGAGACCATCAAATTTAACCAATATTTACATTGCCTCAAAAAATAGAAAACTACACATTATCCTAAAAATAATTCTAACTTATACTATAGAATCCACAACTATGTTTTATTATTTAAACATGGTAGAGGTGTTTTTTCAGCCAAATTCAGTTTAAAAATCAAAATGATTCTAATGTGTAATTCTACTTTTTAAACTTTAAGCACTCACATTTTGAGCACCATTTATATAAGACTGGTTTGTTCAAACAGAGGCAAACCCAGCCATGTGGACCATTTTCCAGGATCTGTGAACATACCATGGCCAGCTTTCATGTTTTTCTTATGAGAAGAAAATGATAACTTTAAGTAAAATTGCTGGTAAGGATATTTTCTTTCAGAGAAACTCATTTTTAAAGGTCTTTCCCCATTTTCTCTTTCAAAGAGTCCCTTCATTTTCAAACATGAGGAAAGTAAAATGTGGTTTAAATGCAAATATTATAGCTCAAAGTCAACAATTATGACTACTTCTGGAGCGAAAGGCAAAACGAAAAAAATATATATACATTATTTAATGCTTATAAATGCTTTCCATTCTAAGAAACTTCTGAATTCAAGTTCTTTGAGGTGTCTATTTACACTTGAGCAAACCTAATGTTTAATATTCACTAAACTAAACATGACCTTAAAATACTAATGTTTCTAATGTCCCTTTGCTATATGCGCAATCACCATTTTTTTTTAGTTTATCTTATTTAAGAAAGAAACAAAAACAAACTAAAAGTTACAGTTTTTGAATCTTCTCTTTCTTTCATCTCTTTGTTGATGATTGTTTAATTAATTTTTATTGTTAAATTGAGCATAAAGAGAAGTAAAAGGCATAAATAAGTGAACATGAAGGTAAGTTTGTGATCGCTAAGAAACCAAGGAAGAGACCTTCCCACTGATGGGACTTCAGAAGGTTTATCAGGCCACCTCCCTCCTCCACAAAGGGGACCAGAGTTCTAGTCTCTAAAGAATTTTATTGGTTTTTGAATTTTTGTAAATATTATTATTCATTATATTTTCTTTTCTGTCTGACTTCTTTCTCTTAATTTTATGTTTGTGATCATAATCCATATTGTACAAGCACTACCTAACTTGTTTTCTTCTATATAGTATTTAATTACATAGATATTTCACTGTTTACTTTTCTTTCTACTGATGACAGACATTATTACTTTCAAGTTTTGCTGTATTATGAACAGCACTGTTTATAAAAGATTAGCTAGTTCAGACAAAAGATAAGCCTAATTATAGCACTACATTACTTGCAGAATAGATGCTTGTAGCTCTATTGAATAAGCACCCAAACATGGAATTGCAGGGTCATAGGGTATGTGCTCATTTATAGCCTTGCTGCTGCTGCAAGTCACTTCAGCTGACTGCTAAGTCACTTCAGTCGTGTCCGACTCTGTGCGACCCGATAGATGGCAGCCCACCAGGCTTCCCTATCCCTGGGATTCTCCAGGCAAGAACACTGGATTGGGTTGCCATATCCTTCTCCAATGCATGAAAGTGAGAAGTGAAAGTGAAGTTGCTCAGTTGTGTCTGACTCTAGCCTTAGGAGATAGCATAAAAGTTACTGAGATACTGTTCCAGGGCATACACAGGTATTCTCAGCCAAGAGCAGTGTATGATATTACTCTCCATTTTGGTTATTTCTCTTCTCCTTTATTTCTCTTCCCCTTTCTTTTGCCCCTTCCTTTCACCCATCATCATTTCTTTTTCTGGGTAACAAATGTATTTCGGTCTAATTAATGACAATAGACTCATGTGCAGTGGGTGTACAACTTGATGAGCTTTGGCATACACTTGAAATCATTTCATGAAACCATTTTTAAATCAAACATAACAATCATTTCCAACAACTCCAGATGTTTCATTGTGTCCCTTTAAATTTTTTCCCTCTTCCAAACCCCTCCTTTGATAACTTCTGATCAGCTTTTTGTCATTACAGATTGTATTTTTGTATTTAGTATATTTGTGTGAACTATAATTTGCTCATTTTTCTATCATTTTCTGTCTTTCGTTACTTTGTAGAGATTCCATATGTTTTTAATATTTGCCTTTTGTCAATAACATGTGTTACAAATAGTTTCCTATGGAGGTAATATCTGCTTTTATAGTTGTTATGGGTTCTCTCTCTCTTCCAAGGTAGATATTGATATGACATTGGGTTGATTACTAGTTACCACATTATAGTCAAGGTTTTGATTTTTGATAAACATTCTGTATGCTGATTTGATAACACAAAATCAAGGGGTGAGGTTACACCACTTTTGAGCCACAAGCTTAATTAATATGTAACCAAAAAAGAGGTCATTAGTTCATCTATACTTTCTAGTATGTCCCATTATAAAGGCTTTTCCTTCAATGGAATTGAATTAGCCCTTTAAATGTTATATTGACAACTATTTTTAGAAGCATATTTAACATGATGCATACCTTAGGACCTCACACTTGCATAGGCCCTTTCCAATGTTCAAGAATTTATATTTTTATAAATACATATAAAATGTTATTTCTTTTAGAAAGTACCTCCATAAATGTAAGCTTCAGGCATGAGAAAACCTGGATGTGATGCAGATCATCTTGCTATAATTCTAGTTGCTTTTCCACCCACAATTAATAATAATAACCAAAACTACCTACATGCTTAAACCCTTCACTACTCATGAAGTTAATATAACACACAGATGAGGTAGTGAGAGATGAGTCATTAATTGACAATGACATACACTAGAGCTTTCTAATTAGGGAAAGAGTAAGTAGAAATGGCCATAATTAGTTCCAGTAATGAAAATTAATAAATTTCAAGTCAGCTAAATCACAAGCACTGTTACATTTTGCCAAATGTATAAACTTCTAGTATATGGGGAGTTACAATATTTTTTCCACACTGAGCAATTTTGATAAATCATGTATCTTGAAAAGAAAAGCATATCTTTCTGACTTCTGCAACATTTCAGACTCTAGATATTAGGAGAAATTTAATAAATTAAACTGTTCATAAATAAATATTGAACCTACAGGGACTTTCTAATCTGTTCCATATATCTTTAGAATATATTGCCCATTGGAAATAATTGTTACCTGAATTGATAGCCAATATTAAATAACCCCTTACACATGAAAGTAAGATCCTTGAGAAGCGATATTTAATGAAATTTTCATGGTTCAAGTGCAGAAAAAAATCAATCCAGTTTTCTGAGTGCAACATAAGAATTCTTTCCAAGAACTGCTTAATGTGACTCATCATATAATTAATGTTTTATAAAGGAAATTTCACAGCAGATACTTGAGGCTATGCAGTTTTATTATCTCTGGATATAATATACCATGTTCTCTGCTTATTACTTTAAATTTTAGGTCTTATTGTAATGCAGACTATTACTTTGAAGCAATAAACAGTTGTACACTGATTACATACACTTTAAATCCCCATGATCAACCACTCTCTGGTTTTGTTTTTGTTTTCCTATTTTATTTTCTAAAGCTTTGGTCACACTTGACACTTGTCTCTCCTATTTGAAGGTCAACAGAAGGTCCTGTCATCAAGATTTTTCTCACTGCTGTCTCCTTTCCTTCCATTCCCCTTGTTTAACTGCTTATCAACTCATATCCTTAACTTGTGGCTCTGTCCATGTCTCTTTTATCTGTATTTCAAAATATCCACTGACATTTCCCTGATGTATTAACTTCCTTTATTCTGGAGAACAGAGCAACAGCAGTAGCATTAAGTGTTGAGTTCTTATGTTTTCAAACCTAAATCTTCCACAGTCTGAATTCAGCTTGCCTTTCAAAAATTATCTTCCAATGTTGCTACCAATAAACCTTTAGCCCTTAAGTATCTCTGGAGTGATTTATGGACTCTAAGTTTTTCCTTTATACTAATGTTCATTAATTCACTCAGGATTCTATTCTCTTAATGGAATCTTTTCAAGTCTGGGTTATCCCCCACCTTCTTCTTGATTTCTACCCCAGGTACCCTTCCTCCAAGGGAGAGCTCCCCTATAACTCCTGTTGCACTTTTAAAGATAACAATAATAGTCCAGTTTATGTATTAAACTCTATATCTAATTCAAGCAATTAAAAAGAATTCATTCAAATGATAAAATAAATATTCTATAAAAAATTCTTCTGATGTGTAATAATGTTCAAAATTTGGAAGAGATATTTGGCTCAAGGAATTGGCAAAGAGATGAGTTTAATTTTTTAACTTCTCTGCTCATGGCAGGTTATGATGTCAGGATTAATATCAAATCTCATAAATAGGTAAAAGGGAGAAGAGCCAAAAAAGGTAAATCTCAATTACATACTTAATAAGCTCTAAGGGAAAAGCAGAAAAACTGAAATCATTTGAAGCCTTACAAATAGCTGTGAAAAGAAGAGAAGCAAAAAGCAAAGGAGAAAAGGAAAGATATAAGCATCTGAATGCAGAGTTCCAAAGAATAGCAAGAAGAGATAAGAAAGCCTTCTTCAGCGATCAATGCAAAGAAATAGAGGAAAACAACAGAATGGGAAAGACTAGAGATCTCTTCAAGAAAATTAGAGATACCAAGGGAACATTTCATGCAAAGATGGGCTTGATAAAGGACAGAAATGGTCTGGCCCTAACAGAAGCAGAAGATATTAAGAAGAGGTGGCAAGAATACACGGAACAACTGTACAAAAAAGATCTTCATGACCCAGATAATCATGATGATGTGATCACTAATCTAGAGCCAGACATCCTGGAATGTGAAGTCAAGTGGGCCTTAGAAAGCATCACTAGGAACAAAGCTAGTGGAGGAGATGGAATTCCAGTGGAGCTCTTTCAAATCCTGAAAGATGATGCTGTGAAAGTGCTGCACTCAATATGCCAGCACATTTGGAAAACTCAGCAGTGGCCACAGGACTGGAAAAGGTCAGTTTTCATTCCAATCCCAAAGAAAGGCAATGCCAGAGACTACTCAAACTACCGCACAATTGCACTCATCTCACATGCTAGTAAAGTAATGCTCAAAATTCTCCAAGCCAGGCTTCAGCAATACATGATATAACATTGAGGATGATATGAAAGAGTCTAAAGAAAATTTGCAAATCTCAAAATGTGATAGAATTATGACTAATATATTAGTAAAATAAAAAAACTTACGCACAGATCATATGATTATAAAGATTCTTATTGATCCTGTTCTTGGAGAAATTATCACTCTTCAATTTAAGAAATACAAGTATAGTTCTAGAACCATCGAAAAGAAATGATTTTATAATAGGTTTTGATGGTAAGTTTCCATAATATTTATTAGTAAAACTTTTCTCTAAAATAATGAATTAAGAATCTGAGACTATTTCAGAGTAAATACCTCTGTTATCAGCTCTAAAGCAAACTGTATGTGGTAGCCTCATTGAAAGATTTATCTAATTCCATATATGTGTCTTTTACACCCCAAATTCCCCCAAATTTGTTTTTCTTGAGTATCAAGCTTCTTGTATCTTCTACTATTGAGAATATTTTTTAATAAAGTAATTGCAATAATTACTAATTTGATAAAAATCAATGGCACCCCACTGCAGTACTCTTGCCTGGAAAATCCCATGGACTGAGCCTAGTAGGCTGCAGTCCATGGGGTTGCAAAGAGTCGGACCCGACTGAGCGATTTCACTTTCACGCCTTGGAGAAGGAAATGCAACCCACTCCAGTGTTCTTGCCTGGAGAATCCCAGGGACGGGGGAGCCTGGTGGGCTGCCGTCTATAGGGTCGCAGAGTCAGACACGACTGAAGTGACTTAGCAGCATACATGTTTTAGGATGCTGTTAAGAATTATTGTATATCATTTGTTTAGTCAATATAATTAATAGTATTTGCATAAATACAAAAAGTAAGAATGAGAAAAAACATACTTAGGAAGTATTAAGCACAGCTGTGCATTTAATGCAAGTTTTTATGTCTATTTCTAGTCTTAGTGGGAGATAGCAAATTAAAAAATTAATACCACCTGTGCATAGAAAAGAATTTTAATAATTTAAATAAATGACTCTCTCCATATATTTGCAAGTGATTTTTTCTGGCTTTCTAAAAAATATTAAGATAACTGAAAAATTATAAAAATGTAATCTAAGTTCTATAGCGCAAGATAGAAGTGTGTTATGTTTTTAATGGGAATGCACATAAATATTTTTAAAAGTTTGTAAAAGTTTATTATTTTAAAATAATAAAAAGGTATTATTTTATGTGAGGGCTCATGCTCTAATTCTAATATTTGAATCTTATTAATTATAGGTTTCCTAGATCTAATTATATAAGAAAAGTATAATTCAGTATTTTCCTTCAGTGTTCTTACATTGCTTTTAGTGCATAGAATAGGGACTGTTGCAGAACGAATGTTTGTGTCCCCCTGAAAATTCCTCTGTTGTAACACTACCTGCCATGTGATAGGAATTAGGAGGTGGGACCATGGGGAGGTAACCAGGATTGGATGAGGTAATGAGGGTGATGCCCTCGTGAGTGGGATTAGTGCCCTTGTAAGAGTCAGGAGAGAGCTTCCTTCTCTTCTCTCTACAATGTGAGTTTACAAGAATCAGCAATCTGCATCTGGAACAGGGTCCTCACCAGAATCTGACCATGATGGCATCTTGATATCCAGTTTCCAGTCTCAAAAAATGTGAGAAACAAATTTTGGTTGTTCATAGCCCACTCAGTTGACATATTTTTTCTTTTAGTAGTCTGAACTGAATAAAACAGTGTCTTTCAAAAATAACACCCTTGGAAAGTCCCCAAGTAGTTAAAAATTCAGTTCTAAGCATTTAAATGTCTTTAAGTTATATTTGTGTAATTTATATAAGTGGTTCCACCATTTAGTTATAATGTGACCTTAGTTGAAGTATGTTCCCTTTTCTTCAATCACCTCATTTGTTGTTGCTCAGTCACCAAGTCTTGTCCAACTTTTTGCAACCCTATGGACTGTTGCATGCCAGCTTTGCTGTGATTCACTATCTCCTGGAGTTTGCTCAAACTCGTATCTATTGAGTTGGTGATGCCATCCAACCATCTCATCCTTTGTCACCTGTTTCACCTCCTCCTCTCAATCTTTCTCAGCATGAGGGTCTTTTCAAATGAGTTGGCTTTTTGCACCTTATTTAGACACTATTTTAGAACAACAGCAGAGTTTCAAGCTTGGGTTATGGAGCTTATTTGCTGCACAAGTACCTAAAAGCTCACAGGTAAATTGACTAAATTTGAATGTGTGCCTGTATGTGTGAGTGTATGGGTTACTCATCAGTTTGGACAGTTTGTAGAGATTTGCAGTAACATATACTGAAAAGAATTTGTCTTCTGTACAAAAGATGACATTAATAACTATGTTTTGGTATATTTGTTTTAAGTTCCTTAAAATGCTCTTGTGATCTCAGCTGACAGTTTTCCCATTGCTAGAATTAAATTGTAGAAAAGTTGTGACAGGGCTTCCCTGTGTCTTAGCTGGTAAGAATCTGCCTGCGTATGGGAGACCTGATTTCAATCCCTGGTTGAGAAGATCCCTGGAGAAGGGAAAGCTACCCACTCCAGTATTGTGGCCAGGAAAATTCCATGGACCATATAGTCCATGGGGTCACAAAGAGTTGGACACAACTGAGTGAGTTTCACTTATGTGACAAAATAAACTCATGTTCCAGTAACTAAAACTTACAGGTTTACTCAAATGGCAATTTAAAAATCTATAGGACTTTAAATAGTAATTTTGTGAAAATATAGCTTTCATTGGAGCACCTTCAACTACTTGCATTTTTCAGCAGACTTTTCAGTTCTGGAGGACTTTTATTTACCTATATGCATTCATACATTGTGTGTTAATATTAGTAAAAGTTTTCTCCAAACCGAATGACAGGCAATATGAATTTCAAATGAAATTCATCTTTCAATATGTCATCATAGTAATACAAGAAAGCAAAATTCTTCAAAACTAGAGAGCATCACAGTGGTATGCTCAATGTATTAATATGAAGAATAGGTTTATTTGTTAATTTTATCCCATTACCTTTGTTATTGCTTACCTAACCATGGCCTGGAGACCCAATATAAAATATATTTTTCAAGTATATAGTTAAATCATTTATGACTGTAGTTGATAGGCCAAAAAGTAAAATGGTAAAAAAAAAGAAAAAAAGAAGAAACAGTACTCATTTTCAGAAATTATTGTACCATCCCAAAGTGTAAGAAAACTATTGATATGATTAGTAGCCCTTATCATTTAAAATGCATTGATGAAACAAGAATATGAATTTCAGAGCACTTTATGATTTTTAATTCAACTTTAAAATTTATACAATTTGAATAAACATTTTAAAAATGACCTTAAACAAGCTTGTCTGATAATAGAATATTGTTTGATGTCTTCAGGCAAATTTGATCAGCAGTTGCTTCCTGCTGATCTTGGTAAATCATCACATTCAAGGCAGATGTGCTTTTCAATAATACTAAATTTAAATTCTTTCAGTCCTTTTTTCCTCCCAAAGTGCTTATGCTCTGCTTTCAAATGCATTCAATTTCATATCAATAAAAGTATTTAAATGCATAAGTTAGAGAGTGTTCCTTTTAAATACGCATTCTAAACTATTAAGAGGCTAAATTTGAATGTGAAATGCTACACCTTTGAAAAATAGCTAAATCATTAATCTGTAATCAGCCATTGACATATTCATTTGTTCAAGAGACCAGCTGTTGATAGAGTAATTTTCATAAAATTAAGAAATCAATGTTATAACCATATGCAGTGTTTGATTTGATGAAGAGGGGAATTAGTAATAAAACTAGAGTGTAGTACTTCATAAAGAGATGACATTCACATAACCTTAACCCTTTAAACAAATAAATCTGAAATTAAAAATGTTTTACACTTAGAAATAGTGTTTTTCACCTTCTAACATATGTTTTGAAAGTTTATTTATGTTCTGGAGAAAAGTGATATCAGAAAAATGTAACCACAAAAAAAAAAAAAAGAATGAGCTAATAAATAATCATAACCCTAGTATGAATATCTGTGAATATCTATTACCAGATTAAAATAAATCCAGCAGTAATTTATACATAAAATTCCATATGTAAATCATTTTGAGGTGAGAAGATAATATAACTACCATAATAAAAAATAAGTTTTGATACAAAATATTTAATCTAATGGTTTGAGTATGTATTATTATTCTTATTCACACAATTTAATTCATACAAACTGAAGGCAAATTGCTTAAATCAAAAGAAAAATAATTTAGAAATAGAGATTATTTTGACAATCAAATAAGTCAACACAGGGTGATAAATTACATATGATCTGTTGTTATAAAAAGTAAACACAAATAATATACAAAATGACTTTTATTTTCTAGTTTTAATACTCTCCTTAAAGAAATCATTATCAGAAGACTTCTAAAAATATCAATCAATTGTATGAATATAATTTAACATGAAATGAATACATGTGTACTAAAATATATCAAAAAGTTTGAAATTAGGTTCATTAATTCAAGCAGGCAGGATACAATTAGAATAATAGAATTACTTTGTCAGCTCAAAAAAAAAAAAGCCCTACAAATGTTGAGTATTTGATTAAAAATCAATTCTTTATGGAAAGAAAAGTGTGTTCTAATACGTTACATGTTGAATAACAAAGGAGACATCTTCAATTTAGATTTCTAAATTGGTTTTTACAGTTCTCCACTAAAGTATTTAATTGAAATACTTTAACACTTTGCGTGGAAAAAGATGCACAAAATGTCGAAGTTTTAAAATGACCATGAGTCTGCCTTGTTATAACTATGCAACCTCTGTCTCCAACAAATGCAGCTTTATCAGTGAGCCCACTAGCTGAGGAAGGAAAGTATCAGGACTCACAACTGTATACGTATGCAGGTGGTGGTAGTGGTAAAGGACCCACCTGCCCATGCAGGAGACTTGAGAGACATGGGTTCAGGCTGGGAGGAGGGCAAGGGAACCCAGTCTAGCTTTCTTACCTGGAGAATCCCACTGGCAGAGCAGCCTGGTGGGCTACAGTCCATGGGGTCATGAAGAGCTAGACATGACTAAAGCAACTTAGCATGCATGCGTGCACATATTGTACCCTCTTGATCACATTTTTTTTTTCATGTTGTTCTGCAGTGAGAAATTTAAGGAAAACAATCATAGAGGGGAAAAAACTTCAGATTCAGAACCCTATCACAAATAGATTTTTTGAAATGCCCTATGCAGGTCAAGAAGCAACAGTTGGAAATGGACATGGAACAACTGACTGGTTCCAAATAGGAAAAGGAGTATGTCAAGACTGTATATTGTCACCCTGCTTATTTAACTCATATGCAGAGTACATCATGAGAAACTCTGAGCTGGAAGAAGTACAAGCTGGTATCAAGATTGCCGGGAGAAATATCAATAACCTCAGATATGCAGATGACACCACCCTTATGGCAGAAAGTGAAGAGGACCTAAAGAGCCTCTTGATGAAAGTGAGGGTGGAGAGTGAAAAAGTTGGCTTAAAGCTCAACATTCAGAAAATGAAGATCATGGCATCTGATCCCATTACTTTATGGGAAATAGATGAGGAAACAGTGGAAACAGTGTCAGACTATTTTGGGGGGCTCCAAAATCACTGCAGCTGGTGACTGCAGCCATGAAATTAAAAGATGCTTACTCCTTGGAAGAAAAGTTATGACCAATCCAGATAGCATATTCAAAATCAGAGACATTACTTGCTGACTAAGGTCCATCTAGTCAAGGCTATGGTTTTTCCAGTGGTCATGTATGGATGTGAGAGTTGGACTACAAAGAAAGTTGAACGCTGAAGAATTGATGCTTTTGAACTGTGGTGTTGGAGAAGATTCTTGAGAGTCCCTTGGACTGCAAGGAGATCCAACCAATCCATTCTGAAAGAGATCAGCCCTGGGATTTCTTTGGAAGGAATGATGCTAAAGCTGAAACTCCAGTACTTTGTCCACCTCATGTGAAGAGTTGACTCATTGGAAAAAACTCTGATGCTGGGAGGGATTGGGAGCAGGAGGAGAAGGGGATGACAGAGGATGAGATGGCTGGATGGCATCACTGACTCAGTGGACGTGAGTCTGAGTGAACTCCAGGAGTTGGTGATGGACAGGGAGGCCTGCGTGCTGCAGTTCATGGGGTCTCAAAGAGTGGGACTCGACTGAGCGACTGAACTGGAAACTTAAAACGTTAGCTTCAACCCTGTAGTTCTGCAATTTCAATTCCCTTAATAACACAAGGTAAAATACAACAAGCAAACAAAAACACAGCAGTAAATTATTTTACATTATTTTCATGGAGACAAGAGGTCTGTTTCCTGCTCTTGACTTTGAACAAGTTTTGCAAGTTTTATCAAAAGAATACTTTGCTTTGAATTTCAACTTTCCTTGACAATCCACTTATCCTATGGGAGGGAAAAAAGGATATTTACTGCCTTTCCTCACAGTCATGTGCTTGGTAATAAGAACAGCAACTAATTTTTTTATAGTTTATCAATTTCTCGAATCAACAGATAAGCAAATTTTTGAGGTTTGCAGATGGGGCTTCTTATATGAAAGCTTTTGCCTTCTTAAAAATTGGATAACATGTATATTTCCAATATATACGATTGTTACAAAAATTCAAATAAATGTATTAAATTTCATCCAAAAGGAATGCTTATTATAATACTGCATTCTGTTAATAAATGTTATTAAAAAACATAAAATGTTGTTAAAATGAATTTTTAAAGTATAATACTAAAAATGATGCTCCTTATAAAGATATTCATAAATTAAGTAAAATGCTTTGTGTAATTTTGTGTGGGTTTCCCAGGTAGCTCAGAGGTAAAGAATCTACCTGCCAAGCAGGAGCCACAGGTAATGGGGGTTCTATCCCAGGATTGGAAAGATCCCCTGGAGAAGGAAATGGCAACCCACTCCAGTATTCTTGCCTGGAGAAATCCATGGACAGAGGAGCCTGGCAGGCTATAGCCCATGAGATCGCAAAGTTGGACACAACTGAGCCACTGAGCACGCAAATCATTTCCTTTTACATTTTGTTTAAAGTGTGTGCATGCATGTCTGCTGTGCTCAGTCGCTTCAGTCTTCTCCAACTCTTTGTGACTCTATTGATTGTAGCCTACCAGGCTCCTCTGTCCATGGGATTCTCCAGGCAAGAATACTGGAGTGGGTTGCCATTCCCTTCTCAGGGGATCTTCCCCTCCCAGGGATCAAACCTGCATCTCCCATGTTCTTTACCACCTGGGAAGCCTTTTGTTCAAAGAAATTTTCTTTAAATATAAGAATTTATATACCACTGGCTTTGTTTTAACAGGTGTCAGGAGCTTGGCTGAGCTTGGAGGGTGGGGAGCTACCAGTTGTTGGGGTAGCCAGTAAAAGCAATAGAGCAAAAATGAAAGAGTTGAGACTTGAATCTCTTACTACAATGAAATAAGAGAAAGGCTCAGGCCTGCATTTTACCCCGGGAAATAGCACATGGAGCCAGGTAGATAATGACTCTGCCCTGCTTTGGAGGAAGCCCTGAACAAAAGGCTCCAGCAGTTTTAGGCACCCCAAGCTAGGGGTTGGGGAGGTGAATGGGGGTGTGACATAACTTAGGGAGGGCTAGGCATGGGAATGTATTTAAGCATTTTTTATAATTTATTTATTTTATTTGGAGGCTAATTACTTTACAATATTGTAGCGAAGAAGGCAATGGCACTCCACTCCAGTACTCTTGCCTGGAAAACCCCATGGACAGAGGAGCCTGGTGGGCTGCAGTCCATGGGGTCGCTAAGAGTTGGACACGACTGAGCGACTTCACTTTCACTTTTCCCTTTCATGTATTGGAGAAGGAAATGGCAACCCACTCCAGTGTTCTTGCCTGGAGAATCCCAGGGATGGGGGAGCCTGGTGGGCTGCCGTCTATGGGGTCACACAGAGTCGGACAGGACTGAAGTGACTTAGCAGCAGCAGCAGCAACAACAGCAGCAGCATTGTAGTGGTTTTGGCCATACATTGACATGAATCAGCCATGGGTGTGCATGTGTCCCCCATCCTGAACCCCCTCTCCCGCCTCCCTCCCCATCCCATCTCTCAGGGTCATCCCAGTGCACCAGCCTCTAGCACCCTGTCTCATGCATCGAACCTGGACTGGCGATCTGTTTCACATATGATAATATTCATGTTTCAATGCTATTCTCTTAAATCATCCCACCCTCACCTTCTCCCACAGAGTCCAAAAGACTATGGGAATGTAGTTAAGTATTAAGTCAGAGATGGGAAAAGTTTTCAAAGTTTCCCTTCTCTCCCCAAATACAGGTCTGTGTCTGCCCAAGGCTTCAGCTGGAGAACTGGAATGAAGGTGAGGAAGCTAGAAATGTAAATATACTGAGTGGATCTGCCACTGAAGGACTTGCCTGGTAGATTGTGATTACTGTTGCTGTTGTTCAGTTGCTAAGTGAAAGTGAAAGTGAAAAGTGAAAATGAAGTGGCTCAGTCGCGTCCCACTCTTTGTGACCCCATGGACTGTAGCATCCGTCCATGGCTCCTCCGTCCATGGGATTTTCAAGGCAAGAGTACTGGAGTGGGTTGCCATTTCCTCCTCCAGGGGTTCTTCCCAACCCAGGGATCAAACCCTGGCCTCCTGCAGTGTGGGCAGACGCTCTTAAGTCATGTCCAGTTCTTTGCAACCCCATGGACAGTAGATGTGGAGCCAAAAGGAAATATGCAATTGTACCATTCTTTTTAAAATAATAATTTTTATTGGTGTATAGTTGATTTACAATGCTGTGTTCATTTCTGCTGTTCGACAAAGTGAATCTGTTATACATATATTCATTCTTTTTTGGATTCTTGCCTATATTGGTCATTAGAGAGCACTGAGTATAGTTCCCTGTGCTATACAGTAGGTTCTTAGTAGTAATCTATTTCATAGACAGTAGTATGTATATGTCAATTTCAATCTCCCCATTTTTTCCTCTCCCCTCTTCTCCTATAAGTTTGGTTTTCTGCATCTGTGACACTATGTCTACAGTTATATCACTCTTAATATTAAAAATCAAATAACATTTATTGAGCAAATTCTTTCATAAAACTTTACAAATACTGTTCCCTGTTGTTACTTAACTGAGTCCTCATTAAACCATGAAACCATGCAAGTTTGGTCATATCTCAACCCTAATCTTGAGACTACTAAAGGGCAGCTCAGAATGGTCAAGACACTTGCCCTGGGTTACACCCTACTAAAGGGCTGAAGCCACTTTTATCTCATTTCTGTCCTATTCATAATGTTTTATAACTGCATATCTGCTCAGGGCACAAAGCTCTCAAAATGATAGATAATCCATGACAGTGTAAATAGCTACTGTGTACATATTTCTCTCACTTTTTCACAGTATTTTTTTTTTTTTCTACTGTCAAAAGACCTCTTTTGAACTGACAGGAAATAGCAGGCATACAGTTCAGAGGGGTACACTTTGTCATGAGAAGAAAATGATATATCTGAGATTTTGTTGTTGATACCAGTTCAACCATTTTCTGCTATAACTTCAATATAGGATTTTGGTTATTTCCATTATGTAGAAATCACTGTCTCTTGTAGTTAAATACATTTTGGGACTGCATTGACTATTAGAGGATAGAATCCTAAAAAATGACAATTGTATCCTTTAGGAATTTATTTAACTGATGCTATTATCTTTCACTTTTTTTTTTGTAACTTTGTGTTGATGAAAGCAGGAGCTGGATGTAGAAAAAATGAGCAACATGCTGTTTGTGTTCTGAAGTTGCTTAACACGTAGAGGGGCTTCCCTGGTGATTCAGCAGTAACGAATCTGCCTTCCAATGCAGGAGACAGGGGTTCGATCCCTGGCTTGGGGCGATCTTCTGGAGAAGGAAATGGCAATCCACTCCAGTATTCTTGCTCGGGAAATCCCATGGACAGAGGAGCCTGAGGGGCTACAGTCCATGGGGTTGCAAAAGCACTGCCATGATTTAGCTACTAAATAGCAACATGCCAAAACATAAATAGACAAATTTTTAAGCAATTATAGAAAGGAGTAAATGATAAAACAATGGTGGGATGCTATTAAAATGCTTAGGCCTGAAACCAACTCACATGTAGGGAAAACATGGACTCATTGACCAAATTATTAGCATTGGTAGATATAAAAATATTTATTTAGAATAATGGTATTCTAAGAAAATGGAATACCATGTGTACAATACTGGAAAAAAAACAGATCGAGAATAGTTGAATAGAATAGAGAAAATATGAATTTTAAATATTTTTAATTTTCAATGTTGCTTCTTTTAGATCTTAATACATAAGCTTTTATTTTGTTGTTAATTTTTGGAATGATGAGTTTATCATTTTACTTCATTTGGAAAAACTTGGGCATTATTTTCTTAATTATTCTTAGTGTCTTTATTCTCATTCTGGTATGCCAGTTACATATATATCAGATCATTTACTCTTGTTCCAAAATCCACCTAATATTTGTCCCTGTGTATGTATGCATGCATATATGTATGTTTTAGCTTTATTTCTTTCTTTCTATGTTTTTATTTCATAGTTTTCATTGTTAGATCTTCAGTTTGACTGATTATTAATTCTTCAGTGAAATATCCATTGCACATATCTCTTTATCTTTGGAAAACTTTTGCCTATTTATAGACTCTTCATTATATACATGTTCTTATGTAAATTTTGGAGAATATTAATGATGGCTTTTAAAACTTTCATTTCTGTCCATATCATCTGATATTTCTTCTTGCTATGGGTCATATTTTTCTGCTACCTCACCTGTTCATACATTCATTTGATGTCAAAAGTGATAAATTTTATGTTGCCAAATACTTGATATTGTTGTACTCTTTTAAGGAAAGTTGTAGCTTTTACTGATAGGCATCTAAGTTATTGAAACATGAATTTGCACAGCCGGAAGTTTATTTTTTATTATTTTGGACAAACCAGAGTAGTCTTTATTTTGTGGCTCATTCAGCCTCATTACTCTGATGAGACTGCTTTGGGCTTTCTATTGAATGGCCTCTATACTTAGCAAGGTCTCTGCACTTGGGCTGTTGGCATGCCCAACAGTTTCTAGCCTTTTTGAGCTATGGTAATTCTTTCAACTTACAGCTCCTTGATAGTTGTTTTTTAACCTGGAAGTTAATTTTTGTNAAAAACTCCATGGATAGAAGAAACTGTCGGGCTACAGTCTGTGGGGTCACAAATGAGCTATACAGGACTTAGTGACTAAACAACTGGTATAAAAACAACATCATTTGTCTACACAGTAGGTTCAAAACCTTTTTAAATCACCTAAAATCTGTTTCACTCCATTAATAGTATGCTATTATTTAATACCATTAGTAAGCAAAATACAAGAAAACAGTGTCTGGCTTTTCAGTAACATGATGCTGCTATTCATTTCTAAAGAAATGTATGCACCTTTTAAAGGAAGGTCATTACAATATTCCACTTGTATAAACAAGAGAGGGGTGGTTATATAACTAATTCAATATTAGAAAAGACTAAACTTTTAATCACTTAGTGGGTATCCTAAATTACATATATCATAGTTTCAGAGTTCCAATTAGGAACCAAGCTAAATAATATTTTTAATGATTGAAAATATATTTAATCAAAGTATACTTCTATATTGTTTTCTCTGTTTCACTTGAAAACTAAAAAAAGTGAAAAACACTTTTTTTCACATTATGATAATCATAGCTATGTCTAACTCCATATAGGCCTTCTGATATTTACAGTTTAATATTCACTGGTACATATTTTATTACATTAGTTTCTTTAGATTTTGTCTCCAATAATTAAGTACTTAAAATTAGATATTTTGCAACAAGTTAATGTTTCTGTTATTGACAAAATATTTTTATTTGCCTCTTTATTTTCTTCTTTCAATTGATATTCACTTACTACTATTTACCAGCATTTATTTCATTTACTAAGTTGGCAAAAGTTATTAGAAGACTTTCAAGGTCTCATTAATACATTGTCAAAAACAACAGAATCAAAATATTGTGTTTATTACCCTGAAGTAAGATTCTGTGTCAAAATTTAATTTTCTTTATTGTTTATTTAAGATTTTGTGATGTAAAATATAATAATATCTGAATGCCAACCTGGAAGTATTAGTGGCTGCTGGCAGCCTTGAAAATCAATTATTATTAATTTTTCTTCCCTATGACCTGAGGAAAACTGAACACTGCAGTAAAAGAGTGAAACCTGATGTCTTTCAAACAATGTACAGACTTGATCCATTTTTTCTTCTCGCTAACAATAAATTATCATTAAAAGAGCTGTTGTGGGCATGACATAATTCTTTACAGAATCTTAGAGCTTGAGTTCACCTTTGACATTGTGAGGTAAACTATTTTTGCTTCACATGAACAGTGTATTTTCTTCAGAGGATACTTCAATCTAAATTTTTAAAACTTTGTATAAGGTTTAGCAATTTTATAATGCGTCTACATAAATCAGAAAGAATTTAGTCACACAAAAAAAGAAAATTTCAAGTAACTGAATGATGACAATCCCAGAAAGAAAAGTGTAAAGGTATAGTATCATATAGTAAATGTAGTTTCCCTAATGCTTTAATTGATTGTAGGAAACTGTGCTGTATTATATACTCACATCTTCCTTTTATCAAGTCCTGCAAGCAAATTATGAAAAAAGATCCAGTTTTGATTATTTGATACCACTATTTTTTCTTTTTTCATTCCATACATGTCCTTTTTGCTTTTTTAAAAAATCAACTGTGAGACACATGAATTAATCAAGAAGCATTTTTATATTACTGCACTTGGGGACATATCTCCCATTTTGTATTTTTTTATTATCTGAATTTAAGGTTTTATGTATTTTAATTAATATTCAGTTCTACTTAGGTAATGGATCTACAGCATTTCTGTAAACACTTTTAGACCTTCTTGACCTATAGGAGCCACAGCAAGGAATTTTAACTCAGAGTGAGTGGATTGGTAAAAACTAATAAAAGTAAAATTTTCTAATGTCAAATAAAGTATATGTTACCTATTTAAAATTCAAACAAGGCTGCATTGCATGGCTGAGTGAGATATAACTTGTTACCTTTCAAAAAGTAGGGAGAATATCTCACATGCTTTGATATCAAGGTCGAGAATTTATTCAGATTATTTCCTTGACTCATTGTCAATTTTAAGGATTCAACAATCATATGCTCCGGCAATTTCACTTTAGAATATCTTTCTTAAGAAAATTAAATCACTGATTCAAAAACATATCCACTATGTTCATCGCAGCATTATTTATAATAGTCAAGATATGGAAAGAACACATATTCATTGATACATGCATGGATAAAGAAAGTATAGAATACCTATTAAATGGAATATTGCTGCTGCCGCCNTTTCACTTTAGAATATCTTTCTTAAGAAAATTAAATCACTGATTCAAAAACATATCCACTATGTTCATCGCAGCATTATTTATAATAGTCAAGATATGGAAAGAACACATATTCATTGATACATGCATGGATAAAGAAAGTATAGAATACCTATTAAATGGAATATTGCTGCTGCCGCCGCTGCTGCTAAGTCACTTCAGTCGTGTCCGACTCTTAGCGACCCCATGGACTGCAGCCCACCAGGCTCCTCCGTCCATGGGATCTTCCACGCAAGAGTACTGGAGTGGGGTGCCATTGCCTTCTCTGAAATGGAATATTACTCAGCTCTAAAAAAGAAAACAATTCTTCCATTTGTGAAAACATGGATGTAACTTGAGGTGTTACACTAGCTAAGATATAGAAGATATTATAAAGGTCTTACATAGATCACAGTTTAAGAGATAAGCTAAACAGAAAAAGATGAACATTAAATTTGTTGTGATGTAAAAATGTAACTATGTGAGGTGATGGATGTTAACTCATCGTTTTGCAATACATACATGCATTAAATCATTTTGTTGTATACCTAAGTGAAGTTGCTCAGTTGTGTATGAAACTTTGTGACCCTATGGACTGTAACCTACCAGGCTCCTCCATCCATGGCATTTTCCAGGCAAGGGTACTGGACTGGGTTGCCATTTCCTTATCCAGGGGATTTTCCCAACCTGGGGATTGAACCCACGTCTCCTGCATTGCTGGCAAATGCTTTACCCTCTGAGCCACCAGGGAAGCCCAATATACCTAAAACCAAAGTTATTTGTAAACTATATATCAATAAAAAATAAAAGGGATTTGAAATTCCCGTTAAAGATAAAGAGGTAGGAAGGTTCTGAATTCACTTTCTTCTTCAGACACACTGAATCTACACCTATATATATGGAATAATTTCCTCTGAAAAGAATCTAAAAAGTAGTGGAGCAACATTTCCACAGGAGGCAAACAAAAGGGACTCCACATTGAACCAGGTTGAGCCAAAGAAAGGTTGAGCCAGATTCAGCATAAACACCACTTGCAATATCAGGACCCAGTCAGAAGGGAACTCAAACCCTGAGTTTCTCCTTCAGGAGTGAAGGGTTCATCCTCAGCTTGTGTGTGTGTTAGTCGCTCAGTCATGTCTGACTCTTGATAACCTCATGGACTGTAGCTTGCCAGGCTCCTCTGTCCATGGATTTCTTCAGGCAAGAATACTGGAGAGGGTTGCCATTTCCTTCTCCAGGATATCTTCCCTACCCAGCAATCAAACCCAGCTCTCCTGCATTGCAGGTGGACTCTACCACTGAGCCACCAATGGAGGGTCACACACCACCTTCAGTTCAGTTCAGTTCAATCACTTAGTCATGTCTGACTCTTTGTGACCCCATGAATTGCAGCACGCCAGGCCTCCCTGTCCAACACCAATTCCCAGAGTTCGCTCAAACAAACGTCCATCGAGTTGATGATGCCATCCAGCCATCTCATCCTCTATCGTCCCCTTCTCCTCCTGCCCCCAATCTCTCCCAGCATCAGAGTCTTTACCAATGAGTCAACTCTTTGCATGAGGTGGCCGAAGTACTGGAGTTTCAGCTTCAGCATCATTCCTTCCAAAGAACACCCAGGGCTGATCTCCTTCAGAATGGACTGGTTGGATCTCCTTGCAGTTCAAAGGACTCTCAGGAGTCTTCTCGAACACTACAGTTCAAATGCATCAATTCTTCAGTGCTCAGCTTTCTTCACAGTCTGCCTCTCACATCCATACATGACCACTGGAAAAACCATGGCCTTGACTAGACAGACCTTTGTTGGTAAAGTAATGTCTCTGCTTTTGAATATGCTATCTAGGTTGGTCATAACTTTTCTTCCAAGGAGTAAGCATCTTTTAATTTCATGGCTGCAGTCACCATTTGCAGTGATTTTGGAGCCCCCCAAAATAAAGTCTGACACTGTTTCCACTGTTTCCCCATCTATTTCCCATGAAGTGATGGGACCTGATGCCATGATCTTAGTTTCCTGAATGCTGAGCTTTAAATCAACTTTTTCACTCTCCTCTTTCACTTTCATCAAGTTGAGCTATTTCAAATCCTGAAAGATGATGCTGTGAAAGTGCTGCACTTAATATGTAGGCAAATTTGGAAAATTCAGCAGTGGCTACAGGGCTGGCAAAGGTCAGTTTTCATTCCAATCCTAAAGAAAGGCAATGCCAAAGAATGCTCAAATTACTGCACAGTTGCACTCCTCTCACGTGCTAGTAAAGTAATGCTCAAAATTATCCAAGCCAGGCTTCAGCAAATCGTGAACCAAGAACTTCCAGATGGTCAAGCTGGTTTTAGAAAGGGCAGAGGAACCAGAGATCAAATTGCCAACATCCTCTGGATCATGGAAAAAGCAAGAGAGTTCCAGAAAAATATCTATTTCTGCTTTATTGACCAAAGCCTTTGACTGTGTGGATCCCAATAAACTGTGGAAAATTCTGAAAGATGTGTATAAGAGACAGATACTCACCTTCTTCTTCTTCTACTACT
>SJYA01002176.1:0-29195 GCA_006410615.1 Neotragus moschatus | reverse complement strand
TACAGCATTTCTGTAAACACTTTTAGACCTTCTTGACCTATAGGAGCCACAGCAAGGAATTTTAACTCAGAGTGAGTGGATTGGTAAAAACTAATAAAAGTAAAATTTTCTAATGTCAAATAAAGTATATGTTACCTATTTAAAATTCAAACAAGGCTGCATTGCATGGCTGAGTGAGATATAACTTGTTACCTTTCAAAAAGTAGGGAGAATATCTCACATGCTTTGATATCAAGGTCGAGAATTTATTCAGATTATTTCCTTGACTCATTGTCAATTTTAAGGATTCAACAATCATATGCTCCGGCAATTTCACTTTAGAATATCTTTCTTAAGGAAATTAAATCACTGATTCAAAAACATATCCACTATGTTCATCGCAGCATTATTTATAATAGTCAAGATATGGAAAGAACACATATTCATTGATACATGCATGGATAAAGAAAGTATAGAATACCTATTAAATGGAATATTGCTGCTGCCGCCGCTGCTGCTAAGTCACTTCAGTCGTGTCCGACTCTTAGCGACCCCATGGACTGCAGCCCACCAGGCTCCTCCGTCCATGGGATCTTCCACGCAAGAGTACTGGAGTGGGGTGCCATTGCCTTCTCTGAAATGGAATATTACTCAGCTCTAAAAAAGAAAACAATTCTTCCATTTGTGAAAACATGGATGTAACTTGAGGTGTTACACTAGCTAAGATATAGAAGATATTATAAAGGTCTTACATAGATCACAGTTTAAGAGATAAGCTAAACAGAAAAAGATGAACATTAAATTTGTTGTGATGTAAAAATGTAACTATGTGAGGTGATGGATGTTAACTCATCGTTTTGCAATACATACATGCATTAAATCATTTTGTTGTATACCTAAGTGAAGTTGCTCAGTTGTGTATGAAACTTTGTGACCCTATGGACTGTAACCTACCAGGCTCCTCCATCCATGGCATTTTCCAGGCAAGGGTACTGGACTGGGTTGCCATTTCCTTATCCAGGGGATTTTCCCAACCTGGGGATTGAACCCACGTCTCCTGCATTGCTGGCAAATGCTTTACCCTCTGAGCCACCAGGGAAGCCCAATATACCTAAAACCAAAGTTATTTGTAAACTATATATCAATAAAAAATAAAAGGGATTTGAAATTCCCGTTAAAGATAAAGAGGTAGGAAGGTTCTGAATTCACTTTCTTCTTCAGACACACTGAATCTACACCTATATATATGGAATAATTTCCTCTGAAAAGAATCTAAAAAGTAGTGGAGCAACATTTCCACAGGAGGCAAACAAAAGGGACTCCACATTGAACCAGGTTGAGCCAAAGAAAGGTTGAGCCAGATTCAGCATAAACACCACTTGCAATATCAGGACCCAGTCAGAAGGGAACTCAAACCCTGAGTTTCTCCTTCAGGAGTGAAGGGTTCATCCTCAGCTTGTGTGTGTGTTAGTCGCTCAGTCATGTCTGACTCTTGATAACCTCATGGACTGTAGCTTGCCAGGCTCCTCTGTCCATGGATTTCTTCAGGCAAGAATACTGGAGAGGGTTGCCATTTCCTTCTCCAGGATATCTTCCCTACCCAGCAATCAAACCCAGCTCTCCTGCATTGCAGGTGGACTCTACCACTGAGCCACCAATGGAGGGTCACACACCACCTTCAGTTCAGTTCAGTTCAATCACTTAGTCATGTCTGACTCTTTGTGACCCCATGAATTGCAGCACGCCAGGCCTCCCTGTCCAACACCAATTCCCAGAGTTCGCTCAAACAAACGTCCATCGAGTTGATGATGCCATCCAGCCATCTCATCCTCTATCGTCCCCTTCTCCTCCTGCCCCCAATCTCTCCCAGCATCAGAGTCTTTACCAATGAGTCAACTCTTTGCATGAGGTGGCCTAAGTACTGGAGTTTCAGCTTCAGCATCATTCCTTCCAAAGAACACCCAGGGCTGATCTCCTTCAGAATGGACTGGTTGGATCTCCTTGCAGTTCAAAGGACTCTCAGGAGTCTTCTCGAACACTACAGTTCAAATGCATCAATTCTTCAGTGCTCAGCTTTCTTCACAGTCTGCCTCTCACATCCATACATGACCACTGGAAAAACCATGGCCTTGACTAGACAGACCTTTGTTGGTAAAGTAATGTCTCTGCTTTTGAATATGCTATCTAGGTTGGTCATAACTTTTCTTCCAAGGAGTAAGCATCTTTTAATTTCATGGCTGCAGTCACCATTTGCAGTGATTTTGGAGCCCCCCAAAATAAAGTCTGACACTGTTTCCACTGTTTCCCCATCTATTTCCCATGAAGTGATGGGACCTGATGCCATGATCTTAGTTTCCTGAATGCTGAGCTTTAAATCAACTTTTTCACTCTCCTCTTTCACTTTCATCAAGTTGAGCTATTTCAAATCCTGAAAGATGATGCTGTGAAAGTGCTGCACTTAATATGTAGGCAAATTTGGAAAATTCAGCAGTGGCTACAGGGCTGGCAAAGGTCAGTTTTCATTCCAATCCTAAAGAAAGGCAATGCCAAAGAATGCTCAAATTACTGCACAGTTGCACTCCTCTCACGTGCTAGTAAAGTAATGCTCAAAATTATCCAAGCCAGGCTTCAGCAAATCGTGAACCAAGAACTTCCAGATGGTCAAGCTGGTTTTAGAAAGGGCAGAGGAACCAGAGATCAAATTGCCAACATCCTCTGGATCATGGAAAAAGCAAGAGAGTTCCAGAAAAATATCTATTTCTGCTTTATTGACCAAAGCCTTTGACTGTGTGGATCCCAATAAACTGTGGAAAATTCTGAAAGAGATGGGAATACCAGACCACCTGACTTGCCTCTTGAGAAACTTATATGCAGGTCAAGAGGCAACAGTTAGAACTGGACATGGAACAACAGACTGGCTCCAAACAGGAAAAGGAGTACATCAAGGCTGTATACTGTCACCCTGCTTATTTAACTTATCTTCAGAGAGTTTAAAAAGAATTTTCTCCTTCACATAAAGATGAAATAAAAAGTGCCAATTTTGCTTTAATATCATAAATAACAACAAAGACAGACAAATATGAAAAAAACATTTTCAAGACACTGGACATCAGGCAACACAGGACAATAATCCTTGATGGATAGGAAAAACATAAGATAAACCTTGAGATTTCTCCATTTTACTGTCTTGAGAGAGATTCTGGTTGTACCTTGGTAGGAGGAACACAAGGACACCATGTGTTAGAGAGCTTGAGCAGAGAGAGCAAGTTGACCAGTACTGTTGGGGCTTTCAGGAACAGGCTACCAGCCTGGAGAGAGCTGTGCAGGGGCAGAGTTCCAGAGGACCTTCCCTGAGATTGACACACAGTACACCTTCACTAGAGAATGACTGGTTTTGAGGATCACATAAGACCAGACATAGAAACCACCTGGAATGATTATAAGGAATGGTGTATGGCACATACACAGCTGAGAATATTGTCAGTTTCTGCCAGCAGACTAGAATATCTAATAATTCACAGAGCTCTTGGCACAGTACTCAGAAGGGCCCTGCTTCAGTGTGAGAAATAATGAAATCCAGACTAATTGCTTCTCTGGAGAAGAATTAGAAGAACTAAAAGCCATGCCACAGACTGAGAAAAATATTTTGAAATCATATATCTGGTAAAGTACTTGTGTCCAGAATCTATAAACAACCCTCAAAACTCAAGTGAGATCAAAAAAATTCATCAAGAATGGGCAAAATATGTGAGCAGACACTTCACCCCAAGGAAGATAAATGGATAACCAATAAGAATATGAAAAAATATTCGACACTATTTGTTACTGAAGTAACAAAATTTCAAACTGTCAAGAAATGCAACTATTGACTTCCCTGATGGTCCAGTGGCTCAGACTGTGTTTTCAATGCAAGGGGCCCAGGTTCAGTCCCTGGTCAGGGAACTAGATCTCTTCTGGTGTGACTGGCATGGCCAAACCAAAAAAAAAAAAAAAAAACTAAATAAAATAGTCTTAAAGGAGAATTTAAAAATATGTAAAAAACAAAACAAACAAAAAAAACCCACAATTTTTTCTTATCAGAATAGCTAAAATGGAAAGACTGGCCGCATAAACAAATTTTGAAGAGGGTCATCCAATTCATAAACTTATTTGATCTCAAAGTCTATTAAGAGATTTCCATTCATGCATGAAGTTATTTTCTACTTGAAGACATCAACTCTTAAAAATATTATCCTAATGTGAAGTTCACTTAGGAAACTATATTTTTTTAATAAATCCAATTTTATGAACACTCTTTATTTCTAAAGTATAACCAGCATGACTCTCTATTAACTTTACTTTGGAGAACTTCTGGGATTTTTAAAATTTATTTTATACATTTGCTAATAATTTAAAGTGTGTACATTAAGGATTCATAGCCTAATGCCAGGTAAACCTCAAAGACCATCTTTCCCGAAGTTTTCATAAAATAGCTTCGAAATTATTGGGGTAATAATAAAATGTTGGTTGAAGTTAGGATATTTGGGCATAAAATTTTATGGTCAAGCAAAAATAGTTATTTTATTAATATAGCTACATAATCCTCCTACTGTATTGATCACTTTGGCCTCAGTAGAGTCCTGTGAATGCCATTTTCAGTTCCTTATGTCTTATCACAAAGGTTTATTTTGATTTCCCAGATGTGTTTGAGCTTTGTTCCTTCATTTCAGGTCAGTATTCAAGCCTGTAAGTGACACTCTAAGTTAAGAAATTCAGTCCCAAAACAGAAACTATAATTTTGCCCTAGTTATTCAAACAACCACTTGTGGCATTACACTTTTTAATTGCACCATCATGCAGTAGTAGTTTTTCCTATGCTTCTCTAAAATGTTTGCTAGGTTAACAGTGAAACTATTTTTAACTTGGTTTAATGACTGGAAAAAATACTTGTTATATTTATAATTTATTACCAAATTTACAAGCATAATAATTTCCCTAAAATACAATATGTAATTTTCAAAGTGAAATATATATAATTTTTGAATGTGGCTAGTCCTTTTACTTTCACTTGTGACTTTGTTAAAAGAAAACATTATCAATTTTTAACTAAACTATGTACCTCCAAAATGACTTTTTGTTTTTTCAGACTCTAGGCAGACATTGTAATGATATACAAATCATAAGATCAAGGGATAATATCAATTAATGAAGTGCCAACTTTCTCATTTATATACAATTAATAAAAATACACCTTGATATTTTATACATCAGTTATCTATCAATAAAGTGGGAAAAAAGACAAAATATTAAATATTGTATGTCGCCTTAAGGATTATTCTCTTACTATCTACTTACAAAATTGATATCAAAGAAAAATTAATTAAATGAAGCTCACATTTTAATAGCTAGTCTATATTACCCACTAATATAGATATTACATCATGGAGGAAAAGGCATGAATTAACAGATTTTCAAGATCCCAACCAATGGCAGGAGAATAATACTTTCTCATAAGAGGTCTTATTAAAATGTATGTTTCTTATTAGCTAACGTAGTCTATGAGATCCTGACTCCAAAAAGATTTTAATGATAGAGTAACCATGTTGGAATGCATCTGATTTATAATTACTCTTGTGTAATTATATACACAATTTTATAATTATATATAAATACACAATTATATAAGTACATATTATCATATAAGGGCTTCCCACTTGGCTCAGTGGTAAAGAATCTTCCTGCCAGTGCAGGAGATGCAAGAGACTCTGGTTCAATCCCCAGGTTGGCAAGATCCCCTGGAGAAGGAAATGGAAACCCACTCCAGTTGTTTTACCTGGAAAATCCCATAGACAGAGGAGTCTGGTGAGCTACAGTCCATGGGGTCACAAAGCTTCAGATATGACTGAGCATACACGCACATTATCATATAACATATGGAATTTTTTTCTCCATTCTATAGATTACCTTTTAATTTTGCTGATTGCTTTTTGTTGTTGTTGTTCTGTAGAATCATAGATTGATTTTCTTGCTCATTTGGGCCTTGTTGCCTGTGCTCTAGGTGTTATAACTAAACCATGCAGCCAAAACACATGTCAAAAGTTTTTCTCTGTGCTTTTCTCTAATAATTTTACAATGTCAGGACTTAAATTTAACTCTTTATCCATTCTGAGTTAGTTTTTTGAGTGGTGTAAGGTAAGGGTCTTATATATGTCTTATATAAAGGTGGTATATATGTGTTTATATGCATCGTATCTAATCTATTCCAGGCATATTTTACCTAAGCATGATTTTAGGGGTAGTTTTTAAGGTTGTTTAGACTTTAAATGTCGGAGAAGGTGATGGTACCCCACTCCAGTACTCCTGCCTGGAAAATCCCACAGATGGAGGAGCCTGGTAGGCTGCAGTCCATGGGGTCGCAAGGAGTTAGACACAACTGAGCTACTTTCCTTTCACTTTTCACTTTCATGCATTGGAGAAGGAAATGGCAACCCACTCCAGTGTTCTTGCCTGGAGAATCCCAGGGATGGGGGAGCCTGGTGAGCTGCCGTCTGTGGGGTCACACAGAGTCGGATACGACTTAAGTGACTTAGCAGCAAGGAAGGGTCTAGTTTTAATCTTTTGCATGTGAATATCCAGGTTGCCCAAAACAGTTTATTGAAAAGACTATCTTTTCTCTAGTGTGTATTCTTGGCTCCCTTGTCAAATATTTGTTGACAGTATATGCCTGGGTTTATTTCTGGGATCTCAATTCTTTCCATTTTTCTTCTGTTTCCTTTTATGCCAGCACCATACTGCTTTGATTGTTATAGATTTTACTATAGCTCAAAATCAGAAAGTTTCTTTCTTCCACACATTGCATTATTCTAATTTACATGTTTTAATTACCAGAAAGCCTTAATCTTTTTCAGAGGCTTCTAGGGCATGATTTTTCTTTGGGCATAAAGGATGCTTGGTTTCTTTAGTTAAGGCTTAAATTGGGTATAACAAAGGCATACTAAAATAGCTATTAATTTTATGTGCAAATGATAAATAAGTAGGTAACTTTAAGGAACTCATAGCTTTCTTTAATTAAAATGTTTATAAAGTTTTAAATAAAAGTCAGTAATATAGATGAGATTGTATGATACATATAATGATTTGATTTGATTACCTGATTAATATAATGCTTTCTGGGATTTTTGATATGCTGACATTCAAAACCATACTTTCCATCTTAGCCTATTTTACTTAAAGCATAGCTTATTGAAGAAAATATCTTTGTCTACTGAAAAACAGATTAAAATTATCTATGCAATAGGATACTATTCAGCAATTAAAATGGATTAAAAATTATGCTACATGCAAAAGCCATATGCAAAACTGTGTGTTATATAATTACAATTTTATGAGGAAAGAAATTTTTAAGACAGAGAGAACACATCCCATGGTTCCCCTAGGACTAGGGTGCTTGTGGAGATGGATTGAGAACAAATACAGTGGGAAGCCTTGTCATTGAAATACTTCAAGTCTGGATTGTTTTAATGTCTACACAACTCTGTGAGTTGACTAGAATCATTGAATTATACACTTAGTATGGGTGCATTTTTCTATATATAAATTATATAACTCTGTGAGTTGACTAGAATCATTGAATTGTACACTTAGTATGGGTGCATTTTTCTATATATAAATTATATAACTCTGTGAGTTGACTAGAATCATTGAATTATACACTTAGTATGGGTGCATTTTTCTATATATAAATTATATCTTTATAAAACTGTTCTAATATGTTAACTGTATCATCTCAAAAATTCATCAGGAAGATCCACTCTGAAATCACATGCAATAAAATTGTGATAAATCACATCGATCCAAACATAGCATGGAAAAGAGTATTAGAATTAAGAATATGCAAAATTGCATAGGAAAAGTTTGGCAACATAAACACCTGTAGTTGTCAATAAATAAAATTTGAAAAATATAGTATTTATGTCACTAAATAAAATTAGAAAATATAATTTTCTTAACTTATTTATTAAGAAAATAGTTTCTTACAGTTTGCAGTTTGGAAATTGAAAAAAGCAAAAAAAACCTAAGAAAAATATTTGCTAAAAGACTGCTATGTGTTTTGAAAATGAAAGATTTTTTTTAATTGCCTGAACTATGAGTACTGAGTTCAATCCTTATTCTAGAAAACATGGCTGTTAAACCATTTTCCTGAATGATACTCAGTTATGCACAGATAGGTTACTGATATTACTAAATGGGCCATTTGAAAGTCAGTATAAATTAAATTCTAATTTTTTGATATAATAATTGCAATCAAAGCTGTACTCAAGGCTAAATTATATTTTCTGTATTAAAATGTCAATTTTTAATATTTGATAAAAAGTTAAATAAAAATATAATAACATGATTTGCATTTTAGATAAAACATCATTTAGAGTGTGATATTACTATAAGTGAACATAAAGATCAATGAAACAGATTATAGATTTCATAAATAATCTCACTCCTATATAGTACATGGAATTGAAACACAAATGCAAAAGGAAATCATTGGATAAGAAGAGTCTTTGTAATAAATTTTTATCTGTATGCAAACAAGTAAATGTCTGTCTTCTCTTACACTGTACGCAAAATATATCTTGACATTGACATGAGATCTAATTATAAAGTTAAATATATGAAAATTGCAAAATAACTTGTCAACGAAAACCTTGAGAAGTGAGGTTAAGGGACATTTTCCTAGAGGAAAGAAAATGTGTTAATCACCAAAAAAAAAAAAAAATCACTTACATTTCCTAAAAGTTAAAACTTTAGTGTTTTCAAAAGCTCTATTAAATAAATAGACATTTATCAATCTGGCAGAAAATCTTTGCACAAAAATTCTGATAAAAATCTTATACATAAAATATACAAAGCAATATTTCAATATAACAATTAAAAGCCCAGTTCTGATTTTTATTTATTTTTATTTTTATTTTTAGCTGCACTGAGTCTTTGTTGCTCAGCTTTCTTCGTTGTGGCTGGGCTTTGCGGTCAATGGGGGCTTCTCTCATTGCAGACCACATGTTCTAGGTGCTCAGGCTACAGTGTTGAGGCTCATGGGCTTCAGCAGTGGTGGCACATGGGCTCAATAGTTGCAGTTCTGGGTCTCTAGAGGACAGATTCAGTAGTTGTGGTTATCCACAGCTTGTGGTATCTTCCCAGACCAGGGATCAAACCCGTGTCCTCTTCATTGGCAGGCAGATTCTTAACCACAGTACTAGCAGGGGAGAGCCTCCAATTCTTTCTAAATGAGTAACATATTTAAAGTCATTTATAAAAGAAATATAGATAGAAAATTAATCACATGAACAGATGCTATAATATTAGTCATTATAGAAATGCAAATTAAAACAGTAATGAAATACTGTAACTCACTCATCAGAATCACTAAAATTAGAGACTGATGGGGGCACTTGCTGCTAGGGCTGGTGAGCTCATCTATCCTGGTAGGCACCCAAAATGGCTCAGCTTCTTTGGGAAGCAGTGTATCAGTCTTTTCTAAAACTAAGCATACAGTTACTATACATCTCAGCAATTCCACTTCTACGTACTTACACAAGAGAAATAAAAGCATAAGTCTAAACAATGTTTTTTTTATTCAAATGTTTATAGCAGTTTTGTTCAAAGAAGTGCAAATTGAAAACAATCCAAATATCCATCAGTTAGAGAACACAGAGTGTTCATACAATGAAATAGTTATAAAAATACAAAAAAACCCCACAAAATATTGATATCAGGATACCACAGAGGTGAATCTCTAAAGAATTACATAAAGTGGGGAAGCCAAATGGAACAAATTATTCTATTTATGTGACTTCGTAAAAATGCAAACAGAGGGAGTGGTAGGAGAGGAGAGAATTGAAAGCCGAAGACAAATTTCAGGGATAATAAAGATATACATACATTTTGAATTTTGCTGTGGTTATAACAGCACATACATTTGTCAAACTCATCAAACTGTATGTACATTTTATCATTTTTTACAGTGTTACAATGTAAATGTAAAGAGATATACACTCATATAAGACTGTGATATTTTAAGGACCTTTATGTTGAGAGGTTGTTTGAATACTCTTTGATTTTAAGTATCTGTTTCTTGTCTTCACCTATCATGGAAAACCTCAGGTAATAAGATCCTCCTTTGACATTAGAAACAATCTCTTGATCAGAACCTTGTTGTGAAAATATTATTATATGATAATTGGACTTTTATATTCTAGCCTGAATATAAATATATAAAGATTACCATAGGTAAATGGAACTTCACTCCAATATTCTGGAAAATTTCATGGACAGAGGAGCCTGGTGAGCTAAGGTTCAGGGGGTTGCAAAGAGTCAGACAGGATTGAGCATGCATACACAAATTAAATATAACTGCTATATATGCAGACTCGTGGAATTATGAACACACAGTATCAATTGGCAGTCCCATTTTAGGAACTGAAATAAAAGACAATTAAAATAACTGCAATGAAAGTTGTTAGTGCTAGTATTTTCTTTACAATATCCTTCTTCTATGTAATCAGCTCATGTCTTGCATCTATCTTACACTGCTCCCACTAGAATGGTTGCAACATTTTTCATATATATGTTTAAAGTTTGTATTTGAAATCCAGGCTTTTTTCTTAAAAAGTTTTAATAATGTTAGTAATTTCTATTAAAAAGGACCCAGCTGTTCATCCTAGGAACAGGAAAAAAAAAAAAAAAAAGCAAGTTTCCTTGCACAGTGCTTCATATCTGAGCTGTATTTCCTCATTGGGAGACTCTGTGATCTGAGGCATGGTGCAGTGTTTTATTTGAGATAGTCTAAACTGGAAATTCAGCCATGTGTATTAACTACCTACCAGAACTTTTAATATAAAAAAAAAAAAACCTCCCATTGCTACCTGAGATTTTTAACCAGTATATATCCATTTCATGACATCACTGTATAGGCATTTTAGCACATAAAAAACTTGAAAATTCTTTTAAAATTTGAAATCCAAATTGTTTTTCTAACTGCAATAGGTGGTTATATTTGTATGACTAATAGATTATACAAATTTATTTTCGTGGACTACTTAACCTTCATATTCTTCAAGTTAAGCTAGTCCAAGAGATTATTTTTCTGTATTTCTAGGAGGTTATAACTCAAAAAAACTTCTTAAAAATTCAGAGAATATATTAGTAAATGATTCCTTGAGGCAAACCAACTAAGTATATATAAAATAAATTTAATGTATCCACTCAAATAACTCTCCTTATAAAATCTGATATATTATTAAGTGTTTAGAAGTATATCATTCATCACTTGTCAGACATAGCCATCTATTTCTTGCCCTTCTCTTGAAAACTGTTTCCCAGTATCACATGTTTAAGTTTTCCATGTAAATTTGGCCAACGGGAATATCTACTGATAGCCAGGGGAGCAAAAGAAAGGGACAGCCAGGAATTTTTGTCTTTTATATTATATATTTCTGGTCTATTCTAGTGGTGGCTACTTTTCTTCCAGGATGTCTGTTCTTTACAAGACAGTCCCTCCTCCATAACCCCAGATCTCCATGATCTTTGAAAGAATGTTATATTCTACAAGATCATTTACTTTTAGGTTCTGTTCATATTACAATTCCAAAATGTAGTCAGTGGCTGTGGTTCAGNTTAAAGTTTGTATTTGAAATCCAGGCTTTTTTCTTAAAAAGTTTTAATAATGTTAGTAATTTCTATTAAAAAGGACCCAGCTGTTCATCCTAGGAACAGGAAAAAAAAAAAAAAAAAGCAAGTTTCCTTGCACAGTGCTTCATATCTGAGCTGTATTTCCTCATTGGGAGACTCTGTGATCTGAGGCATGGTGCAGTGTTTTATTTGAGATAGTCTAAACTGGAAATTCAGCCATGTGTATTAACTACCTACCAGAACTTTTAATATAAAAAAAAAAAAACCTCCCATTGCTACCTGAGATTTTTAACCAGTATATATCCATTTCATGACATCACTGTATAGGCATTTTAGCACATAAAAAACTTGAAAATTCTTTTAAAATTTGAAATCCAAATTGTTTTTCTAACTGCAATAGGTGGTTATATTTGTATGACTAATAGATTATACAAATTTATTTTCGTGGACTACTTAACCTTCATATTCTTCAAGTTAAGCTAGTCCAAGAGATTATTTTTCTGTATTTCTAGGAGGTTATAACTCAAAAAAACTTCTTAAAAATTCAGAGAATATATTAGTAAATGATTCCTTGAGGCAAACCAACTAAGTATATATAAAATAAATTTAATGTATCCACTCAAATAACTCTCCTTATAAAATCTGATATATTATTAAGTGTTTAGAAGTATATCATTCATCACTTGTCAGACATAGCCATCTATTTCTTGCCCTTCTCTTGAAAACTGTTTCCCAGTATCACATGTTTAAGTTTTCCATGTAAATTTGGCCAACGGGAATATCTACTGATAGCCAGGGGAGCAAAAGAAAGGGACAGCCAGGAATTTTTGTCTTTTATATTATATATTTCTGGTCTATTCTAGTGGTGGCTACTTTTCTTCCAGGATGTCTGTTCTTTACAAGACAGTCCCTCCTCCATAACCCCAGATCTCCATGATCTTTGAAAGAATGTTATATTCTACAAGATCATTTACTTTTAGGTTCTGTTCATATTACAATTCCAAAATGTAGTCAGTGGCTGTGGTTCAGGCTAATGTTTGTGGTACTTCAACATTCTGACTCTGCATCTCTTTCTAGTATGAATGATAAGTTTCTGACATTATATTATTATACTTGTCTTTAAAGTACCCAGAAAGTTTCCAGGAAATGTTTCAGAAAACAGATCCTCATCACAACTTGTTGGGTTTATGTGGTTAAGCAGGCTTGAGGGTTTTCTTTATTAGAGCTGCTTTCAGTGAAAACAAACAAACAAACAAAAAGAATCAGTTTAATGTAGTGACAGTGTAATTACATGATTTATTACCTACTGTGAGTCTTAGNTGTCTTTAAAGTACCCAGAAAGTTTCCAGGAAATGTTTCAGAAAACAGATCCTCATCACAACTTGTTGGGTTTATGTGGTTAAGCAGGCTTGAGGGTTTTCTTTATTAGAGCTGCTTTCAGTGAAAACAAACAAACAAACAAAAAGAATCAGTTTAATGTAGTGACAGTGTAATTACATGATTTATCACCTACTGTGAGTCTTTAGGGAGAAGGAAATGGTAACCCACTCTAGTGTTCTTGCCTGGAGAATCCCAGGGACAGGGGAGCCTGGTGGGCTGCCATCTATGGGGTCGCACAGAGTCGGACACGACTGAAGCAACTTAGCAGCAGCAGCAGCAGCACCAGGTGGTGCTAGTCATGAAGAATCCACTTGCCAATGTAGGAGATGTGGGTCAGGAGAATCCCTCTGGAGGAGAAAATGGCAACCTGCTCCAGTATTCTTGCCTGGGAAATCCCATGGACAAAAGAGCCTCATGACCGAGTACACTGAGCATGTGATTGTTTAGTGTGTGCCATTTTGGCTAATATGGAATCCCATTTTTCAGTATGAATCTGAGTGGAGTTAAGAAAAGAGAAACATGGTATTAAGAAGATGAAAGTGAAGTAGGCACCATGGAAGGACATAGTGAAATAAAACCCAGAGGAGATTCAAGGCTCCATATACATTTCATAACTTACCAGTTCATATCTATGCCTGCTTCTGAATTCTATACCTGCTGACTGATAGTAATTCAGGGATATCACCAGAAAAGGAAGCAAAAAAGCTAATAGACTAACTTAATGTCCTCCATTTACAGTCCCAGTCTGGTAACTGAGTAAGTCTTGCTACAAATTTGCCTCCAGGCTCAAGCTTGTTCATCTATGCCATGTTTTAAAAAGTCTGGATAGTAATTTTTTCTAATTTTCCCCACCACCAACTTCTCATTTCAGATTTTATTGTATTTATTCTCATTTTTCCCATAATGATATAAAATCTAATTGTATAAAGCCTAATTCCTCTAATGTATGCCCTTACAATATCATAGTCTTTCTATTTCTCATAGAATTAGTTTTGGTTAGTTGTATGAGCTGGCTGAAGGAAAGATTAGGTATGTCAAGCAAACATTGAATTTAATTTGAAGAGTAATAACAAAGACTTCCAGAGCTAGGACAAGAGATGTCGTATCTGCTTTTGATGTCTCCAGAGAACTTGAAGAAAAAGTAATACTAGAGAAACAATCATTACAAATGAAAAAAAAAAAAAAGCCTCAAAATTTAAAATGCAAATCTTAAGGCAGACTTAAAAATTAGAGTTAAATCAATATTAAGTAATTACATGGGAACTAGAAGGTACATTTCATTTGAGTTGCAACTATTGTACCTCTTGTAATTCCTTGAAATTCCATCTTCAGAGGTGATAATTCCCTCTTCACTTATGTGAAAGAATATTAAACTTGCTCATACATATTGTAATGATTACACTTGAGACTTGCCAAGCAAGAGATACTAATTTCCTCAAGTCCCCTTTCATCTCTTTGTCCCTATACCAATAATCAGAAAGGTATCCTTGTGAAGAATATTGAGGCCTATTTTAAGATGAGACAATTTGTACATCAGATAATTACATTATCAAGCTGCCTTAATCTGAGAAACCTGTACAATATATATGGGATAGAGTTTAAGTTTGTCAGCCCAAGAACAATTTGCAACACCAGAACATGTAAAATTTATAATATTGCATGTTCCCAACATATCAAATTGAATATGCTTGATTTATGTGGTTAATTGACTGAATTTAGTTTATGAAGCTTGGTTCTTGGTCAATGTCATGAGAAGTCATTATGACAGAACTAATGTAAAGGAAATAATGAAATAATGTAAAGGAAAGTATAGGAAAAAGATGTGATATGGAGAGTGGAGATCAAGGATGCCACCATTGAAATGAGCCCTGGATACTACTGGGAGAGATGAGATTTAGATTGAAAGAAACAATATCGTAAAGGTAGGATGGATAACTACTGACCATTACTGTAATAGGAAGAAGAGATAGAATGAGTCTCAGTGTACATTGACTGATAGGAACTGTGGTGGTGGGAAACTGAATATAAAAATCCTTAAGAGCAACTCCCTTTAATAAAATTTGTATCTAGAGTTTCCTAGTCCCATCATTTCATGGCAAATAGATGGGGAAACAATGGAAACAGTGAGAGACCTTATTTTTGGGGGGATCAAAAATACTGCAGATGGTGACTGCAGCAATGAAATTAAAAGATGCTTACTCCTTGAAAGAAAAGCTATGACCAACCTAGACAACATATTAGAAAGCAGAGACATTACTTTGCCAACAAAGGTCTAGTCAAAGCTATGGTTTTCCCAGTAGTCAAGTATGGATGTGATAGTTGGACTATAAAAAAAGCTGAGCACCGAAGAATTGATGCTGTTGAACTGTGGTGTTGGAGAAGACTCTTGAGAGTCCCTGGGATTGCAAGGAGATCAAGCCATTCAATCCAAAAGGAAATCAGTCCTGAATATTTATTGGAAGGACTGATTCTGAAGCTGAACTCCAATACTTTGACCACCTGATGTGAAGAACTGACTCATTAAAAAAGACCTTGATGCTGGGAAAGATTGAAGGCAGGAGGATAAAGGGGCAACAGAGGATGAGATGATTGCATGGCATCATTGATTCAATGGATATGAGTCTGAGTAACCTCCAGGAGTTGGTGATGGACAGGGAGGCCTGATATGCTCCAGTCCACGGAGTTGCAAAGAGTTGGACACAACTGAGTGACTGAACTGAAGTGAACTGAGTGTTTCCTAATCAAAATATTTTATACCAATTTTAGATAGTTAGAATAGGAAAAAGAAGTCCAGAATCATGTTGGCTAAAAGACAAAATAGGGAAAATCCCGTGAAAATAGAACAAAGAAATGTCCAAGGACTCGGAGTGAGAACCTCAGGTGAAACAAACAGCCCTCCTGGCTAGTCCAGTTTACATAGGGCAGGCTCAGGGAGAGGAGAAAAAACATAAAGTGAGTAGCCAAAATTAAGCCTCTCCTCACTTTTTACATCTTTTGGGTCAGCCCACCCTCATGCCTTGAGGGTGTATTTTCCTTTGCTTGCCAAATAAAACTGAGCTGTAACACTAATCTGTCTGTTGCTTCAAATTTTTGCTGTGCCAAGACAGAACCAAGGAAATTAAAAACTCCCCTGAAAGTAACATTCAAATGTTTGTGTTATCCTATATGCAGTGACTTTGCTGAAACAAATTAATAGTCATCATAGGATACAATATTAAAAAAAGACAATAAAAGAGCTGCTTCCTCTGTAAGAAAGATCAGAGGACTTCGCTTTCATTAGACAGGGACAGCAATACCTTTATTATCTTATCCAAGACTATATTGACTATCCTGTTTAATACAACATAATCCACTGGAAAGGTGATCGCCTGTCACTAAAAATATGTTATTAATGAAATGTGTTATATGCATGCCAGTGAGTGAAAATAAGAAGCAGAAATAGTAAATGATATTTCTCTCATGGTAACTGGAATTGTTCTGTTTTTTTGAAGCTAAGAGTACTTATTGTAACAGCAATCCCGTCAATAGTTTCACAGAGAGGCTACCTCCAAAGTACAGAATTAAACAGACATAAAATGCCATCACAAAAGTCACATTTTTTTTCAATCTTCTTCTATAACAATCACAGATATACACACACATCTCTCCAAAAATTTCTACTTAAATTGCATCTGCTGCCTGAGGTCTCTTTTTACACTGCAGTTATGAATGATCCTCGAAACATTTTTAAATAAACAATAGTAGCATTTCACTAAAAACATTAAAGGCCATGAATTGGGGATTAAAGTAACATAAGTGGTGCCGATATCCGACCAGATGAAATATCCTCATAAAATAAGATTAGGAAAAGATATCTCTTATATAGTTCATTACTATCCACCCACTAACAGACAGATAGAACAAGGTGTCAGGAGCTTAGAAGAGGGGTTTCCTGGGATAATAGAGAAGTCAAAGTTGAATACCTTTGGGGAGCTTTCCTGGAAGCATATATACTAGAGCTAGTCCAAGGGTTATCAAGCAACAACCAAAAGTTGTAATTTTAGAAATATATAACTGTTCTACTATTATTTTGCTCAGAAATTTAGATTTAGAGTGAATATTACGACATAAACATAATAGTTATTAACCGCTTTTAATAATTGTTACTAAAAACAAACATATATATACAACTTATTACTGACTCTAGTATTACATTTGGAGAAGGCAATGACACTCTGCTCTAGTACTCTTGCCTGGAAAATCCCACGGACGGAAGAGCCTGGTGGGCTGTACTCCATGACGTCGCTAAGAGTCAGACATGACTGAGCGACTTCACTTTCACTTTTCACTTTCATGCATTGGAGAAGGANCAACCTAGAACTCATCTACTGAAAGGGAAAGCAAGTCTTCATAATTGAAAGCTGTGAATCTCCATATATAATAAATATCCCTTCATTCTTTCCCCCAAACGATATTTGATAATTTTTATCTAAATATCACATTAAAGATAGTTTCAAAGTACACAGAATCTGAAGTGACAATGACTGTGCATCAATTAGGGGCAAAAAATAACCATGACTCCCCTTTCAGTCTGGTAGTAAACTGATGCCAGATGATAAATAGAGTCCTCATTGAAGTAAATCTTATTGAAATGCATAAAAGTACATGTGAAAGAAAAGTATCACTGTTACTGATAGCAAATAATCAGAAGATCATCAGTGATAGAGCAGCTTCATATATTGTGGTGGTTTCATAAAATATATCATTTTATAATGAACACAAATAATAAAGTTATCATCACATCTATGAAATATTTAAAAACATTTGGTTTTTGAGAAAGAAAAATTCTGGTGCGTATAATCATAGGAAAACTGGCAATTGTAAAACTCAAAATGTTGTTTAGATATTCCAGTGATTATTATTTTATATTTAGCTCTTCTATAATTTTCTAATTAAAGAGAAAAAATTATAAAATAAATAGGTGATATTAAGAAAGCAAAGCTACATAAATAAGTTTGAAGGTATTGTGAACATTATACTTCTAAGTCATGGGAATGCACAATAATTGGAATCTAATAATGTTAGATACAGGGAAATTTGAAAATAGNAGCTCTTCTATAATTTTCTAATTAAAGAGAAAAAATTATAAAATAAATAGGTGATATTAAGAAAGCAAAGCTACATAAATAAGTTTGAAGGTATTATGAACATTACACTTCTAAGTCATGGGAATGCACAATAATTGGAATCTAATAATGTTAGATACAGGGAAATTTGAAAATAGCTAAGGAAGATTATAAAAATAATTATTCATAGGTTGACTCCTAAAGTTCATCATGCATGTCTGTGTGCTAGGTCACTTCAGTCATGTCTGACTCTTTGGAACCTTATGGACTGCATTCCACCAGGGTCCTCTGTCCATAAAATTATTCTAAATTTCTTTAAAAATTCTCCCCAAATCTTAAAACATTCACACACACACACATACGCACACAACCTATTGAAACTACTAGACATATTTAACAAAGTTGCAGGAAACAAAATCAACATGCACAAATCAGTTGTGTTTCTATTTACTAACAATGAATGGTCAAAAAGGAAATTCTAAAAAAACAATTCCATTTGCAATAGCATCAAAAGAAATAAAATAATTAAGAATAAACTTAACAAAAGGAAGAAAATATACTCCTTAAACTACAAAGTTTTGCTAAAAGAAAATTTAAAAGACACAAACAAGTGGAAGGACATCATGTGATCTTAGATTGAAAGATTTAATATTGTTATGATATCATTCTACTCAAAGCAATGTACAGATGATGCAACTACAGTTAATATCTCAGTGGTGGATGTTTTTGATAAATAGAAAACTCTATCTTAAATTTCATACAGAACCTCAAGGGACGTCAAGTAGCCAAAATGGTCAATAAAATGAATGAATGAGTGAATAAATAAAATATCTCAAACTTTTTGATTTCAAAATATATTATAGAGATATCATGATTAAAAACAGAGTGAAACTATCATAAAGACAGGCACACAGACCAATAGAATAGAATAGAGAGCTTAAAAATAAACCCGTGCATATATGGTTTAATGTTAAAGGGTTTCCAAGACTATGAACATTGGATTCAGTAACAATGGTTTCTTGGGTATGGCACCAAATGCACATATAACAAAAGTAAAAAGAGATGAATTGCATTATGTCAAAATTACAAACTTTTGTGCATCAAAAAATGCAACAATAAATAGAATAAAAATGCAACATGTGTAACTAGAGGAAATTTTTGGAAAGCATATATTTGATAAGATTAATATCATGAATACATAGAGAATTTTGACAATTCAACAATAAAATAATAATGATAATAATCTGGTTAGAATTTAGGTGATTACACATAGGTCAAAGGAGGGAGCTCAAGAAAATGTTTTAAAGATTTTGAATTATGTGAAAATAAAAACACAACTTATAATGGTATGTAAAATGCAGGAAAGCAAGTACTTAGAAGGAAATGTATAAATATAATTTATAATATGTGCATTGAATTGGGCTTCCCTGGTAACTCAGATGGTAAAGAATCTGTCTGTAATGCCAAAGACCCAAGTTTGATCCCTTTATCAGGAAGACCCTCTGAAATGGATACCAATTCAGTATTCCTGCCTGGAGAATTGTACAGACAGTGGAGCCTGGTGGGATACAATCTATGGGGTCGTGAAGAGTGGGACTGGACTGAGCAATTAACACACTTAAAATTATGCATTGATATATTAGAACAGAAGAAAGGTCTAAAATTAGTAATTTAAATTTCCAACTTAGAAACAAAAGAGTAAGTAAAAATTACTTTTAAAATAAATAGAAGAAAATAAGTTTAGCAGATATCAATGAAATTTAAAGCAAGAAATCAGCAAAGAAGATGAATAAAATCAAAAGCTGGTTCTTTGTAAATATCAGTCAAATCCGGCTAAGAACAAAAAGAAAGGATACAAATTATAATGAAAGAAGGAACAGCACAACAGAGTTTATGGACATTAAAAAGATAATAGAATATAATGAACTTTTCTATGCCCACTAATTTGATAACCTAGATGAAATGGACCAATTCCTAGAAAGAAACAATTTGTAAAACTTCACTCTGGAAAATATATACAATCTAAATAGGCCAATATCTATTAAGAAATTTATGTATCAAAACAGAAATAACTTGCTCCTATTGTATTTACTGGTGAATTCTCCAAAACGCTGAAAGAAGTGAATATACCATTTCCCTATAAACTTTTTCATAGGATAGAAACAGAGGACTGCTTCTTGACTCATTCTATGAGGCCAGCATTATCCTAATACCAAAATGAGATGCAAATATTACAGAAAAAGAAAAACTACAGGCCAATATTTTAGTGAATTAGATGCAAAAATCCTCAACAAAATATTGGGAAGTTGAATTCAACAAAATATAAAAGGAATTATACTCCACAACCAAGTGACATTTATCCCCAAATTCCAAGGCTGATTCAATGTTCAAAATCAATTAAGGCAATACATCACATCAACAGACAAAAGAAGATGAAACACATAATCATATCAATAGAGGCAGAAAAATTCTTTGAAAAAACCCAGTGCCCATTCCTAATAAAAGCTCACAGTAAACTAGAAATGAAGGGGATGCCCTCACTTTGGTAAAGAATATCTAGAAAGAACTTACAGCTAATTTCATTATGAGTAGCTCTAGCTTTTCTTTTTCCCTCTAAGATCACATACAATATTTTTTTTAAGATCAAAGCATTTCTTTTCAATATTTTGTATTTAACTTTATATTTAAAAGCAAAGACATTACTTTGCCAACAAAGGTCTGTCTANACTTTGGTAAAGAATATCTAGAAAGAACTTACAGCTAATTTCATTATGAGTAGCTCTAGCTTTTCTTTTTCCCTCTAAGATCACATACAATATTTTTTTTAAGATCAAAGCATTTCTTTTCAATATTTTGTATTTAACTTTATATTTAAAAGCAAAGACATTACTTTGCCAACAAAGGTCTGTCTAGTCAAGGCTATAGTATTTCCAGTGGTCATGTATGGATGTGAGAGAGTTGAACTGTGAAGAAAGCTAAGCACTGAAAAACTGATACTTTTGAACTGTGGTGTTGGAGAAGACTCTTGAGAGTCCCTTGGACTGCAAAGAGATCCAACCAGTCCATTCTGAAGGAGATCAGCCCTGGGATTTCTTTGGAAGGAAAGATGCTGAAGCTGAAACTCCAGTACTTTGGCCACCTCACCCGAAGAGTTGACTCATTGGAAAAGACTCTGATGCTGGGAGGGATTGGGAGCAGGAGGAGAAGGGGACGACAGAGGATGAGATGGCTGGATGGCATCACTGACTCGATGGACGTGAGTCTGAGTGAACTCTGGGAGTTGGTGATGGACAGGGAGGCCTGGTGTGCTGCGATTTATGGGGTCACAAAGAGTCAGACATGACTGAGTGACTGAACTGAATTCAAAAAGTAAAGAAAGGAAGAGGAAAAGTGTGTCAATTAGGAAAGAAGAAATAATACTATCTTTGTTTGTAGATGACATGATTGTACATGTACAAAATTTGAAAAAAATCTAAAACAAAAAAATTTGTGAAACTTATCTTGTTTTCAAAAGCAGCAGCATTATCCCCATGTACCATGTACAACAATCAAATGTTTCCAAATCCTTGCCAACATGTGTCATTTTCTGTTCTTAAGAGTAGATATCCTACTTACATATAGAATTACAGTATACTTCAGCAATTTTACCTCTAGGTATACGCCCATAAAAATTGAAATCAGAGCCTGAAGGTTATATTTGGACAACTATTTTCATAGAAATAATATTCACAATAGCCAAACTGTGAAAACAGTTGAAGTGTCCATCTGATGAATGAACAAAATGTAGTGTATATAAAATGATTTTTTTTGCCTTAAAAATGAAAAATAATCTTCTGACACACACTACAACATGGATGAACCTCAAGGACATTATGTCAAGTGAAAGAAGCCAGTCACAAAAAGAAAAACATTGTATGATTCCAGCTATCTGAAGAACATATGTAGTCAAACTTATAGGGAAAGAAAATAGAAGGATGGTCGCCAGAGATTATGGGGAGGGGAGAATGAAGAGATGCTTAATGGAGTTTCAATTTTGGAAGCCAAAAAAAAAAGTTCTGGAGATTGGATGTGCAACAGTCAATGTGTGTGAATATACTTCTGAACTGCACACTTAAAATGGTTAAGATTGTAAATTTTATAAATGTTATTTGTGTGTGCATATGACTCAGTTGTGTCTGACTTTTGTGACCCCCTGGATCTTCAGGCTCTTCTGTCCATGAAATTTTCCAGGCAAGAATACTGGAATGGATTGTTATTTCCTCCCCCAGGGGATCTTCCCAATCCAGGGATCAAAACTGTATCTCTTGCATCTCCTGCATTGACAGACAGATTTTTTATCAACGGCACCACTTAGAAGCCTTATCACTATTAAAATAATTTAAAAAATATTTTTAAAAATCTTCCCAATGATTCACACAGAAATTCCTCTATAAGACTTTTAGGACCTGGATAAAGTTTTTCCTCTCAATTTGATTTTAGTGGTAAAATAATTTGAAGTTATCATTATAAAAATACATTTTTACTAGGAAAATATGCCTTGTGAAATAGATTTAATATTTACTTAACCTCTATAAATGTTTTCTCATAAATATTTTTTAATTTGTCCTATAAGCAGAAAACTCTAATTCATCATTTGTTGGTTAGATGAAACTTGGAAAATTTGTTTTTAATTAAATATATCATTTTCATAAAAAACACATTTCCTGTAAAGACGTATTGAGTTCTTCACCTACTCTTATAACTACACAGTGTGTCTCTTTCACCCAGGCAGGAAGCTATAGTTTTATACAGTCACAGGCTCTAAATTATCAGTTAATCTCCTAAGAGTTTATGTAAGAGAGTAATGTCAATGCAGGCTAGAAAAATGTATCCAGAACTTAGACTGAAATGATAAGGAATGCACCGCAAGAATGAATCTTCAATAGTGGCAATACAGATGATTGTGCAAAAGCTTTGCTAGATTCACCAGTCTTGAAATATGTTTATCTATGTATGTGGTGTAGCTGGTTGACAGTAGCTTTATTAAGTTGTGTCCCTAGCAAAAAAAAAAAAAAAAAAGTAATGGCATTTATGTTACATTATGGTTTCAATATTCAAGACATAGTGCCTCATTGGTGTCAGTACACAGGTGAAGAGTTTGTAAGATCACTTAATGAAACTATACCCACTAGTCCAATAAAATTCGACCTTGTCCTTCTCAATATGAAAGTAAAATATTGTCAAAAATGGCCCAGGAGTATTGATGTTCCCTCCCTTCTGCATTTGCAGAACTGTATTTGGTATAGGGAAAATATAAGGCATTAAAGTTTTTCCTACTTCTCTAATTTTTTAGGATTTCAATATTTTGTTATTCAGTTGCTCAGTCGTGTCCAACTCTTTGGGACCCCTTGAATGCAGTGTGTCAAGCTTCCCTGTCCTTCACCACCTCCCAGAGCTTGTTCAAGGTCATGTCCATTGAGTCAGTGATGCCATCCAAAGATCTTATCCTCTGTTGTCCCCTTCTCTTCTTGCCTTCAATCTTTTCCAGCATCAGGGTCTATTCCAATGAGTCAGTTGTTCGAATCAGGTGGCCAAAATATTGGAGCTTCAGCTTCAGCTTCAGCATCAGTCCTTCCAATGTGCATTCAGGGTTGATTTCTTCTAAGATTGACTGATTCAATCTTGCAGTCCAAGGGACTCTCAAGACTCTTCTCCAACACCACAGTTCAAAAGCATCAATTCTTCCATGCACAGCCTTCTTTATGGTCCTAGTATCCTAAAAGTTCATTGGATAATACACTACAATAATTAAATAAAAATATATGAAGCCAGTTAGCATTTGCTCTTTGTTCTCTCTCTCTCTCTCTCTCTCTCTCTCTCTTTTTCATTTGTGGATAATTCCTTGTTTTCCTTTTTTGAATAATTTGATTGTGGTTATATTCCATTCCAGGTGGCTCAGTGGTAAAGAATCCACCTTCAGTGCAAGAAATGTGGGTTGGATCCCTGGTTTGGGAAGATTCCCTGGAGGAGAAAATGGCAACCTACTCCAGTATTCTTGCCTGAAAATCCGCATGGACAGAGGAGCCTAGGGGACTATAGTCTATGGGGTAGCAAAGAATCGGACATGACTGAGTGACTGAGCACACATCCAAATATGTGTTCATGTGTTCTTTTATTTTTAGAGTGTATTTAGACACTGAAATTCTTATATTTCTCTTTGGAATGTTAAGTATGCTACACTTAATTATTACCTTTTTCTAATCATTCCTGGAAATAAGGACACACAAATTGTTATCTAAGATATATCCTATGGCAACATAATTTTGGAGTATGCATCCATTAGCGTATATTCCAATGCCAATGGCTGAAGCTATACCCTATGACTTTAAGAGTCTACATAAAGATGAAATAGCTAATATAAATGTTTATTAAGCAGAAAGCAAAAATCCTAGTCCAGGTTCTCCAACCATCATCTACTAGAAAAATCCAATCATTGGTTATAAAGAGACATGGGCTAATAACGTTATGAGAGAGGCAAAAGCTACAAGAATCCAATAAACAATTTTAATATTTAAAAAAACAGGCAGAAAAGAGACAAACTTAATTTTTTTCAAAATTTACTCTAAGCATGATTTGAAGTTTTGCGTGATTCTACAATTATGGGGCAGTAGTATATTGCTTTCTTTTAAAAGTTCTTACTTAAAATGTGTGTAGACTACCATCTGTTCTTATCTCATTAATATTGGAATTCATGGAAATTACAGGAAAGGGGAGTCATGAGGTGGGATGAGGAAGGGAAGATGTCCAGAAATTTTGCTTAATTGTGGTCTTAACCCCAGACCTGGCCATGTCACTACAGAGAAGAAACAAAGGTATGCATCCAAGTGATATTATATAATTTCTACTCTAGCACAAATGTCAGCTCCTTTTTATCTTTTTTTTTCTTCTTTTTCTCCATAGGTGTAACATTTAATTTCATCTCTATTAAAGAAGATATGTTTTCCCAGATTTCCAGGTTAACTGCTGACTTTCATTAACTTTTAATTTCTGTTTTTTTTTTTTTTAAGCAATGCATGAAAATTTGCCTCAAATTAACAGTTTTTTGAGTCATTTCAAATTACTCAAAGATCTTTCTGAACAAGTACGGATGTTGCCAAACTGCCTATGCTCAAGGTCAGGGGATTTCGATTTGAAAGGCTCTAGTGGTCACTAAAAATTGCCTTGTGACAGGAACCATATCTGTTGGCTGTCTAGAAGCAAAGATGGAGAATGCCTGGCTATTTCTGTAATCCTTTGGCTCCTTATAGTACTCAAAAACTCACATCCTCACAACTTTAGACTTCAGGGCCCTGGGAGACTGAGTACCTGGCTTTTGACATGATGAATTACATATCTCAAGGTTGCAAATTGTTCAGTGAGTTACTTCAAGGAGTTACATTTTTTAGAATGCTTGTATTCACAGCATAGATAAGGGTGTCTACATTGAAATGTTTATAAAAGTAAATATTTTTAGTAATGGATATTGTTGAAGTACATATGTCTTCAAGAAAGCCCTCCAAAATTAAACAGCTAAACAAAAGCAATAAAAAATATCCAAAGTATTAAAAGTTTATAAAAAAGAATTGATTTAAGGTCACAACATTCCATTATTTGTTAAAACTTCCATGTTTCTAGTTTGTGTGTGAATGTGTGTATATCTGTTTATATAAAATTTGTAATATGAAATGCAGTTTTCTGTTGTTTTGTTTTGGGTGCCTTTCTTTGAGGCATGAATATAAAATTTAACCTTACAGAAAGGATGGGTTAAACTTAAATTTGTAATACCTTTTATTTAATACCAAGAACTATATTAAAATATTGGGTTTTAAAAAGTATTCCTGCACTCAAACATTTATTTTTCCTCCTCTAAATAGTACTTTTGTGAGATGTATTCATAGATATGCTGTGTTTATACTGTTAACAACCTTTGAATTTTAACTTATTAATCATCATTACAGAAATATGAAAGTTGAAGTTTAGAAAATGAAATGATATGCCCAAGGTTATTCAAGTAGTAAGTGGCAGTGTTTTCTAATTCCAAGCTTCATGACTATCTTCATTCTCATCATTTCATGAATTAGATTGGTATACATATATTTAACCTATGGATACAATTAGAGGATAAATATCTCCTTTCTACTAAGTCAAGGACAAGAAAATGCTTATATAAAAATCAATGGATAGATCTGAAAAGTAGATGTAACTTAATATTTCTTTTTGCTAATTAAAGTAATATATAGGACACTGGAAGTGAATACTCAATAGTACTAATTCTAACTTATCTTTAATATTTGGAAGATGAAGGAACACTTGTGAATTTTTTGTTCAAGTAATTATAATTGATAGTACATTTGTTCTCACTGATTGACATGTTTTATCCTTGACAGTTGAAAAACTTAAGGATAAAGTCAATCATTGATTAACTGTCATCTCATCTCCTTGTCCCATGAAAGACTAAATTATGTTTGCATTTCAAATGAGTTAATGTTAGCTGAAGGATCACATAATAAAAAGGCTTTTAATGAATACACTGAATGAAAAAGCATTAATAATGAATTATATTGATCCAGATGTTCAAGCTGGATTTAGAAAAGGCAGAGGAAATAGAGATCAAATTGCCAACATCTGTTGGATCATCGAAAAAGAGAGAGAGTTCCAGAAAAATATCTACTTCTGCTTTATTGACTATGCCAAAGCCTTTGACTATGTAGATCACAAAAAACTGGAAAATTCTGACAGAGATGGGAATACCAGACCACCTGACCTGCCTCCTGAAAAATCTGTATCATGGTCAAGAAGCAAGAGTTAGAACTGGACATGGAATAACAGACTGATTTCAACAGGAAAAGGAATATGTCAAGCCTGTATATCGTCCTCCTGCTTATGCAACTTATATGCAGAGTACATCATGAAAAATGCTGGACTGGATGAAGCACAATCTGGAAGCTAGATTGCCAGGAAAAATATCAGTAATCTCAGATAGGCAGATGATACCACCCTTATGGCAGAAAGTGAAGAAGAACTAAAGAGTCTTCTGATGAAAATGAAAGAGGAGAGTGAAAAAGCTGGCTTAAAACTCAACATTCAAAAAACTAAGATCATGGCATATTGTCCCATCACTTCATGGCAAATGGAAGTGGAAATAATGGAAACAGTGTCAGACTTTATTTTTCGTGGCTCCAAAATCACTGAAGATGGTGACTTCAGCCATGAAATTAAAAGATGTTTGCTCCTTGGAAGAAAAGTTATGACCAAACTAGACAGCTCATTAAAAAGCAGAGAGATTACTTTGCCAACAAAGGTCTGTCTAGTCAAATTATGTTTTTTCCAGTAGCCATGCATGGATGTNCCAAAATCACTGAAGATGGTGACTTCAGCCATGAAATTAAAAGATGTTTGCTCCTTGGAAGAAAAGTTATGACCAAACTAGACAGCTCATTAAAAAGCAGAGAGATTACTTTGCCAACAAAGGTCTGTCTAGTCAAATTATGTTTTTTCCAGTAGCCATGCATGGATGTGAGAGCTGGACTCTAAAGGAAGCTGAGCACCAAAGAGTTGATGCTTTTGAACTGTGATGTTGGAGAAGATTCTTGAGAGTCCCTTGGACTGCAAGGGAATCCAACCAGTCAATCCTAAAGGAAATCAGTCCTGAATATTCATTGGAAGGACTGATGCTTAAGCTGAAACTCCAATACTTTGGCCACCTGATGCAAAGAGCTAACTCANTGTGATGTTGGAGAAGATTCTTGAGAGTCCCTTGGACTGCAAGGGAATCCAACCAGTCAATCCTAAAGGAAATCAGTCCTGAATATTCATTGGAAGGACTGATGCTTAAGCTGAAACTCCAATACTTTGGCCACCTGATGCAAAGAACTGACTCATTGGAAAAGATTCTGTTGCTGGGAAAGACTGAAGGTGGGAGGAGAAGAGGATGATAGAGGATGAGATGGTTGGATGGATTCACCGACTCAATGGATATGAGTTTGAGTAAGCTGTAGAAGTTGATGATGGACAGGGAAGCCTGGCTTGCTGCAGTCCTTGGAGTCACATAGAGATAGACATGATTGAGTGGCTGAACAGAACAGATTAATAATGACAAGAAAAAAAATGTAATCATTACAAGTGAACTAGCAACTTCAAGAAGACAAATAATTTATTTGGGTTCATAGAAATTCAATGATACCCTGGTAAATGACATTGTAATCCTTACCATTTGAGGTGTCAGGGAAGTCCGTGTACACATAAGCCCATATCCATCTATATACCTGTAGATTTATTGTAAAGACTGGTTTTTATGCAGTTGTGGGAAACAATTGATCAGCTTATACAAAACTGCTTCCTTTGCATTTGATGTTGGGCCTGAGTCAGCAGGGTAGACAGTGAGAAAATGGGGGGGAAACAAGATCGATGTGGGCTAAAAAACTAGAAACTCATGAAAATGAGCTAGAACACATTTTGATACTCAACTGCCTTCAAGTCTCCAGTTTCAAAGATGTGTGACCTACAGGAGAACCTTTTATCAAGAAACTAACCATACATCTGTCCCCAGAGTGGAAAAAGACAGTGAGAAACTTAGAGCAGGAGCTAGAGGCCCAGAAGGTCTGGCTTTTGCCCATGTCAGGAAGAAAAGCCAGAAAATTCAGGGAAAACAGCCTTGAACTTCTACAGTACAAGACCTGGCACTGAACTTCCTGGTGTAAAAAGAATGTTTCTGATGCTTTGAAGCCCCATTTTAGTTATACAAACCATACCTGTGTCCACTACTAACCCAAGGATAGAATTTTAGGGAATTTAAGTCCATCCAGCATAGCTTTTCTGATGACTCAGTAGATAAAAGAATACACCCACAATGCACAAGACCCAGGAGATGCAGTTTTAATGCCTGGGTTGGGAAGATCCCCTGGAGGAGGTAATGGTAACCCGTTCCAATATTCTTGCCTGGATAATTCCATGGACAGAGGAACCTGGTGGGCTACAGTCCATGGGATTGCACAGAGTCAGACATGATTTAGCACATTCTGGCTTAGTTCAGTTCAGTGGCTCAGTTTA
>SJYA01002175.1:266486-359722 GCA_006410615.1 Neotragus moschatus | reverse complement strand
TGGAATGAAAACTGACCTTTTCCAGTCCTGTGGCCACTGCTGAGTTTTCCAAATTTGCTGGCATATGTGATCAGTGTCTAGTGCTCAGTTATTACTCATTAAATTTCAGTGACTATTGTTACATGACTGTGTAATGAGTTTTTTGTGATGTATTCTGGCACTCTGTAGCAAAGAAAATACAAATGACACTAACATTATGAATAACTAAACTCTATTAAAGGTATCACTTAATGAGTGCTCATTTTCTGGCTAATGCAAAGCAAACTAGCATAAGCATAAAACTGGCTTAAAAGATGGCTGGCTTAAAAGATGTCAAGATGTTTCTAATATCATGAATTTTGATTAAATTGTTCTAGGTCACAGCTTCCCAGCTCTCAGCATCTAGTAACAAATGTTCCATCCTGATGCTAGCTGATAGTGAAAATGAGAAGAGTAAGTGGGTGGGAGTACTGAGTGAATTGCACAAGATTTTGAAGAAAAACAAATTCAGAGACCGCTCAGTCTATGTTCCCAAAGAGGCTTATGACAGCACTCTGCCCCTCATTAAAACAACCCAGGCAGCTGCAATCATAGGTATGGATATATAACATTTATCTTGCTATAATTGTTTATATACCTTGTCAGCAGGGATTGGCTTTCATTAGGAATCCCTGATGTCTATCACAGATGCTCAGTAAATGTTTATTGCCTGAATGAAACCATATTAAAGGTTTATTTCTCAGTAAACAAGAGTGAATAAACTTTTCTAATGTATTTTCCTCTGAAAAAGCAACAGTGCTAAAGATTAACCTATTATCAAATCTATTTTATCCTTGCGTGACTTAGAAAAAGTTGCTTCTTAATGCGTAAGCTGTTTTATAAAGCATACGTTTCCTAGGTAAAATACAGGTACTAATTACTTTGCAAAGGTCATTGCAAAATTTAAGTAAGGTGAAATTTGTGACAGACTGCGCACATATAAAATACCCTCAAAAATGGCAGCTTCTGTGTCTGGAAGTTTAAATTTTTGCCATCTTATGTATATTGCCAACTCTTGTTACTTTCTAGTAAATAATGAAAAATTTGACAAGTAAAGTTCAAATGTCTTTCACAATTTTTCCCTCTCCAAATGAGAAATGGAACTGGATCCATGGTGCTGACAAACTAGAGGTTTTTTTCACCTTTTATTGAATAAACATTTCTTTATTTTTGTAAGCATTGATAGAAATTATTTTCTAGTGATCGTTCTATTAAAAAAGACATGAGATAATATTTACTACAGTAATCTGAAAGGAAATTTAATAGTATAAGTTATTGCTATATTTTAATTATTTTTATTTCAGTTTCTTTATACCATATTTCTTTATCTGTTTTATATTGTGAGTTTTATATAGGTTTTCACCTAATAAAAATATTTCATATTTATGTCTTGTATAGATCATGAAAGAATAGCTTTGGGGAATGAAGAAGGGTTATTTGTTGTGCATGTCACCAAAGATGGTAAGAGGAAATATTGTGGAGAAAATATTATTGATAGAAAATTCTAAACTATAGATTTTAAACTCTAAAAAAAAAACAGTCTTTGCTCTTATTTATTCTGTAATTGAAATTATCCAGACCTAATTTGATACATTTATAAGTCAAAAGATAATTTTTTAAATTTCTATAATCCTCTTGAGTTCTAAAGTTTCCATGTATATTTTCTTTCTTGTGTCATTTTGTTTAACAATTCTGCTGTATAAACTCAGACCGTATTTCTAAAGATAGTACATGAAAGAAAAACACAACTTGATTTTTCCATTGTTCTAATGGTACTAGAAACAATAACAGTCATTAAAATGTGTTTGTTGTTGGGTTCTTTTATTCCACAAGTTAATACAACAGATTTTTTTCTAGAGAGAAATTAAATACTAGGTGAAATAAAAAAGGAACCCATTTAGCATTCTTGAATGCTTCTAAATTATGTCTTTATATCAAGTTCAGTTCAGTTAGTGCATTTCAGTTGCTCAATCATGTCCAGCTCTTTGCAACCCCACGAACTGCAGCACACCAGGCTTCCCTGTCCATCACCAACTCCCGGAGCTTGCTCAAACTCATGTCCATTGAGTTGGTGATGCCATCCAACCATCTTGTCCTCTGTCATCCCCTTCTCCTCCTGCCTTCAATCTTTCCCAGCATCAAAGGCTTTTCCCATGAGTCAGTTCTTCGCCTCAGGTGGCCAAACTAATGGAGCTTCAGCTTCAGCATCAGTCCTTCCAGTGAACATTCAGGACTGATTTCCTTTAGGATTGACTGGTTTGATCTCTGTATCAAGTAAGATCATGGGAAAACAATGCATTTAAACTTCATTAATTTGTTACCCAAAGAAATACCTGTAGTTAAACGTGAGTCAGTTTTTAAAAATAGTAACCCCATGGTAAAACTTCACTAGAATTTGGTGAGAGTGAAAGGTTTTTCTTAAAGATCTGTCATGTTTTATCACATAGGAACTCTTTGCCATGGCTGCCAGAAATCTCAGTGCTAAATTCAGTACCTTACTGTAGGTAGGTTAAATTATCTTACAGTGAGTGTAATTATCTTCCTCTTTCTCCATATGGTTTCTGATATCTTAGTTTTTCTGTGTGTATCTCTGTCTTTATTATAAGTTAACATATTCCTTTGAATATAATTGGGATGTGATTAATAAAACATTTTGCAGTTGATTCATTATTCTTTCTTTGCATAGAAATTATTAGAGTTGGTGACAATAAGAAGATTCATCAGATAGAACTCATTCCAAATGATCAACTTGTTGCCGTGATCTCAGGACGAAATCGACATGTCCGACTTTTTCCTATGTCAGCTCTGGACGGGCGAGAGACTGATTTTTATAAGCTGGCAGAAACTAAAGGCTGTCAAACAATAACTTCTGGAAAAGTGCGTCATGGAGCTCTTACATGCTTGTGTGTGGCTATGAAAAGACAGGTCCTCTGTTATGAACTATTTCAGAGCAAGACGCGTCACAGAAAATTTAAGGAAATTCAAGTCCCATACAATGTCCAGTGGATGGCAATCTTCAGTGAGCAACTCTGTGTGGGATTCCAGTCTGGATTTCTAAGATATCCCCTGAATGCAGAAGGAAGTCCATACAGTATGCTCCATTCAAATGACCATACACTCTCATTTATTGCACATCAACCAATGGATGCCATCTGTGCGGTTGAAATCTCCAGTAAAGAATACCTGCTGTGTTTTAACAGCATTGGAATATACACTGACTGCCAGGGCCGAAGATCTAGACAACAGGAACTGATGTGGCCAGCGAATCCTTCCTCTTGTTGTAAGAGTTTTACTTTTGGCTGTCTTACCTTACTGTCTCTTTCCTTTTCCTTCTACTTCATCTCCTATGTGTATTCATTATTATTAACAGGGTTTATTTTAAGTCATCTTTGAGGTTTTTCCTAGGCATTAATTATGTTGGTATGGAAAATAACCATACCTAGTTAACCTTATTATGGTATGGTTAAGTTAACCATGCCTAGTTAAACCATACCCAGGCCAGTGAGGTCAACATTAACAGGAACATAATTAAAGCTAATTGTCTTATGGAATATTTTACTTAGATAGATTTTTAATAACACATATGCATTTTTTTTTTCGAGGAAGGCAATGGCACCCCACTCCAGTACTCTTGCCTGGAAAATCCCATGGGCGGAGGAGCCGGTAGGCTGCAGTCTGGGGGTTGCTAAGAGTCAGACACGACTGAGCAACTTCACTTTCACTTTTCACTTTCATGCACTGGAGAAGGAAATGGCAACCCATTCCAGTGTCCTTGCCTGGAGAATCCCAGGGACGGGGGAGCCTGGTGGGCTGCCATCTATGGGGTTGCATAGAGTCGGACATGAATGAAGTGACTTAGCAGCAGCAGCATGCTTTTATTTTGAAATAACCCTAAGGAGTTATGTTCATGGTCCCCCGCCCAGATACAGTGCTTGTGAAGATTAACAGCTCATAAAACTTATGTGTTATTTTACTGAAAGAGATGTAACAGTGAGCAAAGTAGACAGTCTCACCCTCACAGAGCCTAGAATGCAGTAGAAGGGATTCCTGACAGAACAAGTTGCAGTAAGGTCTAAGTGCTCTGGTAGCCAAAGTACAAGTTCTGTAGAGGCACACAGGAGGAGTATCTAATCCGGCAGGTTTTGTTTTTAGTGGAAGATATTTGGAGCATGTTTAAATGCTGAAGGGAACTAGCCGCTAGGGAGCCAGGAAAAGTTGACCTTGTGCTAAATATAAGAAACAGAATAAGATCTCCAAGAAAGCCAAAGAGCCTAGAAGTCAGAACACAGAAAGAAGGATATGGAGCAGGATGGGAATTCTCTTCCACTGCAACAAGATAGGAGGAATGGTGGGTATGAGGACAGTCAAGCTTAAAAGTTTAGTATAAGAAAATGCAGGAGAGCCACATATGTTACTACAGAGAAATTGGGAAATCTAGATAAAAAAAAAAATACTTGTAATCCTACTTACCCAGGCTTAACTATTCTTAACGTTTTGTTTCTTCTGAAATTTATACTTTTATCTATGGCGTCATGTTTAGAATGAATCCTGATCAGAAAATAATTCAGAGTGTTGTGTGAATTGGAATTAGAATGAGAATTGGAACATCTGGCTTTTATGAATAGCTCTGCCAAAATTCGTGATCTTAGCCTGGGTAATCATTTAACCTTTGTTTGTGTCGCCATTTATTGATGTTCAGTTCATCCATAAGTATATGTTGAGCAGTTTTTGTGCCAGATGCTTTACCAAGCATTCATAAATGTGAACCTAATTCTTAAGATTTCTCTGCTCTGTAGCTTTGTTTCACTGTCAAGAGCTTAACTACTTTAGGAATGAGTTATTTTAAATGTAATGAAATCCCTTTATAGAACTAGTATTGGGCAAGGGAATATTATACCCCTGGTGTTAATAGACTCCTTCTGTATTATAATGGCCATAAAACCTCTTCATTTATGATTGATGGGTTTTTTTTTTTTTGATGGGGTTTTTACTTCAAAAATGTTTTGATGTGGCTAATCTGTATTGATACTGAAATTTGGTGAGATTCCACACTACAGTTGCTTAGCATAGATCTTTCAGAATGTTTTGGATTTAACAGTTACAGGTAATCAGCCTTCTGTTCTCTCCTTCCTGTCTCTCAGGTTATAATGCACCATATCTCTCAGTGTACAGTGAAAATGCAGTTGACATCTTTGATGTGAACTCCATGGAATGGATTCAGACTCTCCCACTCAAAAAGGTAATTTAACATTAAAATATGGCCTGGACCTCCTTGCAGCCCAGTGGTTAAGACTATGCACTTCCACTGCAGCGGGCATGGGTTCAATCCCTGGTCAGGGAACTAAGATCCCGCATGCTGTGTGGTGTGGCCAGGAAAAAAAAAGAAACATATGGGCTAAGTGAACAAATGAGTATAAATGAAACACTATATCACTATTTAGCTATTTTTCACTAATTTAGCTTTTCTGTCATATGTAATAGCATAAGTAGGAATTTGGGACTTTGCTAAGAGAAAAAAGAAAACTCAAGCTGGTTAATTTTATAGGTAGCTCAGCACCATACTATTTTTATTGCATTTAGTTTCACTATATAAAGTATGATTATTATCATAATGAACAACTATAATACATTCCGTAACTTAAAATGCCAGTGTTACCTTTCACTTTAAGGAACTCTGAAGGAGCATTTCATTTGTAATTTTACTGTTTTTCACATAATGGTTTCCATTTTAATCCTGTGAGAACAAACTTCATGGGCTAGAAAAGTGATTAAAATTAGAACCAAAGCTCTGTTAATAAAGGTTTCACATATTCCTAATAAACTATAATATTTTCCTTTAACATTCCCCCATGATAATATAAATTTTTACCACTACAGAATGTCTATTTTGCAAAAAGTGAAGAAGGGTAGCTTGTTGTAGCATGTGTAATTAGTTGAGGGACAGGGTTTAGAGGGATAGGTAAAAGAAACTAACCAAGATCTTATTTCAAAATCTGCCCCAATTTTAAACCTCAACAGTGGAAAAAGCTCTTGTAAATACTGCCACATTTTATAAAACAACTAAATATGGTCCTTGATTTTATAAATTCGGACTGGTTACAATTAATTTTCCCTCTTATTTTTACCATGTGAATTTTGAAATATGTATAAAGGAAGCATAATAATAAACTGACCTCTTAAGAACTAACTTAAGCGCCAAAATATTACCAAAATATCACTGAATCTACCTGTGTATTTTTTATCCTGAATGTTGTGTTCATCATTCCCTTGCTTTTCTTAAAATACAGAATTTTTATATATTTAAATATTTCTAGGCAATATGTTGTTCGTTTTGCTTGTGTTTGAGGTAATAATAAAATGTTGTGTATCATCTTTTGCCTTGCTTTCTTCATGTACTTACTGTGTTTCTAAGATTCATCCGTGTTACATTGTGCTATATTTTTGTTCATTGCTTTTCACTGCTATAAAAGTCTCTTGGGTGAATAGATCACTATATACTCTTCCGATTAGCAGACATGAGAGTTATTTCCCAGCTTTTTGCTATTGTGAACGTTGCAGCATGTGTCTTCAGGTGTGTATGTGCAGGAGTTTCCTTTAAGTCGTATGCCAAGGAACGACATTGATGGGACACAGAATGCAAGTGCTCAGCTTTACAAGATAGTGACAGTTTTTTCCAAAGTATCCATACCAGTTGACACTCCTGCCATCTGTTTATGCCTCCGTAAACATGCCATTGTCAGTATTCAAAGTTTTGTTACTAATTTATTTGAGGTTATCGAGTGCCACCTCATGAGTGTTAGTTTGTATGCCCTCTGTTGGCTGTGCTGTTGATAATCTTTCATGTCTCTTCACCGTTCATATTTCCTCTTCTGTGAAATGCCTGGTCATGTTTTTTATCTCTATTTCTGTTTAGTTGATCATTTTTTTAATTGATTTATTGAAGTTATTCATATACTGTACATACTGGGTTAGTGATAGGTGTGGTGAATCTTTTTCCCGTTTGTGACCTATCTATTAATTTTCATGGTGTATTTTGTGAATGTTTATTATTATTGCTGAAAGTTCATTGTTACAAATTTTAATGTAGTTAAATGCATCATTCTTATTGTTCATGGTTTGTTTTTTTTTTTTCCTTAAGAAACTGTTTCCTGCCTCCAGGGCTTAAAGATAAGATCTTTATTTCCTTTCAACAGTTTCGCCCTCTACCTTTATGTGTAATCCATTTGGAACTGATTTTCTGTGTAATGTGTGAAGTAGGGATTCAGTTTCATTTGTTCCATGTAGATACCCATTGCTCTATCACCATTTATTGACAGACCTTCCTTTCCTCATAGATGTACAGTTTTATCTCTGTCCTGTGTGTACATTTAGTTCAAATAAGATTCCTAAAGTATCTGTATTAATATCTTAGTATCATCATCTGCTTGCTAGTGGCTTTAAAAGTTAAATTTAGGGTTTAAATATATTTCACTTTTTTTTTTTTGCCAAGAATACTCTTTCTTTAAAATTTTATCATTACAAATTAGATAATTTTATACCTTTCTAGTTAGGATTAATTTTTAATTTTTTGTTGATTTTCTGAGAAGGCTATATTTTGAAGAGGAAAGATAAAGGTCTTAAGAATGTGTGGTTTACAAGTATGTCAAAGTTTTATTTAATTTTTGAACCTTGTTAAAATATTAATTTTATTTTTTATTATTTTAGGTTCGCCCCTTAAACAGTGAAGGATCATTAAATCTTTTAGGCTTGGAGACGATTAGATTGATATATTTCAAAAATAAAATGGCAGGTAAGAAAATACACATTAATAGGAGAGCTTCACAGAAACATTCTCGCTAAGCTGACTGCCAAAGACAGAGCCACTTAACTGACTGCAGAGCCACTTAAACTCAGGTGTACCTTAACTCTAGGATCTGTGCAGTTGACCACTATCATACTCTCAGTATATTGGGATAAACTACTTGACAAAAAGTCATTCTGTTCAGGCTCATATAACTGTATAAGCAAAATATTTGTTTCTGACCTACCTTGTTATTTTTCTGTGGATTACTGAGGTTAATAGAAAAAGTATAACTTTTCTTCTGTACTTCTAATACTGTAGAACCTAACCAAAATTGGTAGCACTAAAACTGTGAAAACTCACCCAGAGTACTGATTTGGGACTGTTGGAGTACATCTTCTGCCAGTGCATAGGGCTTAAAACTTTTGAAGTGCTGATGACAACAGGCAGCAGAAGAAGCAGGGACAAGAGGAAAGTCACTGGAGGGCCCAGAGTCAGGAGAGGGAATGGGCTCCTGAGTGCCCCGGACAGGGCGAGGGCCATGTCCAAAGTAGTGGAGTGAGTCCTAGCCAGGGAGACTGCACACATCTCATTAAATAAGCAAGTTGTGAACAATTAAAATCTTATTTATAACAGAGATTATTATAATTCTATCTTCTATATAGTATTTTCATGTCTTAGCAACAAATTTCTCCATAACAGAGGTATCATAAATTTATGATCTTTTGTGGTAGATCTAGTTAATGCAGATGTAATTAGTGGTACATTATGTACTAAAAAATAATAATTAAAATTGACTTAAATATAAGGGAAACATTGCCATTAAGAAAACATTAAAATGTTTACACTTAGCTATTATCTCTGGGTAGTTGGGATTAATTATATTCTTTATGCCTTTCTTTTTTTCCCCCATACTCTTCCAGTAAATTTGTATCGCCTAACAACAACAACAACCATCAAAAGTTTGTTGTTCCTCTTTTGCTTGTTTGTTTTTAGTACTAACATACACACAAATGCTTAGCTTCGAATTTGGTGCTCTGGTACATCCTCTTGGCGCTAAAGGCTTCTTGGTATACAGACAGGTGACTGTAGGAGAAGTCCTATGCTAAGAGGATATTCAGTTTGACTTGAGAAAGGACATTCGGGTGTTAGAAATGAGTCCTGCTCAGTGATGGATTCACCATGAACCTGTGCTTTACGGCCCCTCCCTCTGAGACTCGATACTTAATTTTGTATCTGTTTCTTAGTCACTCAGTCATGGCCAAGTCTTTGCTACCCCATGGACTGTAGCCCGCCAGGCTCCTCTGTCCATAGAATTCTCCAGGCAAGAATACTGGAGTGGATTACCATTTCCTTCTCCAGGGAATCTTCTCAACCCAGGGGTTGAACTTGAGTCTCCTCTGTCTCCAGCATTGGCAGGCGGGTTCTTTACCACTAGCGCCCCCAGGGAAGCCATCTCGTTCTTAGAGGAACTCTAAATATTTGTGTAAGATTAAATCTACCCTGTTCTCACTGTGTGTAACCATGATAATTTTAAAATGTGTCCATTATCCAGTTTGTGTCTACAGAATAAAACCTCTTCCATTTTGTCTTTTTTTACGCTTTCATCTTTCTACTCTAGGCCAGGAGTAAAGGTGGAGATTGGAGAAGGAAGACTCGACAGCATAGTAGTCTTTGTCCTTTGGAAAGTTCCTATTTCCTGGGGATTCTGTTTCTTTCTTACCTTCTCCCTAGTTTGTCTATTTCTCTTTCGTCTCTCAAGAGCTCAGAGTTTTTGCAGCCCTCTGGCTGTCCAAAACTTCCCATCGCCACTGTTACTCACCAAGATCTGCTTTACCTTCATAATTCTCAGATTCTCATCTACTTTTTAAAAATTGTCATTTTAACTTTTGGTATTAGGAAAGCAATCTGACTAAGTTATTTATTTTGCTGCAAGGAGATTGTTGCTCTTTTACTGATCATGTTACTTTGGCTTGGCTTACAGGCCCCCTGAGTTTCTTCCCACTTCCTTTTTCTCACTTTAGCTTTCTGGCTATTAAAAACTTCTCTAAAGGTTGGCTTTTCTCTTTTTCCTTATCTGATTTAGAGGATGATAGTCCTCATGTTGTATGGATACAGTTGTCCATTTTAGAGTATGTTCACCATATTCCAGTGTCCATGGTTGAGAGTTTTGTTTACTTCTAGGTATTACAATTGAAAGATATGAGCATTAGATGACTAGGTGTATATGATTATGTATCCCCCCCAAGATCAGGTGAGTAGGAATAAGAATAAGATTCTTACCTTTAGTAAAGAAACTAGTATATAAACTAGTATAAAGAAACTAGTATATAAGAAACACAACTCCTTTCCTTTACTCCACATCTTATAAATTGGAACTTCAAAGAAAATGTTTTAGTAAATGTAATGGGCTTCCCTGATGGCTCAGATGGTAAAGAATCCGCCTGCAATGCGCGAAACATTTAATTGGTATCATTTCTGTGAATAATTCACAGTTTATGCCTGATTGCTGTGCAGTTTAACAATAACTTTTTAACATCTTAAGCCATTGAAACGAATACTCGGAAGGAGGGAGAAGTTGGTATAGAGATATTGCGGATGGGGTAACCCAAGTGACTGGACACCAAGACAGCTACATTTTTCTTTTCTTCTCCTAGTAAAATTGTACCATTTTATGTTTATAATCAAATAAAAGTGAAAATATACTTTGAAAGCTATGTTTGATTTCAGCGTATATTTGTTTACATATGTTCTGTTGAAAATTATTACTTAGTTACTGTGATTATCAGCACACAACTTTTAAAATCAGAATTGCATATGCTTGTCTTGATTGACATTTGTACCATCTTGGGGATTAATGAATAAAATGCATTTTAGCACTTTAAAGAACATCATTGTTCTTTTCTGTCTTTTGTTTTTTTTTTTTTTAACAGAAGGGGATGAACTGGTAGTTCCTGAAACATCAGATAACAGTCGGAAGCAAATGGTTAGAAATATTAACAATAAGAGGCGTTACTCTTTCAGAGTCCCAGAAGAGGAAAGAATGCAACAGAGGAGGTAGGTGTTTCACTTGTGCTCATCCAGAGACGCTCACAGCACCAGAAGGGCCATTGGTGATAGTGCTAGATTTGATTTGGAAGGAAAATTTGATCTCTGAAAGCCTGTCAGTCATTCTCTGTGATTTTAAAAACTGCAATAATGAATGTATTTCTCAGTGTAATTTTAATAAATACTCTCCAAATTGTGGGTATATACTAAAGTACCATATTTTGATTCATTTCTCTATATATAATAGTTACAAGTTTTAGAATGTGAGCCTTTATAAAAAACATAGACCATATCTATGCAGATTAACTGTTCTCTTCATGAGGAGTAGCCTTGTAGTATGTCACACGAAAACATTTCTAATATATTAGCAGTTATTTAAAAGGGCATCCATAAAGTATTCAGAATTATCTGTAGAGTAAGAACTTGTTTCATATTTAAATACTAACTCTGTTTTCCCACCAAAAAGCATAAGATCTTTTAAATTTAAAACGAAATCTTCTAAGTTCAAATTTTATTTAGTATATTCTATTATTTTAATTCTGTCCTTATTAACATGATTTCACAGTTTATTTTTATGAAAAAAAATTTGAATATACTTTTCTCTAAAATTATCTAGATTGGTCATGGAACAAAAGTATCTAAACAGATGTTTTTTTCTTACAGGGAGATGTTACGAGATCCAGAAATGAGAAATAAATTAATTTCTAACCCAACTAATTTTAACCACATAGCACATATGGGTCCAGGAGATGGAATACAGATCCTGAAAGACCTGCCCATGGTAAGAGAAATGAAGACTAAATGTGACTATAGATGGGATTAAGAATAAGGTGCGAGGGAGCAGATATATATATAAATATGAAAGTGTTTGTATACACATATATGTGTGTGCTTAAATACATATGAGTTGGAAGGATATATTGGTATAATGAGGAAATGTTTATCTCAGAATATCACGAGATATGTAAGATGAATGATGACATAACTGATGAAAAAATGTCGAATTTAGCTACATATCAAAAGACAAGCATACCAATTCTTATTTAGTTGCATCTCCTATAAACTTCTCCCGTATCTACATGTACCATTTTGGAGAAATAAACCAGATATGGAGAGGCTCTATACCAAGATTCAGAACTTTGTTACCAAATCACTAAAATTTCGCTGCTGCTGCTAAGTCCGACTTAGCAGTCGGACTGAGTCAGTCGTGTCCGACTCTGTGCAACCCCAGAGACAGCAGCCCACCAGGCTCCCCCATCCCTGGGATTCTCTAGGCAAGAACACTGGAGTGGGTTGCCATTTGCTTCTCCACTAAGTTATCACAATTCAACACGGATATTTGGCCTACCTCCCACTGAAACCATATTAGCTTGTTCATTAATGGTCACACCTCTCATCTGATTATGAAATTAAATCTTTTTCATTTGCCTAATTACAAACATGTTATCTAGTCAGTCTTATATAAAAAAAAGTACAAATTGGAAATTTTTTTTTAAAAACAACATGAAGATTGGATTCTTGGACCTAATATATGGAGATTAAGAATATTAATCTGGAATTAGCTAATTAGCCAAGCTTTGTCTATACGTAACGTTTCAGTATTATGGTATTCTCAAGCTATGTGTGTTAGTCACTCAGTCGTATCCAANTTAAAAACAACATGAAGATTGGATTCTTGGACCTAATATATGGAGATTAAGAATATTAATCTGGAATTAGCTAATTAGCCAAGCTTTGTCTATACGTAACGTTTCAGTATTATGGTATTCTCAAGCTATGTGTGTTAGTCACTCAGTCGTATCCAACTCTTTGTGACCCCGTGGACTGTAGCCCATCCATGGAATTCTTCAGGCAAGAAAACTGGAGTAGGTTGCCATTTCCTTTTGAAACTTTAACGTGACTCTTGATCAGTGGTGACAGCATCTAGATTTTGCACAGAATTCTAGGCANAATATATTGAGATTAAGAATATTAATCTGGAATTAGCTAATTAGCCAAGCTTTGTTTATACTTAACGTTTCAGTATTATGGTATTCTCAAGCTATGTGTGTTAGTCACTCAGTCGTATCCAACTCTTTTTGACCCCGTGGACTGTAGCCCATCCATGGAATTCTTCAGGCAAGAAAACTGGAGTAGGTTGCCATTTACTTTTGAAACTTTAACGTGACTCTTGATCAGTGGTGACAGCATCTAGATTTTGCACAGAATTCTAGGCATAATTTATATACTATGGCAGTCTGGGAGATGATTTGTGAATCTTAACCCAAAGCTCTTTCTAAGAAAGTCTGTGTTAAATACCCACATTACTAACTCTACTGTGATAGAAGATAAAAACATCTGTCACTGACAGAAAAAATAACAGGTAACACAATTTGTACAATGAAGTTTTTTCATTAAAGTTAAAGTTAAACTCTTAAGGGTAGTCTTGCATCCATTTCATGGAAGGAACCAAAAAAAATCTGCATTAATTTGAATCTGAGTTCCACATTATAAATATCTCAATTAACCAGTTGGTTCTGTTTATGAATGAATATGACATTCCTGCTGTCTTTTTTTTTTTCTTTTTTACTAATTATCATCAAGACATTATATGATTATAGTACTATTCCTTCCTTTCAAATCATTCACAATAGTCGTTTATCCTTTTGAAATGGGGATTTTTATTAGCTGTGCTGGGTAAATATAAAGTATGCAAAAAGATTATAGCCAAGCTGGATATAGTAATTAAAACAAAGTAAGAAATTTAAGGCTGAACATAAATAATAAGCTGAAAATTTTGAGCATAAATAAAGGCCGCATTTAAATATTAAACTGTTTTACTTATCTATCATATTTAATACACTGTTTTTTTCAGTTTCTGCCTGGAAATCAGACTTCAGAATTTTCTCTATTCCTTTCCCATTCTGAACATTTAAGTCCTCAGTCTGAAATCCCTCAGTCTGAGTCTCCTTTGTTCTTAGAAGTAAACGTAACAGAACCATACAGTTCAAAACCTGTCATTTTTATTACAGAAGCTACAGTGTCACATACAGACTACCTTAGGAGAGAGAAATTTTTAATTATGATAGACAGCTAAAATGTGAATATATGTATAGCTTACATTGGATAGAACAAGTGTTATATACTATCTTAATGAAACTTTTTGAAATTTAAATAATAAATAGTTTTTAACACTCGCTGCATAGTTAGCATTTTGGAGGGATGTGTGCATGCATGCTGAGTCACTTCAGTCGTGTTTGACTCTTTGCAACCCTGTGGGTTGTAGCCCACCAGGAGGAATACAGATTTCAAATACATCCATATGTTGCAAAACAACACATCAACAAACACAAAATTCTTTCAGTAGTGAACAAAGGTTTAAGGGGTATTATCCTTTCAAAATTAAGCTTTCTTTCACACTTGNTCTTATTCAGAAGGACAAAATTTTTAAAATAGTAACTTCACATTTTGGCATCTTATTAAATTTAGGACTATACTAGGCATGGAATTGGAAGAGAAATCTTAAAAAAAATGATTTATGCCTTCAATTAGGTTATAATCTAAGACAGAGAAGATCGGCAACGAAAAAGTAAAGAGTGCCTATCCAAAGAAACATCGACAAATGAAAACCAGCACACGCCTAGTGACAGACACCTCTAGAAATAGGATGGAGTGTTGGGAGGGAGCAGATCTCCTAGGGAGTGAGGCTTAGTCAGTGGTTCTCAACCTGAGATGCATTCTAGAATCATCGGAAGGGCTTTTTAAAGGTTAAGTTGGGAATTCTGCTTTTGTTGGTCTGGGATAGGGCCCAGGCACTGGTATTTTTAAAGCACCATAGTGTAATATGCAGCATACACCCAGCACTGGTAACTTCTGCAGTAAGTAGATTATGGTGACACATTTGAGGGGCTCAGGAAAGAGACTGGAAGGAAGCTGTCAGATCAGCAAGGACAGGGCTTCAGCAGGCAGGCTTCTGTTCAGTCTGTGAAGACATCTGAATGTGGGTGATCATTAAGTACATATCCTTTGACCAGTCACCTCTTGACATTTCATTGAATTCTGAATGTTGCATAACTCAATTTTAGGGATTTGTTAAACCAGCAGGAACTCGAAACCATCGATACCTTGTAGTTGTGCTAAAGCCTCGACACAATCTCAGTCTTTCTTGAATGATAATCTTAATATTGAAGCTCAACAGAATTAAAACATGTTTAGGTTAAAAACTAAAAAATAGTAGGGAGTGCTAAGAGTTAAACATATATAGGTGCTAACAGTACCCCAATATTTCCGAGAATTTTCTGGTCATCCCCTTTCCTCCTCTGGGTGGTTGCCAGTCCTCCTTTGATGTGTCCCAACTCTAAAATCAAAGCAGAAGGTGAGTTTAAAGAAACACACCTTGTTTTTTTATCTGGGGCGCCTTGCCCTGTGGAATGAAAATGCTTCTGTTATGTTCCTTTGTGTCTTTAATGAAAATTCTCTAGAAGCTAAGTGACAGTTCTGCATCATCAGGTGGCATGGTCTTCATTTTTCTGAGCTGTGTTCTCCTCGGCTTCACATTCAGCATGAATATCTGCTCCTTGCCCCGTTCTTGTCAGGGGCCTCCAGAGGCAAGGACCATCCGTTAAAAGAATGGCAGGCACATAATTCCAACCTAATGTCCAAGTGCTATGAAAGACGTGATGAGAAGTACTGCAAGAGCCCCAGGGAGCAGGAAAGACTCACTGAGACAGTAGCACGTGGGTGGAGACTTGAGGCATTGGTTCTGCGGAATCGCCTAGCAAGCAGGGCAGCCCGGGCACAGCCAGTGAGAGCAGAGCCTGGCGGCCTGGCAGGTGCTGCCCACTCATCCAGCAGCCCCGGTGGCTGGGCTCCAGGGTGGGCTTCGGTGTAGCTGGACTCACTGTCCATCAGTTTGCTTTAAGCAGGAAGGAGGGCTCCCCCACTCAGCTGTCTGTGTGCTGTCTAGAGGGTCGTCCCCTTCTACATGTGTAAAGTTTTACCTGACTCATGTGCCGTAGGGTCATCTGCACAGAACGGCAGTGCATTAAAGAGAGAATTCTCTGGAGGCAGCTACAGTGCAAAGCGGCAACCCATGCCCTCCCCATCGGAGGGCTCACTGTCCTCGGGAGGCATGGACCAGGGAAGCGACGCCCCAGCGCGGGAGTATGACGGAGAGGTGAGTGCCTGTGGGGAGCAGCTCTGCCTGGGAACAGGGTTCTGGAGAGGTCCTGAACCAGACAGGTAAATGTATTTCTTGAAGCCATTTTGCCGCCTGGACTGCAGCAGGGATCCAGCAGGGGTGGCAGAGCCAGTCATTTGGGTTGCAAGCTGCAGTTACCCTGGAGGTGTTCAGACTTCTAGCTTTTGTATGAAAATAGCCTACATTTCCAAAGACCTGCAGAAAGGACTAGGAGATTTTGTTATATTCTGTGCCTCTGACTCAGCTCAGAAAAGGTGCTTTCTACCCACAGTAAAGAAGTTATGCATGCGTGCTAAGTCGCTTGTGACCCTATAGACCATACCCGGCCAGGGTCCTCTGTCCATGAGATTCTCCAGGGAAGAATACTGGAGGGGGTTGCCATGCCCTCCTCCAGGGGCTTTTCCCCAGGGAGGAGGAGCCAACCCAGGGAGCGAACCCAAATCTCTTATGTCTCCTGCATTGGCAAACGGGTTGTAGAAAAGTCATGTCCAGTCATTGGCCAGGGTGGCTGGAGAGGACCCATGGTGGTCCGAGCCCCTCCTGACCCTCTGCTGCTCCCTGATGTCTTCCTCTGGCCCCCCAGGACTCTGATTCTCCACGGCATTCCACGGCTTCCAACAGTTCCAATCTGAGCAGTCCTCCCAGCCCGGTGTCGCCCCGGAAGACCAAGAGCCTATCTCTGGAGAGCACGGACCGCGGGAGCTGGGACCCGTGAGCGGGAGCTGGGACCGTGAGCAGCCTCCGCGTTCAGATGCTCTGGGCTCCCCTCCACTGCCCCCCCTCCTCTCACTGTCATCTCTTCCGCAACCTCTGCCTGAAAACGCCAGGGCCAACTGCAGTAGCAAGGCAGGGGTTCAGGAATTCTGCCTGTAGGACTTTCATCCACGCCCCCCTCGACTTAACAGCAACAACCATAAAGGCAGACTTTCATTGAGCAGCTTAGATGAATACTGATTTCATTTCATACACTTAGCGTTGCTTTCCAGACTATTTCACCCTTCCCCTAAAAGGTAGCTTAAGTAGACAGATTCCACACATGTAAGCGATAAGAATAAGATTAGACAGACGTTGTTTTCACAGTAGAGTCTCATGTAGCCCTGAGACAGCACGTGGGGCTCGCCAGTGGGTCCCGGGCGCGCGCCAAGCCCCTTCAGCACCACAGTGAATGTCGACCTGATCGTTGCCAGTAAATCCCTTATCACTAAAACGATGCATATTTTACTACAAAACAGAGTTTAAATAAATACACAAATGTAGAGGTTAAGTACTGAATGTATATAGTAAAAAGAAGCATCTTGTATTCAACAAAAAGTGGATGCATATATGAGAGATCATTTAATTTAAAGAACTGTGTTGTTTCCTGTCTGTTTTCCACCTAAAAAACAAAAGGGTAGAAAGGCCTGGCACTGATGTGTAAAGAGGGAGGCGGGAGGAGCAAGCATCCCCTTGCCGCCAGCTCTCACGCTGGGCAGGGGTACCTGCGTCTCTCACGCTGGACGCGAGCACCTGCGAGCTTTAGGAGATGCTCCGAGGTGTTGGTTTCATCGGTTTGGAGTGTAAACTGGGAACCAGACTTGTAACATTTAAAGCCTCTTCAGCGGGATCATTAAAAGGCAGATTTACTTTATCCAAAAGACATTTCTATTTCTAGCAGTAGAATTTGAACCGCACTTCTCATGTGTTATTATATTTTGGTATCCTCTGCAGATGAATGTAGAAACGCAGTTTTGTCACCTGGATCCCTTCCATCTGAAAGGACACAAGGAGTGGCGTAGCTTCTAAAGGGCCATAAAGAGGTTCAGCAGAGTGCTTTTTTCCCTTGGCTGATCTCCTCCCCTCCTTGCAGTGAGGCCTGTGTCCCCAGCTGAGCCAGCTTCGCTTCAGAAGGGATCTGTTTTGAGGGGGGTGTCAGCATCCTCAGATAAGCCTGGGAAAGAGGTTTAATTACCAAATAATGTAAAACCTCAAATGCAAGGACTTGAACAGCCTTAACCAAATATTCTTTCCCACACGGAGCAGGAAGCGGACAGCTCATCCCTGCCGCACACAAGAAGTCAGCCCAGCGTGGCCTTCCTGAGCGGGGAAGCTTTGCCTCCCTCCTAGCTATATTGTGTTAGTCCCGTTTCCATCTGGATTCCTGCTGTTTTAATTGCCATAAGGAAAGAGATGCAGAACCAGGAATTTATTTCTCCAGAGTCGTTTCACCAGTTAAGCACATGAGTAGAGAAAGATAGAAATAAAAATATCTGACGGTCTTACAGAGAATCTGCCTCTCTCTTACTTTTTATCTAAATTTCCCTGAGAAATACCAACAGATTTTCTGCTGTCTTCTTTAAAATTCAGCTGAAATGGAAGAGCGTTCCTGCCATTGCTTGTCCACATCTTGGTGTGTGAGCACTGTCGACTTACCCTCCCAGCACCACTTCCACACCCACACCCACACACACACCCCCACCCACACCCCTCAGCCATTCCACTTCCCACCGCAGGCCACAAGGAACCGGACTATTCCCAGAGGATGCCACTCTCAGGAGCAGGTCACTGAGGTTCAGGGAGGGAAGTAAGGGTCCTGTGTGGGCATTATATTGTGAAATATTACACTAGAGAATTTTAAAATAATAACAGGTTTGGCATTTAAACATCCTGAACTTGGCACTTGCTCAGATTTATGTTTAACTTGGGATGGGCATAAATGACTGCACAGTTCTAACCTTCTAAATGCTCTGCTTTGGGAAGAGAAGTGTTATGTGGAAGTACTTTTGTGCATTTGGATTTCAAGAGTCAGACATCGACTCTGGTTACTGCCATGACTCCAGTCACTCCTTACGTTTGGCACTTCCCAGGAGGAGAGGGAACCTGCCAGCTGACTGCTGAGCATCTGTGGCCCAGTCCCCTTCAGACCCTCCCACCTTCTTCTTTCCCCTCACCTCTTCCTGCCCCACTTTTCTCCTCTGAGCGGAGGCAGATCCAGCTGAGATTCNTACGTTTGGCACTTCCCAGGAGGAGAGGGAACCTGCCAGCTGACTGCTGAGCATCTGTGGCCCAGTCCCCTTCAGACCCTCCCACCTTCTTCTTTCCCCTCACCTCTTCCTGCCCCACTTTTCTCCTCTGAGCGGAGGCAGATCCAGCTGAGATTCACTGGACTCCACACTAAGCCATTAGTTTATAGCTTTGACAATTAAGTTTCTGTTGCCTATAGGTGCTTATTTCTTTCAGATGCTTTTAGGATCACAATGATAACCATATCTGAAGTCTGGTCGCCAGTATAGAGAGTCCTACCCTGTAGCCCCCCAACAGGGCAGATAAGGGCTTGTCCTGGCTTTCGGGCTCACTGGGAGGTGTAATACTAACCCAGTAGATTATACTCAAGTAATCTGAAATGGTCTTAGCAGTAGCAAGGGAGCAGTCCCAAATGTGATTCGTGTCCAATAGGAGGAGCCTTGGGGAAGAAACACTGCCAAGGGTGGTAATCTGGGGGATATTTTCCCAAGATAGTGATCATTCAACTGAGTTTATCCCCATTCTCCAATATGAAGCAGTTACCTTCAGAAGCTTCTTGAAAAGAATGATGTGGGAAGATGGGGAATGGATTCTAGAGAAACAAAAAACATAATGATCACTGAAATGGATNAAGGGTGGTAATCTGGGGGATATTTTCCCAAGATAGTGATCATTCAACTGAGTTTATCCCCATTCTCCAATATGAAGCAGTTACCTTCAGAAGCTTCTTGAAAAGAATGATGTGGGAAGATGGGGAATGGATTCTAGAGAAACAAAAAACATAATGATCACTGAAATGGATCAGTAACAGATTACGGAACAAATGTGATGTTGCTGTCTGAATTCATCCTTTGTTTTCATGCAGGACATTCAAAGAAACGTATGTGGAAGCTGGAACTTATTTCTCAGTAGGAAGAAAAAATAAGAGGCATTTCTGGCATAGTCTAGATGTGTTGATATTTGGTGCTATCTATATTCAGCCAATTTGTTGTCTACTCTTGAATTCTACTTTAATCTTGCTATGTGCTTTGGGTGTATAAAATTACATATATACATATACACACACATATATATATATCTCTTTTTGCCAAAAACAGAAGCCTTCCTCGTCAAATAATTGCTAAAGCACCTTTTTTAGTTATCTGTGTGCACGCACATCCCTTACGTGCGTGCACACACACCTACACTGATTTAATCTTCTTTCTGAGGGAGCATAGTTTTAAGGCTGTGAAACAGAACTACAAAGGGCCCATCTATTTAATTTTTCAAGCAGAGCTTGTACCCAAGCTTCAGGGAGGAATCTGAAATCCCTCTTTTGTTTACAGCAACAACCTCTCATTCCCCAGCTGGTTCTCAGCCTCCCTCTGCCTTCCATATGGTTAGAGTCGTGTCATTTTGTTTCTCAGTGGCCACATCTACTCCTGTGAAAGACCAGTTGCATTTCTATGGACTCTCAGGTATCGTTAAAGAAAAGCCAGAGTAGAGGTGGGCAGACATCCCTGACCCCCTCGGGAGAACACGGCTGTTTACTGGCCTTTGTCCACAAGCTCTGTTGTCTCCCAGCTCAGCGGAGCCCTGTCAAGCTCAGCAGCCACTCTCTGGACAGAGGGGCGTTCTCAGCAGCGGCCAGGCTTCACCACTGCCCCAGGCTGCTGGGCACAACTGGGAAGTGACCAGGCCCCCTACTCCCCTCCTCTCGCTGGCCCAGCCCCTGCGTTCATTAGATAAGCCACACGGCATTTCATTGGGCCCATCTTAAAAACCTCTCTCCCTGTTATGACTTCATTATGACAAGGCCAGCGTCCTCGGTAGAGCCCTGCTCCTAAGGGGCCCTCGCTTCAGCTGGAGCTCTGCCTCAAGTCTCAGCGCTGGTCGGCAGGCCAGGTGCTCCTCTCCCTTCGCAGGGACGACCGTTGCACACACAAACCATTTCATTTATGGGGGGAAATTGATGAAAACAAATCAGCCTTGAAATTTCATGAAAACAAAATGACCTGCCTTTTTATTTGGTAGTGTAATATCATTTATTTTATAAATTTTTTAGGGTTTTTTCTCATTGTAATATTATTGTACAGTTTTGCATGGCCTGGGTGTAATCATTTTTTTGTTTAGAATATAATGCTGACAAATAAGTGTGTATGGAAGGGGAAAAGATAACTGCTTTGGCCTCTGATCACTCTTTGTTTGGTTTTACCCTCGGTGTCTTAGGGAACTTTATAAGGAGATTCTCTGCTACCAAACAATGGTGTGGATTCTTTTGCACAGAAATATTTAAGGTGGGACAGTCAAAAATGTAACAAGACTCCTCGCCGATATTTTATGTTGGTATCACTTAATATTAACCAGACTCTGATGTATTGCAATAAAACAGGGAACTGTTAGAACTGAGTATTCTGTCGTTTTTCCCCTGATTAAGAAGTCTGAGGAATGGCGAAAAGGTGACTGACTCTTTTCATCTCTGAACCCCGATTTCTGCCTGTCTCCCCGCTCAGCCAGCTTCCTTGTTACACTGGAAGGATGGGAAGTTAATCTGGGCTTCTTAGTTCCTCCCATAGCTCAGGTGAGAACAGTGTTTGACTCTCTTGAGGCTTTCAGCTCTGCTTTCTGCTCAGAACTTTCCTGGTGCCCAGTCTGCAAGGCCAGGCTCTGCCAGCACATTTGTGGGTCACCCTGCTATGTGTGCTTGCCACAGGGAGCCTACCAAATGAGGCCCGCCCCAGCCCCAGCCAGACTTCCTGACCCGTGCCACCACCGACTGAACGTGGCGACTGCTTGCTCTTCCATCTTCTATCTGCAGAGAAGCAGCAGACACGGCCCACAACTTGTGCTGGAGTTAGAATGTCACAGCTGAGGACACTCAGGAAGGCCTGGGTGGCCCTAACAAAGGAGATCTTAAATCGGCTGCAGCTGAATAATTATTCTGAGACCCCTCCCTGTTCCATTTCACATGTAATGGACATTTCTGTCTGTTACCTGTTGGTTCACTGTTTGAAACCATGCTTTAGAGGCAGGAGCTGTGCAGAGGCTGGCAAACATCTGTAAAGGACCAGTGAAGAAATACTCTCGGCTTTACAAGACTCGTCTCCTGCTCCGACTCAACTCTGCCACCTTTCTCTGATGATGAATATGGGCTAAGCCTTCTGGGTTCAGGTACTGAGAGCCTTGTGGTGGGAACAGGGCCAAAGCTTGCAGAAGCATCTGGAGGCAGGAAAGGGTGTGACGTTGACCTCGGGCTCATCACCATCAGCTCAGAAGCCCTTGCAAGTGAAAGAATTAATGCCAGAATGCTAGGGGTTGTTTTTTTTTTATTATTGAAACAAGTACAGACAATTACAAGAATTGTACGAATATTAACACAGCCTGAAATGACCCCTTGAGTCCAAGCAGGTGATATGTGCACATCAGGACCCAGGGGCCTGGGGCGGGAGGAAGGACCCCCGCACACCAGTCTTGGAGCCCAAGGACAGCACGTGTGGCCCTCTGTCCTGTGGCTCCAGTCCTCCCTGTAGGAGGCGGCAGTTCTCTGGAAACCTGGAAACCTCCGTTCTCAAGAAAGCCTCTAGCAACCACCTAGAGAGCAGGTGTGGGTGGGCCTGGCTTGGCAAAGTAGTACTTGTTGGCACTGCTCAGCTCAGCACTTCTAGATCCAGGCCAGAGAGGAAAAGGCAGAAAATACAAATCTCATTCTAGAAACACACACACACACACACACATCTGATATTACACACTCAATAAAATCCAAAAAGGCTTTTCTGGTTTTGGTATTTTGTTTTTGGTGGCAGGGATTCAAAGGAAGAGCTCTTATCTTCTGGTTAACATTCACATTAGCAAAAAACCCCTGTTACAAAAAGGAAGAGGAAATAAAGTTGTCTTTTTATCGAGAGCCATTTCAGATGATTGCTAAACAATAAGCAGATTCTGACAGACAGTAGTGGGGCTGCATTTTCATCCTTGCTCCTCTTACCCCACAGCCACTTAGCAAGAAAACCATGTATAAGCGCGGGCAACAGGCTCCGAGCAGCGTCCCCCATCAGCCCGGCCACCATCTCCCACCGGGCGAAGTTTAAATGCAGCGCTGCACCACCAGCTTCCTACTAGTTTCAGCAGCCCAAGGACTGAGGACGGAGGGTCCTGCTACTGCTGCTCGGCCTGCCTCCTGCAGTAGTTGCTGTAGGCCTCCTCGAACATGGCCTTGCAGGGGAACCGGGCCTTCAGCTTGGAGCAGATGAGGAAGGAGCCACCCATCTTCCTGTGCAGGGAGTAGGTCTCCTCGGGCGGCGGGACGAGCCGGTGCTTCAGCATGATGGGGATCAGGTTGTGGATCTTCTCGGTGGTGCTCTGGGTGCCAAAGTCAAAGGGCTCCTCCGAGGCAAAGGCCTCCCCCAGGATGAGGATGGCGTCCAAGTGGGCGTCTTCCATGGCCTGGAGGAAGAGCGAGGGGAGACTGAAGGGCCTGGGGCTTCAAGCCCAGGGCTTCTCCCACACACACCCCAGGGGCTAGACTGAGCACTCCCTGAGGGCAGGGCGGGAGTGCTTCACCCAGATTGAATCATAAAACAGTGTCAGACTTTATTTTNCCATTAAAGGGAAAGTTCTCTGCATCTACCCAACCCACCCCCATGCCGGGACAAGCTTGGGGGACAGGCCCTGGCTGGGCAACCCCACAAGTGGGAGGCAGGGGGAGCTGCCCCCGGACCCACCAACACAGCACCATAAACACCCAGGTTCCAGCAGCCAGTCTGGAGAACTTTCTCCATGGAGTGCTGCCCACAGCTGGCCACCCAGACTAGGGGAACTGGGCATTCTGACCCGACCCCAGGCTGACCCTGGGATCACAGGAGAGTCATGACCTTCACCTCAGAAACAAAAGGGTCTGAGGCTGGAGAGGAGATTGCCACCCCAGGGCACCAAGCAGGGGGATGGAGGCCCCACAGCTCCAGCAGCTCCAACATCCCTCAGCCACAGCCAAACGGGGAGCCCTGGGCTACTGGCCTAGCAGACCCGGGGCCCCAACGGAACCCGAGGCTCTTGTTAGGAGAGAGCAAGTGAACTCCTCTTCACCCTCCGGAGGAGCTAGGAGGGTGGGTGAGCCAACATGGGCCAGGACGGGTGCACAGCGGCCTTCAGGTCCCAAACTCCAGGGCTGCCATTTACACAAGGTGCAGGCTGCCCATGGAGGCCAACCCTCGGGGAACACAGGCAGGAGCTCGGAGCTGACACGCCCACCTCCCAGGGCCCACCCTACCCTCCTGGTCAAGGGCCCAGCTCACCTGAGGGGTCCTCAGGGCGGAGGCTCTTCTTGGCAACCTCAGCCAGGGCCCCGAAGCCCAGACCTACAGCCAGACCTGCAAAGAGGAGGTTGATGGCTCTGGGCATTCACTCAGGAGCTGCCCACTGCCCTTCCCCATGAGCCCTGGAGCAGCCCCAGGCAGACAAGGGCCTCGCTCCCCAAGGACCCCCGCTGACACTGCAGACGTCGTGAAAAGGTAGGAGATACACAGTGACTGTTCTCAGAGAACACCTGGATCAAGACGAGTGCTCTGGTGGCAAAGTCTCCTCTACCCCTCGTCCCACCGTCTTTGCTATATGCTCACGCGACACGCAAACACGCCCGAGACAACATACAACGAAAAACACATGGGGAGGCACAGCACAAATGGAAAACAAACCAGGAAAGGCTGCAGGCCAAGGACAACACAGGGCACCCTTCGGGACACAGTCACCCACTTCACAGTGTGTGCAGTGAGGCTCAACACCCTAGAACTCTCTGATCTGGTTCACTGCAGCTGCAAGGAGACGTATTACCACTGCAACATACAGCAGTCATTGGTAGGGTTGGAACATTTTGCAAAAGCCATGGGGACTCACTGGAGTCCAGACCGCAGCTCTCACTCAAGAGGAAGGCCCCACAGACATGCACAGGAGTTTAAGGATGGTGAGGTATCAGCTCCAATTTCTCCCTTCATCAACCTTTGAAATCAAGGTTTCTTAACACCTTTGTCCAGAGGTTGGTACTGGATGATCCCAACTGTCCAGGAGAGGCCCGAGGAGCCCAGCAGGTGCCACTCAGCCCATACAGAAAGCCCAGGAGCCTGGCTCAGGGCCCATCTCCTCTACTTCAAACACAGATCTGGCTGGCTTAGGGGCGGGGGCGCAGTTAGCTGAGAGAGTGAAGAACAGGTGGAGGAGCACACTGACCACAGCAGATGGGACAGCAGAGACCCAGGGAAGATGCCAAAGAGAACCAAGAACAGCCGGCGTTGGTGAGCATGGTCCTGGGGGGCAGGGAGGTTGATGGAACAGCTTCCCTACAGGCCCGGTGGGTGCACACCAGGCAAGGAAACCTACATGTGCTTCTATATTTTCCAAGTTTTCTACGATTATGTGTTACTTCTATGAGAAATACTATTGAATTTACTGAGAAAGCTACTTAACGAAGATAAATTTTACAGATCAAAAAAGATAACCAAATTAAAAAATATGTATATTTGGAATACACTTTACCCACCATTAGGCAAATGTGCAGCCCCAGCTGTAAAGGCAGCTCTTGCCTCTTCTGTCGATGTGAGGATTAAACAGTGGAATAAGACTGAAGTGCTCCCAGGAGGGGCAGTCATAGGGCAACACTGTTTAAAGATGTTCATTACTACTGTCCTTTCTCCTATTCAAAAGGTAGACCAGTGCTGCCTAGGAAATATAATGCCAGCCATGGATATTTTTAATTTTCTAGTGACCACATTAAAAAGGCAAAAAGAAGCATATAAAATGAATTCTGATCGTATATTTTATTTAACCCAAAGTACTCAACATACTTCCTCTATTTCTTTGCATTGTTCACTTAGGTAGGCTTTCTTATCTCTATTCTCTGGAACTCTGCATTCCGATGGGTATATCTTTCCTTTTTCTTTGCCTTTCACTTCTTTTTTCAGCTATTTCTAAGGCCTCCTCAAAGGAAAACAATAGAATGGGAAAAACTAGAGTTTTCTTCAAGAAAATGAGAGGTACCAAGGGAACAGTTCATGCAAAGATGGGCACAATAAAGGGCAGAAACAGTATGGACCTAACAGAAGCAGAAAATATTAAGAGGTGGCAAGAATACACAGAACTGTACAAAAAAGATCTTAATGACACAGATAATCATGATGCTGTGATCACTCACCTCGAGCCAGACATCTTAGAATGTGAAGTCAAGTGGGCCTTAGGAAGCATTACTACGAACAAAGCTAGTGGAGGTGATGGAATTCCAGCTGAGTTATTTCAAATCCTAAAAGATGATGCTGTGAAAGTGCTGCACTCAGAATGCCAGCAAATTTGGAAAACTCAGTAGTGGCCACAGAATGGGAAAAGGTCAGTTTTCACTCCAATCCCAAAGAAAGGCAATGCCAAAGAATGTTCAAACTACCACACAACTGCACTCATTTCACATACTAGCAAAGTAATGCTCAAAATTCTCCAAGCTAGGCTTCAACAGTACATGAACCAAGAATTTCCAGATGTTCAAGCTGGATTTAGAAAAGGCAGAGGAACCAGAGATCAAATTACCAACATCCACCAGATCACAGAAAAAGCAAGAAAACTCCAGAAAAAAACAATTACTTCTGTTTCATTGACTAAGCTAAAGCCTTTGACTGTGAATCACAACAAACTGTGGAAAACTCTTAAAGAGATGGGATTACCCAACCACCTTACCTGCCTCCTGTGAAACCTGTATGCAACTCAAGAAGCAACAGTTAAAACTGGATAGGAAACAATTTACTGGTTCCAAATTGGGAAAGGAGTATGTCAAGGCTGTATACTGTCACCCAGCTTATTTAACTTATATGCAGGGTACATCATGAGAAAAGGTGGGCTGGACGAAGCACAATCTGGACTCAAGATTGCCAGGAGAAACATCAATAACTTCAGATATGCAGATGACACCACCCTTGTGGTAGAAAGTGAAGAAGAACTAATGAGCCTCTTGATCAAAGTGAAGGAGGAAAGTGAAAAAGCTGGCTTAAAACTCAACATTCAAAAAACTAAGATCATGGCATTTGGTCCCATCACTTACTTCATGGCAAATAGATGGGGAAACAATGGAAACAATGACAGAATTTACTTTCTTGGGCTCCAAAATCACTGCAAATGGTAATTACAGCCATGAAATTAAAAGACATTTGCTCCTTGGAAGAAAAACTATGACAAACCTAGACAGCATATTAAAAAGCAGAGATATTACTTTGCCAAGATAGGTCCATCTAGTCAAAGCTATGGTTTTTCCAGTAGTAATGAACGGACGTGAGAGTTGGACCATAAAGAAGGCTGAGTGCCAAAGAATTGATTCTTTTGAACTGTTACGTTGGAGAAGACTCTTGAGAGTCCCTTGGACAGCGAGGAGATCAAACCAATTAATCCTAAAGGAAATTAACCTTGAATATTCATTGGAAGGACTGATGTTGAAACTGAAGCTCCAATACTTTGGCCTGATGCAAAGACCCTGACACTGGGAAAGACTGAAGGCAAGAGAAAGGGTCGACAAGAGGATGAGATGGTTGAATGGCATCATCAACTCAATGGACATGAGTTTTAGCAAGCTCCAAGAGATGGTGAAGGACAGGGAGGCCTGGTGTGCTACACTCCATGAGGTCGCAAATAGTCGGACACGACTGAGCGACTGAACAGCAGCAACTCAACATATCATCACTTACAAGTGCTCAATACAAACGTTGTTTAAAAGATATATTACTCTCTTCTTACACTAAGCCCTCAAATCCAAGGTGTATTTTACTCTTAGAGCACATCTCAACTTGGACCGGCCACATTTCAAGTGCCCAGCAGCCCATGTTGCTGCTCGGTCAGCACGTGCCAAGCATAAGCCAAGTTCTGGCAGCCACAGGAAGAGGCCACAGTCATCCGGAGATGCCCCCAAGGACACCCTGGTGCGCTGAATGGAGATGCCGTGGCCTGACACCCTCTGACACCCCAACCCAGCCCCAGAGGAAACTGGGCACAGAGCCGGAGCCACATCTCTGGCCAAATATTAACTCCCTGCTGCCTGCCCATCCCCACCCCACTCATCACACTATCTGACTTAGCAAAATGATGATAACGGGAACGTTAACCTTCAAATCCCAATGACCTTACCAGTGTCTCTCTGCCCCAAGATTTTTCTCTGGCTATATCAAATCCAAAGAGAAGCCTACGAGAGAGGCAGACGCACCAAAGGTTACCCAGCCNTCAGGGCCCATCTCCTCTACTTCAAACACAGATCTGGCTGGCTTAGGGGCGGGGGCGCAGTTAGCTGAGAGAGTGAAGAACAGGTGGAGGAGCACACTGACCACAGCAGATGGGACAGCAGAGACCCAGGGAAGATGCCAAAGAGAACCAAGAACAGCCGGCGTTGGTGAGCATGGTCCTGGGGGGCAGGGAGGTTGATGGAACAGCTTCCCTACAGGCCCGGTGGGTGCACACCAGGCAAGGAAACCTACATGTGCTTCTATATTTTCCAAGTTTTCTACGATTATGTGTTACTTCTATGAGAAATACTATTGAATTTACTGAGAAAGCTACTTAACGAAGATAAATTTTAAAGATCAAAAAAGATAACCAAATTAAAAAATATGTATATTTGGAATACACTTTACCCACCATTAGGCAAATGTGCAGCCCCAGCTGTAAAGGCAGCTCTTGCCTCTTCTGTCGATGTGAGGATTAAACAGTGGAATAAGACTGAAGTGCTCCCAGGAGGGGCAGTCATAGGGCAACACTGTTTAAAGATGTTCATTACTACTGTCCTTTCTCCTATTCAAAAGGTAGACCAGTGCTGCCTAGGAAATATAATGCCAGCCATGGATATTTTTAATTTTCTAGTGACCACATTAAAAAGGCAAAAAGAAGCATATAAAATGAATTCTGATCGTATATTTTATTTAACCCAAAGTACTCAACATACTTCCTCTATTTCTTTGCATTGTTCACTTAGGTAGGCTTTCTTATCTCTATTCTCTGGAACTCTGCATTCCGATGGGTATATCTTTCCTTTTTCTTTGCCTTTCACTTCTTTTTTCAGCTATTTCTAAGGCCTCCTCAAAGGAAAACAATAGAATGGGAAAAACTAGAGTTTTCTTCAAGAAAATGAGAGGTACCAAGGGAACAGTTCATGCAAAGATGGGCACAATAAAGGGCAGAAACAGTATGGACCTAACAGAAGCAGAAAATATTAAGAGGTGGCAAGAATACACAGAACTGTACAAAAAAGATCTTAATGACACAGATAATCATGATGCTGTGATCACTCACCTCGAGCCAGACATCTTAGAATGTGAAGTCAAGTGGGCCTTAGGAAGCATTACTACGAACAAAGCTAGTGGAGGTGATGGAATTCCAGCTGAGTTATTTCAAATCCTAAAAGATGATGCTGTGAAAGTGCTGCACTCAGAATGCCAGCAAATTTGGAAAACTCAGTAGTGGCCACAGAATGGGAAAAGGTCAGTTTTCACTCCAATCCCAAAGAAAGGCAATGCCAAAGAATGTTCAAACTACCACACAACTGCACTCATTTCACATACTAGCAAAGTAATGCTCAAAATTCTCCAAGCTAGGCTTCAACAGTACATGAACCAAGAATTTCCAGATGTTCAAGCTGGATTTAGAAAAGGCAGAGGAACCAGAGATCAAATTACCAACATCCACCAGATCACAGAAAAAGCAAGAAAACTCCAGAAAAAAACAATTACTTCTGTTTCATTGACTAAGCTAAAGCCTTTGACTGTGAATCACAACAAACTGTGGAAAACTCTTAAAGAGATGGGATTACCCAACCACCTTACCTGCCTCCTGTGAAACCTGTATGCAACTCAAGAAGCAACAGTTAAAACTGGATAGGAAACAATTTACTGGTTCCAAATTGGGAAAGGAGTATGTCAAGGCTGTATACTGTCACCCAGCTTATTTAACTTATATGCAGGGTACATCATGAGAAAAGGTGGGCTGGACGAAGCACAATCTGGACTCAAGATTGCCAGGAGAAACATCAATAACTTCAGATATGCAGATGACACCACCCTTGTGGTAGAAAGTGAAGAAGAACTAATGAGCCTCTTGATCAAAGTGAAGGAGGAAAGTGAAAAAGCTGGCTTAAAACTCAACATTCAAAAAACTAAGATCATGGCATTTGGTCCCATCACTTACTTCATGGCAAATAGATGGGGAAACAATGGAAACAATGACAGAATTTACTTTCTTGGGCTCCAAAATCACTGCAAATGGTAATTACAGCCATGAAATTAAAAGACATTTGCTCCTTGGAAGAAAAACTATGACAAACCTAGACAGCATATTAAAAAGCAGAGATATTACTTTGCCAAGATAGGTCCATCTAGTCAAAGCTATGGTTTTTCCAGTAGTAATGAACGGACGTGAGAGTTGGACCATAAAGAAGGCTGAGTGCCAAAGAATTGATTCTTTTGAACTGTTACGTTGGAGAAGACTCTTGAGAGTCCCTTGGACAGCGAGGAGATCAAACCAATTAATCCTAAAGGAAATTAACCTTGAATATTCATTGGAAGGACTGATGTTGAAACTGAAGCTCCAATACTTTGGCCTGATGCAAAGACCCTGACACTGGGAAAGACTGAAGGCAAGAGAAAGGGTCGACAAGAGGATGAGATGGTTGAATGGCATCATCAACTCAATGGACATGAGTTTTAGCAAGCTCCAAGAGATGGTGAAGGACAGGGAGGCCTGGTGTGCTACACTCCATGAGGTCGCAAATAGTCGGACACGACTGAGCGACTGAACAGCAGCAACTCAACATATCATCACTTACAAGTGCTCAATACAAACGTTGTTTAAAAGATATATTACTCTCTTCTTACACTAAGCCCTCAAATCCAAGGTGTATTTTACTCTTAGAGCACATCTCAACTTGGACCGGCCACATTTCAAGTGCCCAGCAGCCCATGTTGCTGCTCGGTCAGCACGTGCCAAGCATAAGCCAAGTTCTGGCAGCCACAGGAAGAGGCCACAGTCATCCGGAGATGCCCCCAAGGACACCCTGGTGCGCTGAATGGAGATGCCGTGGCCTGACACCCTCTGACACCCCAACCCAGCCCCAGAGGAAACTGGGCACAGAGCCGGAGCCACATCTCTGGCCAAATATTAACTCCCTGCTGCCTGCCCATCCCCACCCCACTCATCACACTATCTGACTTAGCAAAATGATGATAACGGGAACGTTAACCTTCAAATCCCAATGACCTTACCAGTGTCTCTCTGCCCCAAGATTTTTCTCTGGCTATATCAAATCCAAAGAGAAGCCTACGAGAGAGGCAGACGCACCAAAGGTTACCCAGCCCAGCCACTGCGAGCAGACGCCACACCCCTCCCTCTGCAGAGCTCCCCGAGCCTCCTGCTGGGCCCCCTCAGACTCTTCTCTGGCCACTTCTAGGCTGTGGGACAGAGCCAAAGCTCTCCAAGCCAAGGACATGTCACTGAACACTGAATCACGGAGGGAACATTCTAAAAAGGAGGCCGCAGGCTCCTTCTCTGGCCCCGCAAGCTCCCTCAGGACCAGCCTGGTGCCAGCCCTGCAGAACTGCCAACAGACAGGCTCCCCACTGCGGCCCAGGAGGCGAGCAGCCGGGCCAGCCAGCTAGCCCTGACCTTGACCTCAGAGCTCCTGCTCTACTGAACCAGGAATAGACTGGCCCTCCTGCCAGTCTATTGGACTGATTTAAGGGACGGCTGATTTAAGGGACTCTCAGAGCCTCGTGGAGAGAGAAGGGCAGGGTGCAGCCAGGTTCCTTCTTCCCACAGAGCCGGGTGGCACCTCTGTCTCAGATTCCCCGAGTTGGTGAGGACACCCTGAGCCCAGGCTCGCTCACTCTCCGTGTGTCACCTTTATCTCCACCCACACCCAGCCCCCCCAGCCCTCAGGACAGCACTGTCCATCCCCTGACCCACAGGCAGCCCTGGCCTGGACCACACAGGCTGCTCAGAGGTCCCAGAGGAGACCAGCCATAGATCCGGGTCAGCAGCCCCACAGCCACTGTCAGCAGCCTGGCCACCACCGGAGGCTGTGAGAAGGCGCCAGCCCCTTTGAAGAAAGTTTCGACATTTCTCTCACCAGAGGAGGTTTTTCAGGCTAGAAATGCGGAAGGAGTAAGGAGCTGCAGGGAGCAGGGTTCTCCCTAGAGGAATTGGGAGCAGTGGGCTGCTTCCCAGGGAATTGGGCCTGTTCCTCGTGACCAGGAAGCCCAGGCCCCAGAGGCCCTCTGCAGGTCCTCAAGAGATAAATAACGTCCCCTCTGAGCAACCACTGGGCTTCCGTCCACACAGGTACAGAGGTCAAGGAAAAGGTAAAAATAAAACACCTTCCAGTAAACAGCGGTGTCTGTGAGGAGGCTTGGTGAGAGGTGCCTGAGAGCAGAAAGAAGTGAGGAAATGTTCCGCATTCACCTGCCAGAACCCCCAAGCATATTTACTGAGCAAGGCTTGCTGGAGATTTCCTGCAGCGGTGAGGAACAAACCTAAGGGGAAAACAGCTTCACTCACACTGCACCACCCACGTGCCAGGCACTGTTCTGGGGCCTCACTTTTATCAACATATCCCACGGTCCTCCTGATCTCATAGAGCAAGAAAGTCCATGCAGAAAAGGCAGTGGACAAGGAAATTTCCTTTGCTTCAAGGTGCTCCCGAACCCTTGGTACTTCTACCTTCTCTCTCATCTCCTGCATCCTCCACACCACGCCAGCACCAGGCCTGGGAGGGGCTGCAGCCCACAGCATTGCAGGAAGGCAAACAGGAAGGAGCAGTGGAGAAAGTTCCCTGCAGAGTGAGTGTTCTCCTCAGTTCTCAGAACTGGGCCAGGGTGGGAGGGGAAGAACTGACGGCCCCTCTGCTGAATCGGGGAGAAGGGACAAGTTCAAGGGTGGCAGACTCAGACTCAAAGTGCCTTTGAAGTGGGAAATGCAGGAAACCATGTTCCCTCACCCTTGCCAAGGTTGCTACTAACATCTCTTGGACTTACGGGGCATCAGTCTTGCGACCTCAGAGGCACAGAGGAGCGCCGGCTGCTTAGAGGGACAACACATGTGCTGTGTGTGCCCTCGGGAAGTCAAGCGGCAAAGCTGGCATCACTGAGTGCCACTCAATGAGGGACGCCAGGGCAGCCCCTGTCGACACCAGGACCTCAGATCTCCGCACCCTCAATGAAAATCAAGTGTCCTATCAATAAATGCTGGTGGGGGAATCCTGACTTCAGACAAGTCGACACAGGGCTTCATGCCAGGAGCTCGGAACACACAGTCCTACTGCAGGAGGTGTGAACACTCCCACCCCTACTGAGCTGCAGCTCCCCTCCAGCCAAGGGGTCCACTGGTAACCCCACTACTGAACCGGCTAGGCAAGGCCCCGGCAAGACACAGCAGGGTCTACATCTGAAAACAAAGAAGACAGGATGAGGCCCTCAACAAAATTCAGTTACTCAATTTGCCATCCTTTATCTTGGGAGCATGTCCTTTGTAGTACTTTTACGTTGTTAAGTGGCCTTTAAAAGTATAAATTGACATTTGAATCAGTTCTAATGAGGTGGATGAAACTGGAACCTATTATACAGAGTGAAGTAAGCCAGAAAGAAAAACCCAATACAGTATACTAACGCATATATATGGAATTTAAAAGATGGTAACGATAATCCTGTATGCAAAACAGCAAAAGAGACACAGATGTATAGAACAGTCTTTTGGACTCTGTGGGAGAGGGAGAGGGTGGGATGATTTGGAGAATGGCATTGAAACATGTATAATATCATATGTGAAATGAATCACCAGTCCAGGTTCATTGCAGGATACAGGATGCTTGGGGCTGGTGCACTGAGATGACCCAGAGGGATGGTACGGGGAGGGAGGTGGGAGGGGGGTTCAGGATGGGGAACATGTGTACACCCGTGGTGGATTCATGTAGATGTATGGGAAAACCAACAATATTGTAAAGTTAAAAAAAGAAAAAAGAAAATAAATTGTCTATAACTATATAATTTTAAAAATAAAAATTAATTTCAAAAAAAGTATAAATTAAATGACGTTCATAGTTGATGATAGGTTTTAACTGTTCTTACTTAGCAAAATTTAAAAATCACCAAACTATGCCCACTTATCCCCAAATCTTTTGTTTTCAGTTTTACTACTGCGCCAAGCGAGATGCGGGGAACACAAAAGCTTTGCGGGAAAGGAGGCAAACGAGCTCGGAGAGAGCTTCGTTGCTGACATATTAACAGGACATCTAGGGTTATCAGAATCTTTACAAAATGAAGCAACAGTGGTGATCAGTTTGCATTCACCTATTTTCTAACGTAAGTGAGAACACTGTTCTTACAAAATCACTTAAGAAATTCAATGGTGTCTTGGGAACTATTTTTTAAAGCAATGTATTTTTCTGGGAGTAAGAGTCCTTAACCTTTTACCTTTTAAAAATAAGAGGGTTCCTGAGAGTCCATTCCCTCTACTCTTCATTCCTGGCCCACTGTTTTCTCAGACTAGCGTCTATGTTCATGTATCATATTTAAAAATCCTTTCTACATAGAATCTAAATACCCTTATTGCTCCCTACTTCTTGTTGTTCCTCGCTCTCTAGTTCTCTTACTTAGTATTCCTCTCCCTTCTGCCTTAATGATGTGGACTGTAAATTCCTAAGTGAAGGTCCTAGTGATCAGCAAAGTACTAGGCACACAGTGCTCAGCTCCTCTGGATAAGTTTTCTCTTGTTTATTTGCTTCAGTCATGTCTGACTCTTGCAACACGCCACCCCCCTACACACACACACACACCAGGCTCCTCTGTCCGTGGGATTTCCCAGGCAAGAATACTGGAGTAGGTTGTCATTTCCTTCTCAAGGGGACCTTTGCAACTCAGGGAAAGAACCCGCACCTCTTATGTCTCTTACACGGGCAGGCAGATTCTTTACCACTGAGCCACCAGAGAAACAAGTTTTCCTTAGTGCTCACTTTATCTGTTAGTCTCATTTCTATAATCATCCAGCTCTCTATTTGTAGGTGCAGGAGAGATGATAAGACATCTCTCTGAACCTGTAAGACTGAGGCACAAATGAAAAATACAGAAAAGAGCAGAAGAGACACATAGGACAGAGGGAAAGACCTAACATATGTGTAAGGAGTCTCAGAAATAGAGAAGAAAGAGAACAGGTCAGAAACAACATGTTAAGAAATGACCGTTATTTTCCAAAATTAATGAAAGACATCAAGCCAAAGGTTCAAGAAGCTCTACAATTCCCAAGCAGGATAAAAACAAAGTAAGTCACACCCAAGTCTGTCACAGTCACACGGCTGAAAACCAAAAGCAAAAAGAAAATTCTAAAAGCAGAGGACAGAAGTACAGATCCCCACGCCCGAAGCACCGCAGCCGTGGCGTCCCACGGCCACACTAGGCCTAGAGTTCCTGCCCCATCTGGACATCAGAGCGCGCCATCCCAGCTGGAAAGCCCCTGCCCCGCCTCCATACAGCTGAACACCTGCTGTTGACACTCACAAACACGACACTACCTCCCTGAGGTCGAAAGCAACGGCCTTCCTTCATACCCCTCATAAAACTTCCTAAAGTCCTTTACTCTGCACCGCAAAACATCTCACCCTTGTGAGAAGAAAAAAGGTTCAAAGTGTTTTCTAGGAGAAGAAAGTAAAGCAGTGTCACTTCAAATTGTTTAGACAATGACCCACCAGTAAGCCATATACAATATAGTGAAGAACACGGATCAACAGCATAAATATATCTGAAACAAATATTTTTGCAATGTTACTAACATTGATATGATAGTAACTAGTAACTATGATACTAACTCTGATCTTTTTCTTTTCAATTCCATTCTATTTACTTGTTTTTAAAAACACTGGTCCTGACCCACTAAACTGATTTCACACTCACTTAAGGGTCATAACCCACAGTTTGAAAACCTCTGGATAGGACAGAAGGTCCAGAATTTACCTCTGGGGCCAGAATAGCACATTCTTTCCAGATCTGGCTCCTCTTTGCTCCCATCCTGCCACCTCCAATCCTGAAACATGAGCTGCCAACTGCATGGACAACATGAGCAACTCACAGCTGTGAGCAAATCTTCAGCAGAGACTCTGATGGAGGGCTCTGGGCACCAAGCAGCTGTCAGCAAGGGCTCAAGAGGCTCCAGAGGGTGCAAAGCCCCTACAGAGACCAGGGCCTCTGCACACCCAACCCAGCTCCCTCTGGCGGCCACACCCTGAGGGAAGCCCTGAACCCTGGTTTGAAGGAAGTTGCCTTTTTGTCCTATACACCTTCCTCTACCACTGCTTTCACTTCAGTCTGCTGTCCTTAACCCACCACCCAAAAGGGCGTGACTTTTGCTGGCTTCACCACAATCTCCATCAAATTCTAATCGGCCATCACAACCTTCATCCTGACCGCTTTCCCAAACAGGTCCTCTACTATCCACCCCCACAAAGACAAGAGGGGGGGAGGTTACACCCATTCTAAACTGTTAGTCAAACTAAGCCTTCCGGCAACAGGGCTCTGTGATGAGCTCTGGTCTGGAGTGAGGGGAAGAGGATTACAGGGTACAGAGAAAAACTACACAGTAAGAAGACCACGGCTCCTGCCCTCAGACTCATGGAGGAGAGAACAGAACCTCCCCTCAATATGAATGCTAACAAACATCCCAACTAACAGCCTCTGAGCAAAGCAGGGAAGTGCCGTGTCTTCTGGGCGTGAGCACGGCGGGACACCATCAGAGCAGCAACTCTCAAACCCATCTGGTAGTGGCACCCCAGGGGGGTGCAATGTTCTGTGAGGAACTGCTAGCCCATGATTGTGAAATGAAGCAATAATTTTGTACTAAAACTCAGATGACACTGGATGCCAGATTCTGGAAAAGACAAGTAGCAGTAGATGTCAAATTTTAAGGTAATAGTTATGGAAGAACACCTCAGAGTTGAGATAATTCTATCGAATTAACCTCATCTGCTCTGAACATAAGGTGGACAGCCAGCCACTGTTCAGCGTTAAAGCCCACAGGCCCATCAGGCCAGCTCCCAGAGGGCCAGGAACACAGAGCTAATTTTGAACAAGGAGGAAGATGGGTTTTCAAAAGAGAAGAGCAGCCAGGGAGAAGAGCGAGCCTGGTGTACAGTCTACAGGAGGGGAGACGTACAGACCAAGAAAGCAAGAGGCAGGCAGTAACAGCTCAGACAGGTGAGTGGGCCTTCATGACTAGTCAGCACTGGCATCGGCAGAAGCCAATGAGACCTCTGCCACACATAGCCTTACACTTGCCCAGCAAGGGTATATGAATCAAGCTGCCAGAGCTGATTGCCATACTAATACCATACTTTCATTAAAGTATGAAAGTAGAACCTACTAAGGACAAGCAAGCCTTAGAGAAGTCATTCCATCTGCAAGAAGAACCATTGCAAAGGATGGCACTTTCAATAGAAATATTTTGGTCAGCGAATAAGTACCAGATAGACAACATGACATCACAAAAGCAGATACAACTGCTGTGAATCTTCATTATAAGATGATCCTCCAATATGGACAAAGAGAGCACAGGTGTATTGCACACAAACTCCCAAAGGAAAGGACAAACTCACAACTCTACAGTGTATAAAAATGGACAGCAGCGGCTCAGGGCCAACACACCTTGATATCATTCTACTGGAGCCTGGAGCCCTGTGGGAATCAGCAAGTGGCTCCCCAAAAGGACTGAGCAAAACTACTGTGTCCAGGAGTCAAGCAGCCCCACTGTCCCGCCTCCTCTCTGCAGGGCCTCTGGCGGCCTGAGTGAAAAGCTGATGCTGCGGACGCTGCCCCCCAAGAAGCAAAGCTGCAGTCACAGCACAACATCAGCCACACCTCACTGATTCCCAGGGGTGAGCTGAGGTAGCGACTGGATCACTCACAATCACATTGGATCCCATGAATGTTTTTACATTCATGGAAAACATCCAAGTATGGTGAACACAGGAACCTCCACCCTCCCCAGGACACCCCTGGGTCCCCATCCTTCCCGCCTCATGCAGGCCCCATGGCAACCTCAGCTCCTCTCGCCAGGACTGGCACCTTACCTCCAAAGTTAGCCAGCCGCCCAATCCGTGTAACTGGTACCTTCCGCTCACGAGCATGCTCACTGAGCTAGAGGGAGACGAGAAAGTCCTTCATGGCATCAGTGACCAGAGACAGGACCAAGCTTCAGGGTCCATGCTGCCCCCCACAGCCCCTCTCCACCCCAAGGGCAGCACACTCCACCCACAAGAGGCCTCCGTGTGCCTGGAACTCCAGGCCACAGACCTGGACAGTGTCCCCAGAGGCTGCGCCTGACATAGCAGGACTGTGGGAACCACGTCAGCCCCACCCCAGGGGCCTCCTGCACGCACTGTCTGCTTGTGGGGCTTGCTCTCGGGGCGAGCCTTGGCCTGCCGGGCCTTCTCAATGTCCTCAGCCGTGAGGCCGCCCATGGACGACTGGTCCTGGTGGTAGACCCTCCGCTGAAGGCCCAGGGCAGAGAATGGGTCTCTGGGACTTGCAAAGAGCCTCCCGTTCACCCTGCCCAGAGGAGAGGCGGCCTGGCCTGGGACCCCGCCTTCCCGAAAGGGTCCACTGGCAACATAGGCAGGAGCCGGGCCCTCGCTGCCTGTGGCGTGAGCCCAGGGCGGAGGTGCCTGCTCTGGGGAGGAGGCTGCAGAGACATCCTCAGAGGCGCTCTCGGCCCTCATCCCTGAGAAGTGGAATGCTCCTTCAGGGTCATCGAGGCTCTCGGAGTAATAGTCTTCAGGCTTCTCCTGACCCTGCAGGAAACAAAAGCCGGCGTGAGAGGAGCAAGAGGGCAGCCAGGAGCAAATCCCTGTGCGCACCCTGTTCCACCCAGGACAGCACACCCTCCAGGGGATTCTACCGTGTCACCCCATGGCCCATTCTAGAGGTGAGCAGCAGCCTGGGATTCAGGAGGACCAGATTCCACACCAGCTCCCACCTTGTGAGCCAGGAAAGCCAGTTGCACGTGGCCCCTGCTGGGTGCCCAGACCAGACCACGTGAGTGATCACCCGCCTGGAGTATGCGCCTCACCTGTAAATCCGGACTTAGGAGAGGCTAGCAGGGGCTTTGGAGAGGGTGAGCCAAGGCAAAAGATGGAGAAAGCTTTGCAAAGTAAAAGCAAGACCATTGACCAGCAGAGGGAAGGGCGGCACACAGGTAGGGCCGCTCTGCCTCTCAAGGCCAATGCCTTGCTGCATCTCCGCCAGTCAGCCTTGGGCGCCCCCTCAGGGGCTCTAGCCAGAGGGCTTGTCACAGCCAGGAGCAGACCCGGCTCCTCCTGAAGCAGGGGGCACACCGCGCAGGCAAGGAGGACGACACACCAGGTCTCCCTGTTAACAGTTGCTGAGACGAGCTTCAGGCCCCGGGGTCTTTCCACTTCCGAACCCTCAGTGGCCTGGCGAGTTCCTGACCCCTCTGCCGCCTCCTTCTTTGAAAATAGGGCTCCCCCCCAGTCACAGAGTTACGTGAGGCACAGACAGGGCCAAGAGAACAGTGCTGAGAAGGCTATAATTAGAACAGCACCGACTCCTGAAGGGAGGTCAGTGACCTGGATTCCCTGAATCCAGGATTCTCTGAAATGGATTCATCACACACAGCATTGCCTGCAGATCCTGCAGAAACAGCAGCAGACCCCAAAGCCTTCTCACTCTCAGCTTGGTAAGATACTGTGGAATCTAGACAGATAAGACATGCCCACCAGTGGAAGAAAGTTCAGTTCAGTTGCTGAGTCGTGTCTGACTCTTTGCGACCCNATGGCCTAAGTCCAATCTAAATAAGAGAGACAGAAGTACTTTGAAATGTACGAAAATATTCAACATTCCTTGAATATATTCAAGGACATATGTCTAAATCGGGCCCTCCTTTTTTCTCAGCTCTTATGAATTTAAGACTTTCCATCGATTGACCAATCCAGCTCTGGTCAGATTCTGCCCCATTTGTAAGTTACCTTTAGCACATAGAAGTCTTTTCAATAATAAGCTTCTTGAGGCTCACATCTCACACATCTATGACTCTTTCCACCCCCACTCCCCCCGACATACACACAGGCCACACAAACACAAAGGTCATCTGCAGTGGCACACAGAGGTGAGTAAGGACCCTGGTGCTGTAGTTGAGGAGTTTCTCTTAAACTAAAATCAGGTACTCATGGGGTTGTGTTAAAATCTGGCCAAAATACTGTGGGTGGCTGTGGCCAGCTGAATGATGGCCACCCAGAGATGTTCACACAGATGAACACACATGTTCTAATCCCCAGAATCTGTGACTAAGTTATCTTATGTGGTGACAGGGACTTTGCAGGTGTGATTAATTAAAGAACTTGAGATGGAAGGCTATCCACCTGGGCCCAGAGTAATCAGGGGTCCTTATGAGAGAGGCTGCTGCTAAGTCACTTCAGTCGTGTCCGACTCTGTGCGACCCCATAGACGGCAGCCCACCAGGCTCCCCCATCTCTGGGATTCTCCAGGCAAGAACACTGGAGTGGGTTGCCATTTCCTTCTCCAGTGCATAAAAGTGAAAAGTGAAAGGGAAGTTGCTCAGTCGTGTCCGACTCTTGGCGACCCCATGGACTGCAGCCCACCAGGCTCCTCCGTCCATGGGATTTTCCAGGCAAGAGTACTGGAGAGGGATGCCGTTGCCTTCTCCGATGAGAGAGGCAGGAGGATGCAAGTCAGAAGAGGGAGATGTGACAGAGGCAGAGGTGGGAGCGATGCCGTCGTGAAGACAGAGCCACGGCCAAGGGAGGCAGGCGGCTCTCAGAAGCTGGAAAGAGGAGGGGAGCAGCTCTGGCCTTGGGCCCCCAGCGAGTCTGCTGACTCCTTGGTTTTAGCCAGGTGAGACCCACATCAGACTTCTGACCTCCAGAATATTAAGATAATAAATCTGTAGTCTTTTAAGTCACTGAGCTTGTGGTCATTTCTTACAACAATAGGAAACTAATGCAGTGGCTATTTTTTAAAAGGTAAATTGCTGGGTTGGAAAGAAGGGCTGTATTCTAGAATAATTTCGAGATCATTCCTCTAAAATAACTTAGTGTGGTCACTCCACAAGCAGCACTGAGTGCCGGCTAGTGGCCGGTGCTGTGCTGGGTGCTGGCCTGACCCCCGGGCCGCTTGAGACACATTCCTGCTCCTGACGACAGAGTCCTGCTTGCATTCAGTATAAACATGCCCCATTTGTCTACCAGCCTCGGTTTAACACTGAAAACATCACAGAGCACTTGTGTTACTTGCAAGGCACTGCGCAGCATGGGGCCCCGCCCCCTCCAAATAAGAGCCCCCACCCTCAAAACACTGTCAGTACTTATATTCTTAACCTTTTAAAACACACTCACTGCAGATTAAACATTTCAATTAAATAATATTAATAATAAGAACAGCTAACAGTCATTATTCCCCTTCTGCATACATCACTTTCTGTTACTCCCAATTTTACAACCAGGGAGGGCTTCCCTGGGGGTTCAGATGGTAAAGAATCTGCCTGGAATGTGGGAGACCTGGGTTGGATCCCTGGGTTGGAAAAATCCCCTGGAGGAGGACATGGCAACCCACTCTAGTATTCTTGCCTAGAGACTCCCCAAGGACAGAGGAGCCTGGTGGGCTACAGTCCACGGGGTCATCAAGTCTCAGACATGACTGAGCGACCTTCACTTCACTTTCATCTTACAACAACCCTGTATGGAATTACGGTCTCGACTTGCTGATGAGGCAGAGCTCCACACGGGAAAGAGAACTCTAGTCCCAACACTGTCAAGAGCTGGCCAGTCTACACCTGCCTGACGCCAGGCTCCCTCAGCCTTTTCCTTGTGTGGCCTAGGAAGTGAGAGCAAAGAAAACTGCACCCTGGTCAGAAAACATGTTTTTAAATCAGTAGTCCCTCTCCTGGAAACACAGCAAAGTTCACGCCTTGGAAAGTGTCCAACTGGTTGCAGAAAATTATGAGTCATAAAAATCCAGGAGCTGGCTGGGCTCTCAAGCGCCACCTGGCCAAACTGCCTTACTGGAAAGTTCCTCAGCTACCAGACTGAGAGTGTCGGGCTTCTCAGCACCAGCAATCCCACCCTGGTTCTGTCTCAGACACAGTGGGAAAAAGAGGCAGGAGCCTCACACTGAGTCCACTCTGGGTGTGCGCTCCACTGGATATGTGGCCCCAGTCCTACCATGTACCAACCTTTATAAGCAGCACCTCCAAACACCACATGCAGGCCAGACACAGACACTTAGGCACGTCACTGGTGTAAAGGTTAAATTAACGACTCCTGCCACGGAGAGCCCATGCAGCCCTTTGGCACTATGTGCTGCGCTCAGTTGCTCAGCTGTGTCTGACTCTTTTCGACCCCATGGACTGTAGCCCACCAGGCTCCTCTGCCCATGGTGATTCTCCAGGCAAGAACACTGGAGTGGGTTGCCATGCCCTCCTCCAAGGGATCTTCCCAACCCAGGGATCAAAACCAGATCTCCCATATTGCAGGTGGGTTCTTTACCATCTGAGCCAGCAGGGAAGTGTACACAAAACCCCAACAGTTGTTAAAACCAGTGAACTGACCTACAAGAGACAACTCTAGACAGATGACTGTACGCAGGAAGAGAATGAGAAAAGGGCAGACAGAGGGCAAGGCGGCTGCCTCCTTGCTGACCTCCACTCTTCTTTGCTGGAAGAGCTAAGGCTATGGGGCCAGGCCTGGCCCTCAAGGTTCTTCACTGTGGACCACAAGACATCTTTCCAGTGCTTATTTCCCACTATCTCCCCTACACTAGGGCTTCAGCCAGAATGGCTCACCCACCACAGACGTACCCCCACCCCACACACACTCTCACAAGTCTTCCTGCTTCCACATGCTGTGCCCTCTGCCTCCCCCAGAACACCCTTTCCTCTGCCAAAGTCCTACTCATCCTCATGAAACATGAGACGCTCCATAGCAGTCCCCTGCTCCATCCTAAAGCCACCTCTCTTCCTCTAAAGTCCCTCATCTCTTAATGGTCTAAGGTCGTCTTGCCATGCCCTGTATGACTCTTTGTGTACCCATCCCGTCTCCCGGGGTTGCATGGTGCCTCCTGGAGAGGGGACTCTCTTACCCAGACCCCGACTCCTGCCGAGGGCAGGCGCTGCTCTACACCCTCACCAGGAGTGTCATACCCACGGGCACCCAGGGGCTCCCCAGCTTCTCAAGCTCCATCTTTTGAACCCAGAACTCAAGTGACCCCAGGGATGCTAAGCACCTGGGAAACGCTTTCTGTCCACACTCCCAACGCAGAGGCACAGACACAGCAGTAGGACCAGCACCCCAGTGTTTTAATAGGCAGAGAGGGAGAAGCCAAGGAAGAACATTTCGTAAGGGGACACTTGGGAGCCTGCTCCCATGCGCATGCAGACACGGGGAGGGAGTGGTGTGGCCCAACCAGGATACCCTACTCGGCCCCACTCCCTTCCTAGAAGAGTGGGAGGGAAGAGGGCAAAAGAGAGCAGGTCTGGCCCACTAACAGTGAGTTCATGTGGGCTGCACCAGGGGCACAGCAGGCGTGACCCGTACGTGGTACCCAGCCCTCAGCTTTAGCAAATGTTGGCTATGAACACAGCAGGGAGCAAGAGCCACAAACTGTTTCTTGATCTCACACACATGGGAGATGTTTGCTCCAGAATCTGTCAAACAGTAACCACTTGTGGGTCACAGGGCAACCGATTCTTACCTTCACCCTCCCTGAGCCAGGCCTGGTGCCAAACAGCGAAAATGTGCCAGGCAGAAAGCAAACCAGGCTTAACCCCAGGATCTGGATTTAATGTAAAAGTTCTCTGTGTGTGAACAATCCCCAGGACCTCGCATCTCGCCCAGCAGATGGCAGGAACCTTCTGTGGCCAGTCGGCCCCAGGTTCGAAGCCCACTCTGGGCACCAGCCACATGTGACACCAGGCACTCCTGCTCTCCCTTGGGCTGAGCTTCCTTATTTCCTCATGTATAAGAAGCTGAGACTGACCTAGATGATCTCAAGATTTGAAATTAGGTCATGGCCTTTTATCCCCTGAGCGGATCAGGATGACCCAGGGCTGTGCTAAAAATTGGGATTTAACAGGGTCTAGAGTCATCCCTGGTAGCTCAGACAGTAAAGCATCCGTCTAAAATGCGAGAGACTNCAGTCTCCCCTCTCACATCAAGCAGAGGGCCTCAATCACTCTAGCTGACCTCCTGCTTCCCTAAAACAGAGACAATCAGCTGTGCTCGCCATCAAGCCCTGGTCCAGGCCTCAGCCCTCTCCCAGCCTCCCCTATCTCCTATCTCCTCATCCTAACTCCTCCCCACGCTGCCATCCCTCTCCCTCCTCCTCTAAGACCTTGCCTCTGACCTATGTTTTACTTTGCCTTCAATCTCTCCTTCCACAAAAGCTTCCCCCCTCAAGCCCACAAACCTGCTCTCAGCTTTCATGCACCAAATATGATAAAAACCTCCTGTTGATTCTGTCTCTCCTTTAGCTTCACCCCTGCCAACGCCTCCAGGGACAGAGGGCATCTCCCGTCTTGTCCTTCCTTCTCAGCGCAGGCTGCCTGGCTCAGATCCCAAGCTGTCTACCACCCCCACCAACCCCACACCATGACACTCACAATGGCTACTTGATGGCTCCATCCACCTAAGCCACCCCAACACCATCCTCGTCAGCCTTTCCCGCTGGCCCCACACTCTCTCGGGAAATCCTGACCTGGGTTTCCGTCACTCACTGTCAGCCCCTCAGCTCAGCTTCTTTCACCAGCTCCTCATCCTCACAGCACAGGTGTCCCCAGGCCTGGTCCCCAGCCTCTCCCCCCGGCTCCCTACACTGTCCCCTGGGGACAGGCTTCAGCCTCCCCATGGGCTGGCGGCTCCCCCAGGACTGTGCATGCCATTCCCAGCTGGGGCAGGCCATCCCAGCCACTGAGTCAATTCTAGAACCAAAACAGTTATACACACATGACGTCTCTCCCTCCAAGTCCTACAGACACCAATGAAAGGGTCCAGGGAACTGGGGGCAGGGGAACGGAGCAGTTTTAGACTTTGACTGTGATAATGGTTACATCACTCTATGCATTTACCAAACCACCCAACTGCACACCAGAAAGTGTGAACCTACTGTACGCAAACTACCTTAATAACAAAAGAATACAGGGGAAAGTCCCACAAGGCACCTCGACCTCTTTGCTTCTAAAACAATCACCATCTTCCTTCCGCCAATCCAGCTCCTCCTCCCCTGACCCTGTTTTCAGCAGTGATACCACCATCCACCCCAAACAGTGCTCCCTCACTAGACATCTCAGCCCAGGTTAAGCAGTCACTTAAGAGATTCCATTTGCACAGAGTTATACTCTCTGGAATCTACACTTTCATTCCATCTCCCCAAGGCCTGTCACCGGGGACTCAGGCCACCCTCACTTCTCACAGGCCACCTCACTAGCCTCCCCTTCATCTACCCTGAGCCCTCCACCATCATTCAGTCCCCATTCTGCACAGTTTGCCTACTGAGTGCCCTCCCCTCCCCATAGCGGCATCCACTTTTGTCCCTTCCTGCTCGGGCCTTAGCTTTGGTTCCTTTCTCTCCCACAGAAACCCAGGCACCCTTCAGGCCCCAGCTCCTAGACCTCCCAGCACAGGAATCCACTTTGTTAGCCCCCTCTCAGCAGAACCAGTAGCACTGCACCTTGGGTTCCCACAGCAGAGGGCCGCCCCCACTGCCCACAGCCCCTAGTCCTGCACAGTCTGCCCAGTACCCTTGGATACCCACGTCCACTGCACATAAGCCAGGGCAGGGAGCCACCGCCCTCTCTGTCAGGGCCCCCCCCCCCCGGCTGCTGCTGAGCTATGGGTGCTCAGGGAATCCTTTCCAGCCTGAACTATCAGGCTCCTACTGAAAAGTAGGAGGGCTAGGCCAAGCCCGCCTGGCCCCCTGACCCCACTGCTGGGATAAAATGCCACAACAGAAGTATTAGTGGACTATCCTAAACTCCTAAGGGTGATTGCACAGGCTACTTTAACAGGAAATAGGGACTCACCCCATCTACTCCCTAGCTCAGCCCCCCACTGCTCCCCTTCAACTCCTGACCCTCCTACCAAGCTGCTCTCACCCCCACCAGGCGGTCCCCGGCCCCAAGGCTTCTGCTCAAAGAGCCCACTGCCTGGACAGATGCCACTCAAAGAATGGTCCTGGGACTAAAGGTGTCATCCTTGTTGAAATAACAGGAGTAAGCACTTAGAAAGGCTTCTCTGGTAGCTCAGCTGGTAAAGAATCTGCCTGCAATGCAGGAGACCCCAGTTAGATTCCTGGATCAGGAAGTTCCCCTGGAGAAGGGACAGGCTACCCACTCCAGCATTCTCGGGCTTGCCTGGTGGTGGCTCAGATGGTCAAGAATTCGCTTGCAACGTAGAAGACCTGAGTTCGATCCCTAGGTTGGGAAGATTCCCTGGAGGAGGGCATGGCAACCGATTCCAGTATTCTTGCCTAGAGAATCCCCATAGACAGAGGAGTCCATGGGTTTACAAAGAGTCGGACTGAGTGACTAAGCACAAGCACTCAGAAACCCTCACAGCAATTTAGCACTGCCATGATGTAAAGAACTGACTCACTGGAAAATACCCTGATGCTGGGAAAGGTGGGAGGAGAAGGGGATAACAGAGGATGAGATGGTTGGATGGCATCACCAACTCGATGGACATGAGTTTGAGTAAGCTCCAGGAGTTGGTGATGGACAGGGAAGCCTGGCGTGCTGCGGTCCATGAGGTCTCAACGAATTGGACATGACTGAGCAACAGAACGAAACTGATGACACTTTTAGTGTGTTTTACAAAAGTACTGGTCTGCAGCAAATTGGGAAAAAATAAAACCTGGCCTTCAGCACAGAGTCTGGGAAGCACTAGCCCCTCACTCCTCTACACTCCTGCTTCTTTCTGCTAAAATCCTGCTCATCCTCAGTGTCCCAGTTAATATGCCTTCTCCAAGAGTCACTAGCCAGAAGTGGTCTCACTCAGAGCCCCTAGTCCAAACTACACTGAGGGTGTTTAGGTGGTATCTGCATACCCCTTATTACAATTTCCAGAGGCCAGGGACCCAGAGAACTGTCCAGTTTTATACTCCCAATGCCACACTCAAGGCATACAATCAACTGATACTTGTTCAACAAGGAGTAAATAACCAGCTGCTGCTGTTGCTGCTAAAGCGCTTCAGTCGTGTCCAACTCTTTGCGACCCCATGGGCTGTAGCCCACCAGGCTCCTCTGCCCGTGGGATTCTCCAGGCAAGGATACTGGAGTGGGTTGCCATGGCCTCCTCCAGGGGATCTTCCCAACCCAGGGATCGAATCCGTGTCTCTTACATCTGCGTTGACAGGTGGGTTCTTTACCACTAGTGCCCCCTGGGAAGCCCACCCACAATGTCACAGAGGGCCTTTCTTCAGGGCAGGACATGGAGGTGCACCAACCCTTAGGGTACACACGCTTTCTCGGGTTTGGACCAAACGCAGCCCCTCTCCCTCCACCCAGAAGGAAACGGGACAATGTTTTTAAAAGCAACTTGAGGGCCCTGGAGACAAGAACTCAGTCACTATTCACTACAAGAGAACTTACAATACTCTGAAATGGCAAGTTGAGTGAAAAACTCTCAGCTTTCTCATGAATCCTTCTCTGCATGGACAGAACAAAAAAAATAAGTCATATCCAAGTATGAAGACTAAAAAGTTTTTTTCAGGATCATTTCCAACTTTAAATATACTATAGGCCCATGACCTCAAAGCAAAAAGGTCAAGAGCTCAGGAGCCTATAACCCCACAATGAACAACATACTTGTTAACAGACCACTCAGGTTTGAAAGTTGTGGGGAGAAGCCCACCCAGATGCACCCCACTAAGGGTCCTGACCCTGCCTCAGAGTCAGTGGACCCCATTCCCACTGCCCCCTCTCCCTGCATGGGCATAACTCCTAATGGAGAAGGACCCTCACATTCCCCCCTCCCACCGGCTCTTCTTTCTCTGGCTCTCCCAAGTTCCTGGCTGTTGTTTAGCAAGAATGCTGGAACTATTTCCAGATGCCACTCTCAGATCAAGACAACTCTCTATCTAAATATTCCTGTCTAATTTTGCACACAGCTCTTGTTTCAACTGACAAAGATAATGACTCAGTGTCCACAGCTCTTGATGGAAAATCATCCTGCCGAGTTTGGAGCTTCCCGATAATAAGCTTCTCTAAACTTCTTTTTGAGAAAATAAGACTGATCTCCCTGTCCAGATTCTGTTCTGCAGGCAAGAAAGGGTACCCAAAAGATCCCCTAATAAACCAAGGAGTGTTATAGGAAAATCCTGATACATCCCCATAGGACCAATCAATGACAAGAAAAGGAAATCCACGATAGGGACTTGGGGTGTTTTTCCTGTCCAATAACCATTGTTTCTTCACTTTCTGCATTCCCATCAACTTGGGACTTTGGAATTTGGGGCATAAATTTTGGGTTAAAGTGAAGACAAACTCTAGACTCAGAAGTAAAGTGTCTTTCCCTACAAAAACAAATGGCTCATTGTCTCTGACACTGTCTCTAATGCTTTAATCAACTGTAAAAGCACTCTACAAATGGTACTTGTGTCCATTCTGTACCAGTACACTTCTGGGTAGCCTCTTTCTGGAGGAGTACATGGTACAAGTAAATACACCCAGATATATGTTTGAAATGCAGACACTTTCTCTCTGCAGACATAGGCCTAGCCCCCTCTCACATCATAAAACATAATACATGTCTCAGTAAATAAGTGAGGATGAGCAAAGTATCCCTTTGCAAAAGCCACTTATTTGGCCTTTCAGTCAGCACTGACAGCTTAAACTTCTTTGCTCACTGTTTACAAACCACCCCATGGTTATTTCACATGCGTATCTCCCATAGTCCTGCAAAGTCCCCAAAGACAGAAACCACAAGTCTCCCACGATGGAGGAGTCTGGTGGATTACAGTCCATGGGGTCACTAAGAGTCGGACACAACTGAGCGACTCCACTTTCACTTTTCACCCTCATGGATTGGAGAAGGAAATGGCAACCCACTCCAGTGTTCTTGCCTTGAGAATCCCAGGGATGGGGGAGCCTGGTGGGCTGCGGTCTATGGGGTCACACAGAGTCGGGCATGACTGAAGTGACTTAGCAGCAGCAGCAGCAGGTGGCACTAGTGGTAAAGAACCCACTCACCAATGCAGGAGACATGAGACCCGGGCTGGATCCTTGGGTTGGGAAGATCCCCTGGAGAAGGGCATAGCAACCCATTCCAGTAGTCCTACCTGGAGAATCCCATGGACAGAGGAGCCTGGCAGGCTATAGTGCATAGGGTCAAAAAGAGTCAGACACGACTGAAGCGACTTAGTATGCATCCCCACTGCTTTTATATTCTGGACTCAGTCTCTGCCATGCATTCAGCAGGCACAGCTAATGCCCATAGGTTTCTAACCTCCTGTCTCACTCCTATCCCCCCAGGTGTGGAGCAGGGGGTACGGAAATTCCCTTGAAGCCCAACCAACATGGCTTCTATCATTGGTTTAGGACAGAGAACACAATGCTAACTGCTACCTAAACCTGTCAGCTACTCATGGACAGGTCCTAGGGGGCCTCTGGCAGCATGGGAAGACTCTTACAGTTTTATCTCTGTGGTTCTCAACCAAGGTTGACTGAGTCCTCCAGGAGACATCTGGCAATATGTGGAGACATTTTGGGTTGTCACAACTAGTGGGGGAAGATGAGCGGGGTACTACTAGCATCTAATGGATAGAGGCCAGGGATGCTGCTGAAAATTGAGAAACCCTTGCTTATGTGACACAGAGAAGCATTCAGACCACCTTAGTTCATTTTTCCTTTGAGTTGTCCAAGGCCAGGCCCAAAAACATAACCCTGTTTTGTCTGCATCATTTGCAAAGTTGAAAATACCCANAGATTGGGGACAGCAGGAGAAGGGGGTGACAGAGGATGAGATGGTTGGATGGCATCACCAACACAATGGGTTTGGGTGGACTCCAGGAGTTGGTGATGGACAGGGAGGCCTGGTGTGCTGCGGTTCATGGGGTCACAAAGAGTCAGACACAACTGAGCAACTGAACTGAATAGTTGATTTACCATGTTGTGTTCAGATTCTTTTCCATTATAGGTCATTATAGAGTATTGAGTAGACTTCCCTGTGCTAAATGGTAGGTCCTTGTTGATTATATATAGTAGTCTGTATATGTTAATCTCAACCTCCTAATGAAACTGGTTTATTTTTATTGTTAGTCAGAAAACTTAAAAGCCATTGTATTCTGACACCTGAAATGAAGGAGGGGGGAGAAGTGAAAAAAAGAAGTGTGTGTGTGTGTCAGTTGTGTCCAACTCTTCACACCCCATGGAGCCCACCAGGCTCCTCTGTCCATGAAATTCTCCAGGCAAGAAATGGGGGGCTGGGTATTAAAAATAACAAAATCCAGATGTGAACCTAACTTCTTAGTTTGGACCAGAGCTGCGGCAACATGTACCCTGCAGGGCAGAACAGAGCCTGCGGGTCCTGGGTAGGGGAACTGTGAATTTCCATGCCCTGATCACTGGGGTTCTGGATCTCCTCTGCAGGAACATTCAGTTCTGCGCCAACCCCCCATTCTTCTCCACACAAAATACAACATTTTTTTGAGAGATACTGAGTTTTTGACAAGTTTCGAGGAACTGCCACAAATAGTACAGGGCTAATTGGGACCTTGTCTTGAATAGGAAAGTGGCTCCCTTTTAGCACATTGAAGAGAAAGTTCCAGCCCCTATTTAGGCCTTCAAAGGGTATTCATTGCTCCCTCCCAAGCTGACTGTTCCCTTAACTGCTTTTGTTCCTTCAACTCCTGCCAGCTTAGTGACCCTCTATCACTGCTCATGGGATGGTGGAGTCCCTGGTTCATCCCTTCCTGTAATGTACAATACAGACCCTACCTCCATCAGACTTCACTTGGATAAGGATGTGATTTTCATCAGCTCCAGCTTCTGCCTTTGAAAGTGGAGAGAGGATGTGGTTCCTTGTGGGAGGGAATTGGTTTCTTCCAGGCCAATTCAGTCTCACTCTGCTAGCAATGCCAGGGTTAACTTTTCTCTTCCCAGGTGGCACTAGAGGTAAAAAACAAAACCAAAAACCTGCCTTCCAATACAGAAGTCAAGACAGGCTTGGATCCCTGGGTAGGGAAGATCCCTTGGAGGAGGGCATGGCAACCCACTGTAGTATTCTTGCCTGGAGAATCCCATGGACAGAGGAGCCTGGCGGGCTACAGTCCATAGGGTCACAAAGNACCAAAAACCTGCCTTCCAATACAGAAGTCAAGACAGGCTTGGATCCCTGGGTAGGGAAGATCCCTTGGAGGAGGGCATGGCAACCCACTGTAGTATTCTTGCCTGGAGAATCCCATGGACAGAGGAGCCTGGCGGGCTACAGTCCATAGGGTCACAAAGAGTGACTACCGAATAAGTTGGCACACACAGAGTACCTGAAGACCAGCATAATCCACTACCATAAACATTAGTTTTTCTTCAGAGACCACCACTCTAGTTTATTAGAGAAGTAACCCCCAACTAGTTTATGCAAAGAAGGAATCTTCATCAGATTGATATTATTTTGATCTTACTCCTTGTGAATTAATGACCTCAGCTTTTTTATGCTGAAAACACATTTCTTTCCTGACCTGATTTTTTATTGCAAAGATTCCTCCATTACTTCAAGTTAAAGATTCCTTCAAATTATTTTTTAGTTATGCTAGTGGCATGGTAGTTAGGTGGTTTTTTCTTTTTCTTTTTAAAGAGTCCTTGTGTTTTAGATATACACACTGAATTATTTCCAGGTGAAATCATACAAGATGTGGGATTAGCTTCAAAATACTACAAAATACTACAGGGCTGAGAGGTCACGACTTGATCATTGAAAAAGGAGAATGATGGATATATTAGGGCTCATATTCTGTGGTTGTTTGAAATTCTCCATAAAAAATTTAAAAAAGAAATTGGGCAAAAAAAAAAAAAAAAAAAAGCCAGTTGGAAGATAATACTAATGCAGGCAGGGTGAACAACAAGAAAACAAAAAAAAGATCATTACTACTCTTCTCGGTATAAACTCACTACAAAGTAAGAGCAAGGATGAATCTAACTGTAGCTGATAAAAGCCAGAAAATTCAAAATTAGCAAAAAGTCAATTGAAGGGTGGATTTTATTCACTACGTATCTTGCTCTGAGTGCCTGAAGTGTTAGTGATTATATGATACACCATCTTATTTATCGACTTTTTTTCCCAAACTTATCTTAAACCTCTAAAAATTTAATTTTTATCTTTTCTAATGGGCATAATACAGTGTTATTCAATACACATAAATATGTGTATACATACATACATACGTATATAGAGACATATTCTCCCAATAACCTAAGATGCCAATTCCTGGGACATTTGGGTAAGAAGCAAGGTGCTGTAATAATTCCCTTCTGCTCTCAAAATTTATTCCTTAATAACAGTGACAGAGAAGGCGATTATCAGTTTTTCTCAACTCTGCTCAATTATTGTTATCAGCACACAAACCTGTTAACTATCTCTCACTCTTCATCCCACTTCCATTTCTCTTCTCCCATTTTCAGCAAACTCATGAAAGAATTATCTTTTTCTTCTTTAAGAAAAAATAATTTTCTCCCCCTCCTTTTCTTCCACTCTACTTGGACCAATCTAGTCTGCTTTATGCCCCACTCTGCTCACCAGTGACCTTCATGTTGCCAAATCAAGCAGTCAGTCCTCAGATTTCATCATAGATAGATCTCTATCAGCAGCATTTGACACAGTTGATCACTCCCTGCTTTTTTTCTTAGCCATTGCCTGAGGTATAGTTAACATAATGCTCTAGTTCAAATTAATTCTAACAATTTCAATAATAATTTCAAAAATGTAATTTCAATAATATACAAAAACTTTGTATATATTATATATATATACACACACACACATACACATATGGCTCATTTTCCCCCTTCTTCTGTGCTGTTATCATACAACTTATATCTCTGTTCATGGTATTCCCACCCCTGCAGATTTATCGTTGTTGCTTTATGCAGTTAATTTATTTTATTTGGCTGCACTGGTCTCAGTTGCGGCATTCGGAATCTTCGTCAAGTCATGTAGGAGCTTCCATTGCCATGCATGTACTCACTAGTTGTGGCACGTGGGCTCTCCAGTGGTCATGCGTGGTCCCAGTTGCTCCACAACGTGCGGGGTCCTAGTTTTCCGACCAGGGGTCAAACCCAGGTCCCCTGAATTGCAAAGAAGACTCTCAACCATTGGATCACCAGGGAAGTCCCTGCAGTGATTTTTTTAAATCATGTGAAATTACCAACAGAAATAGACCTTTGCTGCCCTTTTTATGTTTACCTATATAGTTTCTTTCACCATTTTCTATATTTCACCATGCAGATTTGAGTAACTGTCTTCCATGTGTCTGATGAGAAATGAGATGTTAATCTTATTAAGGATCTTTGTGCTTGATGCTTTGTGAGTTGCTTTCTTCTTGCTATTTTCAAGATTCTCTCTCTGTCTNCTTCTGTGCTGTTATCATACAACTTATATCTCTGTTCATGGTATTCCCACCCCTGCAGATTTATCGTTGTTGCTTTATGCAGTTAATTTATTTTATTTGGCTGCACTGGTCTCAGTTGCGGCATTCGGAATCTTCGTCAAGTCATGTAGGAGCTTCCATTGCCATGCATGTACTCACTAGTTGTGGCACGTGGGCTCTCCAGTGGTCATGCGTGGTCCCAGTTGCTCCACAACGTGCGGGGTCCTAGTTTTCCGACCAGGGGTCAAACCCAGGTCCCCTGAATTGCAAAGAAGACTCTCAACCATTGGATCACCAGGGAAGTCCCTGCAGTGATTTTTTTAAATCATGTGAAATTACCAACAGAAATAGACCTTTGCTGCCCTTTTTATGTTTACCTATATAGTTTCTTTCACCATTTTCTATATTTCACCATGCAGATTTGAGTAACTGTCTTCCATGTGTCTGATGAGAAATGAGATGTTAATCTTATTAAGGATCTTTGTGCTTGATGCTTTGTGAGTTGCTTTCTTCTTGCTATTTTCAAGATTCTCTCTCTGTCTTTTGAGAGTTTGATTATCATGTGTCTAGGTGTTTATCGTGTGTGTGTGTGTGTGTGTGTGTGTGTGTGTGTTCATCCCTCAGTCATGCCCAACTCTTTAAAAGACCATGGACTGTAGCTCACAAGGCTCCTCTGCCCGTGGAATTCTCCAGGCAAGAATACTGGAGTGGGTTGCCATGCCCTCCTCCAGGGGATCTTCCCAACCCAGGGATCGAACCAGGTCCCCTGTATTGCAGACAGATTCTTTACCATCTGACCATCAGGGAATCCCTGTGTTTATCCTATTTGAGTTTAGTGTGAGTTATGTGGAGTTCAGTGTGCTTTTTGGACATATAGACTAATGTGTTTTTTTTTCAAATTTGGGAAGTTTTCTGCCATTATTTCCTCTAAATATTTTTTCTGTTCCCTTTTTCTCTCTTTACCTTCTAGAACTCCCACTCTATGTATGTTGCTATACTTGATGACATCCCACAGATTTCCAAGGCTCTGCTAATTTTTAAAAATTCTTATTTTTTTTTCCTCTATTTCTTTTCTTCAAACTGGATCATCTGAATTGGTTCCTGTTTTCAAGTCCATTGATTCTTTCTCTTGCCTGTACAAATCCTATGTTGAGCTCCTGTAGTAAATTTTTCATTTTAGTTATTATATTTTTCAACTCTAAAGCTTCTATTTGACTATTTTCTTTATAATTTCTATCTTTTTATATTCCTTATTTGGTGAGACATCATTTGCATATAAACCCAGGGTTTGTTATTGTTGCTGCTGATTGTTCTTTGTTTAGTGATTTTTCTGAACTAATTCTATAAAGTCCGATTTTGCTGTGTATGGCTGCTGATGTCTCTATTCAGTTAACTTAAGGTCAACTAACGATAAGACAGATTTCTTTAAATGCCTGGAACTAACAAATTATCCAGTGTTTGTTGAGAGACTCTGTGTGCATGTTGGGGCGTGCTTCCAACACTCAACCAAGCAGTTGACAACTCTTCCTCAATCTGACTTCCTCCTGTGCAGAGTCTCACAGTCACAGGTGAGATCTTAGGGCCTTCGCTAAGCCTGTGCCCAGCCCTGTCATGTGTGTGGCCTTCTAGAGTTCCAAGAATAGGTCAGTTTTTCACAGTCCCTGTGGATATCTCATTCCTCAGCTCTCCTTAAGCTTTTTAGATAGTCTATTGTTTGTCTCAACTGTGATCCACTATCTCAGGCAGCTGCAAAGATAAAACACATGTCTGTAATTTTTTTTTTTTTTTGACAAATGTTTCTTAGGAAAAAATGCTTTTCACACTGAGTAAGCTCGACTCAGGTCACAGACAGCCTTGCAAGCGGTGTTTTCCAGAGAAGTACCAGACAAGTAGAATAATGACAATTCTCTGAGAACTGGCTTTGAAAAGTTCCAGCTCTATTATGCTCCCTTAGCCAGTCTGAACTGGGAATGTCAACTGTTATATTTCGAACTACTACCTAGTTCAGCCATTTTCTTTCATAAACTCTCCTGCAGAGTTCTAAAAAGAAGATTTTGAATATTTTTGCCAGTTTTGTAATTTTTTTTTGTGGAGGACAGAATTTTAAAATGCCCTTCCTTTGCCATTTCCACTCACTCTTGAAAGTTTTGTCAGTTTAGCCCCTGGAACATTATTACTCTCCTGTCTATCTTTCTGAGAACCAGCCTTTTAGCCTCAGTTGCAATAGCTGCTCTTCATCTTAACTTGTAAATGTTGGAGGGCCTCAGGACTCAATCCTTGTACCCCCTTCTCTGTCTACCCCCACTCTCTGAGTGAGCTCATCCACTTCTCATAACCTGAAAACTTCCAAATTTGTACTCTCAGGCATTAACCTCTTTTTCATACTATAAGGATCTTCACTATGGTGTCCACTAGGTAACAAACTCAAAAAAGTATCCTAAACTGAACCCTTGATCTACCACCCCATTCTTGCTCCTTCCTTAAGACCCTGCCTCAAATAAATGACCTTCATTCAGTGCTCAGACCCAAAACCCTGGCAATCTCCATGTCCACTCTTTCTTTCATACCTCACGTCAAATCCATGAGCAAATTCTTCTACTCTATCTACAAAATACACCCTGAATCAGCCAATTTTTGCCTCAGTATCACTGCCATCCTAGTTCAAACCAACATATTTTTTCACCTGAATTATTCTAAATAGCCAATGAACTGGTGTTGATTCCAAAAATCCCCTTACAGTGATCCTTTTCTGTTTGTCTCTTTGTCGGAAAGGAAAAGTCAGATCATGTTATTTCTAAACTCAGCCCCCTCTGATGGTTTCTCATCTCACTCAGAATGCAATCCAAAATCATTGCATTGTTTTACAAGACCCAGCATGATCTTACCTCCAGGTATCTTTTAAACATTTGTGGAGTTTTTAAAAAATCATTTTATTTGTTTGTTTTTGGCTATGCTAGCTCTTCATTGCTGCCAGACTTCTCTCCAGTCCCCAGCAGCGGCTACTCTTTTTTGTGATGTGTGGGCTTTTCATTGCAATAGCTCCTCTTTTTGCAGAGCACAGGCTCTAGGGCACTCAAGCGTCAGTCGTTGCAGCACATGGGCCCAATAGTTGCAGTTCACGGGCTCTAGAGCACAGGCTCAATAGTTGTGGCGCACAGGCTTCGTTGCTCCGAGGTAAGTGGGATCTTCCCAGATCGGGGATCAAAGCCTGTGTCTTCTGCATTGGCGAGTAGATTCTTTACTACTGAGCCACCAGAAAAGCGCCTCAGATGTTATTTTGAACTGCCCTCTCCTCTAATTTTATTCCAACCAAAAAAAGGCTTTCTTTCAGCATTCTCCTAACATCCTGAGAACAGTCCCATGTGAGACATTGCACTTTGCCTGGAATGCTCATCCCACAAACGTCCTCTTGGCTCACTCCTATGCTTTACGGGGTTCTCTGGCAAAATGTCACTGGGGAGTCCTTTCCTAATCATCCTACCAAAATATGACCCATCCTATTCCTTAACTTGTCCTAAGAGGACTCTCTAGTCCCTTATCTTGCTTTCTAGTTCTTCCTAGAGCTTTTTAATCACCTAACATATTATGCCAACATCTCCTGGATCATCAAAAAAGCAAGAGAGTTCCAGAAAAACATCTACTTCTGCTTTATTGACTGTGCCAAAGCCTTTGACTCTGTGGATCACAACAACTGTGGAAAATTCTTCAAGAGATGGGAATACCAGACCACCTTACCTTTAACTTATATGCAGANGATGGGCATGAGTTTGAGTGAACTCTGGGAGTTGGTGATGGACAGGGAGGCCTGGCGTGCTGAAATTCATGGGGTCACAAAGACTTGGACACGACTGAGTGACTGAACTGAACTGAAGCTGAATTGACATGCTGTAGAGCTTGGAGATTCTTAAAAGCAGAAAGTATTTTTAAAATTTGATGTATATTCTATGACTAGCAAATAGGCACATGGAAAGATGCTCTATGTCATTACCAGTCATCGCTGCTGCTAAGTCACTTCAGTCATGTCTGACTCTGTGCGACCCCACAGACGGCAGCCCACCAGGCTCCTCTGTCCCTGGGATTCTCCAGGCAAGAACACTGGAGTGGGTTGCCATTTCCTTCTCCAATGCAGGAAAGTGAAAAGTGAAAGTGAAGTCGCTCAGTCGTGTCCAACTCTTAGCGACCCCACGGACTGCAGCCTTCCAGGCTCCTCCATCCATGGGATTTTCTGAGCAAGAGTACTGGAGTGGGGTGCCATTGCCTTCTCCGTACCAGTCATTAGGGCAACATAAATGACCATCACAATGCAATACCACTACCCCTTCCTTGTGATGACTGAAATTTCAAAATCTTGCCATATTCAGCATTTGTAACAATGTGGAGCAACTGGAACTCTCATACAATACCAACAGGAATGAAAAATAATTCAAAGNGGGTGCCATTGCCTTCTCCGTACCAGTCATTAGGGCAACATAAATGACCATCACAATGCAATACCACTACCCCTTCCTTGTGATGACTGAAATTTCAAAATCTTGCCATATTCAGCATTTGTAACAATGTGGAGCAACTGGAACTCTCATACAATACCAACAGGAATGAAAAATAATTCAAAGACAAAATGATACCACTTTGGAAAACAGTTTGCCAGTTCTTTAAAAAGTTAAACGTATACCTTCCAAATGATCAAGAAATCTCACTCTACGTATTTATACAAAAGAAAATTTTTTTTAAAGTGTACATAAAGATGCATAGGTGAATCATCAAAGTAGATTAACAATAGCCAAAAACTAGAAAAACTCCAAATGGCAGACCGACTAAACAAATTGAATGAACAGACAGATCATGGTAATAGTTATTCAGTGAATACTGTTCAGCAATAAAAAGAACAAACTCCTGACATCTGCAACAACAGAGAAGAATCTCAAGTTCATTATGTTAGGTGAAATAATGCCAGACTCAAAAGATTGAATATTGCATCATTCCATTTAAATGAAATTCTAGAAAAGGCACAATTATAGTAACAGGAAGTAGAGTGCAGAGACTGGGAAAAACAATAGATTACAGAGCAAAGTTTGGGGCCTCGTGGTGGTGGTTACATAACTATATATGTTTTTCAAACTAAATGTTATACTTAAATTGGCGTATTTTATTGTATATAAAGGATATTTCAATAAAGCTGATTTTCAAACCATATATCTATTTTCATGTTTTTCATTTTTAAACATGGGTTGCTTTTTAGAGTAGTGAGTGTGCCCAGAGAGTTCCAAAGATCAGCCAAATGGATATGTGTCAGGCATGTTGTAGAAGGGATTCCTGAGTTGGGTGCAAGCCCAGACGAGATGGCCTTTAGCATCGTTACGGTTATGGAATTTAGGCTTAAGCGAGTATTGCCTAATGTGTAGTAGAAAGAATAATGGTCTAGGAGTCAAGAGCCATTCATTCATTCACTTATTATTTACTGAACACCTAACACAAGCCTGGCAATATTCAACAGTGTTGAGCTTAAGTTAGTTTGAGTTGGGTTTCTACATAGTCACACCTAAAAAATCCTAACAAATATAATCCCATTGAGAGTGCTCAGTTGCTCAAGTCATGTCTGATATTTTGCGGCCCCATGGACTGTAGCCCACCAGGCACAGGCTGCTGCTGCTAAGTCACTTCAGTTGTGTCCGACTCTGTGCAACCCCAGAGATGACAGCCCACTAGGCTCCATCCCTGGGATTCTCCAGGCAAGAATACTGGAGTGGGTTGCCATTTCCTTCTCCAATGCATGAAAGTGAAAAGTGAAAGTGAAGTTGCTAAGTCGTGCCCAACTCTATGCGACCCCATGGACTGCAGCCTACCAGGCTCCTCTGTCCATGGGATTTTCCAGGCAAGAGTACTGGAGTGGGTTGCCATTGCCTTCTCCGACCAGGCGCCTCATCCATGGGATTTCCCAGGCAAGAACACTGGAGTGGGTTGCCATTTCCTTCTCTAGGGATCTTCCTGTCCCAGGGATGCAACTTGCATCTCCTACCTTGCAGGTGGATTTTTTACCACTGAGCCCCTAGAGACATGGGATAATCCCATCACTAGGTATTAAATTGGGTGATACTCCTTTGACACTCTTCCTAAGTGCCACGTGAGGAGATCAGTGAGGGCCTGAGGAGGCAGGGAGACTACCTAGTTTTCTCCCTCTCCATCACCACAGCCTTGGTCCAGGTTGCCATTGCCTCTGACTCTGGATGGTTACAGCAGCCCCCTCCTGGGTCTCCCTGAGTTTGCTTGAACTTCCTTGGGTTCATCTTATATACAGCATTCAGAAATCCACCACCTGAAATCCAGATCTGACTCTAAAAATTCTTCCATGCTGTCTCCTTCCCCCAAATTAAAGTCTCAGTTCCTCAACATGGTTCCAGGGCCCCCTGTGACAGAGCCCTGAATTGAAGGAAGATCAGCTAGGGAGATGTGTGGCAGCACCTATGAGCTGGTGTGGGGAGAAAGAGCAGGAAAAGATGGACTGGAGAGATGTTTTGGAAGCAGAAACTGCCTGAGTTCAGGCACTGGCTGTGCTATCGCCCTGTGTAAACTGAGCCTCAGTTTCCAGATCATCTGGAGATGAGATGGGCGATCACGAAGGACTGTTTCAGTTCCAGAGTTGTAGGTTTACGCTCCTAGGTATGTTTCCTAGCTGTCCCTCCAGCTCTGTCTCTCTGTGTGTGCTTCTCACTCAGCAGACACCTTTACAGAAAATTGTTATCTGCAGATATGAGTCACAGATTATAACTGGCTCAATCTGCAGGAGGCTTCACAGTCCATCCTGCTGACATGATTCTCTGCCCAGAGGAGCTTGAGGGTCATGTTACTGACCTGAAGTGCAAAAGAAAACCTGGTGAGTGTCCTTTGAAATGGGAGAAGAAGGAATGCACTTACAGCCACTGACACTCTCCTGGACAATAACTGTCCCCTGGGCCAAAAGGGAGTAAGTGGGAGAGGGAAAGGTCCAGCCTTTCAGAGCTTTCAGATGCTGTGTGTCCAAGGCGCTCAAAACACTACCCTGGAGGTGCTTCCTTCCAGTCAAATGGAAAGGTCACTGAACTGGCCATGAATCAATGGGCTACTCAGTCACTCAGTCTTGGCTTGACCTTGACAATGTCACTCCACTTCTAGCTCAATTTCTCTACCAACTAGTCAGACACAGTAAGGACAGCTTCAATTCATCCAACAGTTCACATTATTTTCAATTTCACAAGCAGTACATGTTCCTTAAAGAAAATGTAAAGCATGAATAATCAGAAAGGAAAAATAAATTCCTTAATCTCACCATTCTGACACAAACAGATGTTTTTCTATTTTAATCAAAATGGGACTGCAATTGCACATTCCTTCTTGTACCCAATTATTTTCTTCAACAATACATTGCAAACATCTTTCCATGTCATTACACTTTCCTCCACGTTAGGATACTCAGATGTGACTGGATACCCACGGGTATTCTCCAATTGAGGCCAGTCTCGGTATTTCATTTCACCCTTCAAAAATACATCCAATCCCAAAAGAACCAGCAGGCGCTGCATATTTCACTGAAGACTTTGTGGGCCATGGAGAAGAGAGTTGCATTGCTCACCATCCAGCAAGCACTCTCAAACACCCCACTTGGTAGCTCCATTCTCTCTGTAGTCTGACTTTGCTATTCCAACACAGTCTCTCAAAAACCACCACTAGCCCTTCTGGTCTACTTGTATACGCCATGTAGCAAAACAATAGTAAAGGGGCATTCCTCAAGGATGGCCCTGGAAAATTAATTTGACAGTATTATTTATTCATTCATACCAAACACCTTTATATGATGGACAATGTTTTGGGTGCTGAGGGAATTTTCATTCAACAAGAGGAAAAAAATCTTGTTTCTCATGGGACCTATTATTTTTCAACATCTACACTGCTAAAGAAGAGTCTCATAATGTATTTCAAAAGTCAACTCTTTTTGGACTTCAGTGTTATTTTCTGTTCTCCACCTCCTGGTGTTAAACAGTGCCAAAGCGAACATTGCTGAGGCATAGACTCCCATTTTTCAATTTTTAAAGATCTTTATCTTGTTTTAGTCATAAGAATCTACAGAGGCTTTACTGAAAAGGAAGGTAAGGGCCAAGAGAAAACAAGTCATTTCCCCAGGGTTACATGTTTGGTTATTTGGTGGCAGATTAAACAAACAAACACCTTTTCAAGAGGAAGACATGAATTCACAACAGTGTGAGTCAGATCACAGGGAGTCCTCTCCCCTTGAAGAGCTGGGAGAGGTAGCTGATGTCTACAGAGCACCTACCATAAGCATGACCCCATTACATGTGGCTAGGTCGTTTCAGTCATGTCTGACTCTTTGCAACTCTATGGACTATAGCCCACTAGGCCCCTCTGTCCATGGAATTCTCCAGGCAAGAATACTGGAATGGGCTGCCATGTCCTCCTCCAGGGGATCTTCCCAACCCAGGGATCAAACCCATATCTCTTACATCTCCTGCACTGACAATTGGGTTCTTTACCACTAGCACCACCTGGGAAACCCCAACATCAATATGTACATCTCATTTGATCTTCCTTAAGCTATCAGCCCCATTCCACAGAAGGGCAATGGACAGCAAATGACAGCCAAGTCTTGGACCCAAGCAGGTCTGATACCAAAGCCTACACTCTGAAGTACTCCTCACCTGGCCTCGCTGCTATGTGTGTCCAATTCCAATTCCAGCAAACTTGTCTTTGAATCTTAAAAATTGCATGGGAATCTGCTAGTGCTTCTGGCAGATACCTTTTATAGGCAGACCAATTGTCATTAGTCTACATGCTGTTTAGCATCATAAATCTTAATGATTTTATATATTATTTTAATTTCCCTGGCAGTTCAATGGTTAAGACTGCACGTCCACCACAGGGGACACAGAATCAAGCCTTGATTGGGGAACTAAGATCACACATGCCACATGGCTAAAAAATAAAAAGTAAAGATAAATACATAAAATAATACATTTAAAAAATCACTCTGTGACAATTTTACATTTTATAATCTCACATGCCACTATCTCAATTGATCCTTACAATGAATGCTCATTCTCCAAGGCCCAACCAGGCATCTACTTCTCCAGGAAACACTTTTTAATTCCCTCCAGTTGAGAAGTCTCCCCTCTTCAGCCTTACAGGGCACCAGACTGTGGTTCTTTTAGGCTGTGTTGTTATTCTCTGTCCCTGAAAATGGTGACCAAGGCTTTCTCACCCCCAGTGCCAGGCACTATGCCTGGTTCACTCTGTAAAAAGTTTGTGAGCACCACTGCTTACACTTGGTTCCTGGGAAGAAAATGAAGATTAGAAACCAGGGTTCTTCACTCCAGTGCCTCACTGTAAGATTTATCCTACTATACTTGCTTTAAGCTCAGACAGTTCAAATCACTAGAGCCCTGTCTGGTGTTAATGATGCTAAAAATGAGCAGATGAATGGATAGATGGGAGGAAGGAAGAAAGGATGGATGGATGGACAGACAGTAGGATGAATGGTTGAATGAAAGAAGAAAGAAAGGATAACTGGATGGATAGATGAAACACAGGAAAGAAAGAAATATAGATACATAATCAGATAGAAAATGATAATGCAAGTTTGGGAGGAGAAAGAAGGGGAGAAAGAAAAATGGCAGGAGGATGAAGAAAGAGGAAACAGGAGAAAGTAGGGATGGAAGAACAGAAGGTGGGAAGGAGAGAGAAGGAAGGGAAATGTGGCTTGGTTGAATAGGAGATTCAGGATTGATTTATTTAGAACCTTGCTCGAAATCACACACCCCTCAGGAGATCAAGCATGGAAGACATTCTCCACTGAGATTTTGCATTCCAGCCAGTAACCAATATTTCACATGCTGGATTAACCAAGGGCTCAGAGAAGTGAAAAGTTTATTCTTACAATCAAGAATTAAGTTCATCTAGACAGTCAAACAGGATACTCAGGACTCCAAGGCTAAATCTCTAAAGGACAATAAAATCAATCTTTAAAGAAGCATTTGCTTTCTAATCTATAGAAGAGACAAAGTTATAGGAGGCACAGAAGGTCAGTAAGGAAACAGAAGTCTTTCAATAAGCCAGGTAGACCTAATAAATACCTTTGTTATAAACCAACTAGACCTGATAAGCACCCACTTGAGTTAAGCAAACAGGATCAATTTTTGTTAAATTTATGTGCTTGGCCTGCGGACTTTCCCTCCCTGATGCTCTTGAAATCCCTGTAATAGGGCTACTGAGACTCCTGAGAGAGGAAAACACATTGGGGTGATCACGGCCCAGCCTAAAGCTGCTGCTCAGACCTGGACCATCTGTTACCCTGAATCCCTCTGGGTCTCCCCATCCCTGGGACACAGCCTTGGTTGCAAAAGCCCAGAACTGATCAGGCAGTAAGTTCAAATGGAGACTGACTGTCACCAATTTGCAGCTACTGCCTCAGAGCGATGGTTGGGGTGGTGGGGAGGAGGTCTCCACTATCCTGGAGGCTGTGCAGCTCCAGCTCCTGGCCCAGAGGGCCCCCACTGCCCCAAAACAAGCCTTAAGACACAGGAGGCCCTGCCCTGGGTTCTGGCGACACAGAGATGAACCAGATGTGGGACTGCCTTTGCAGAGCTTCTAGACCATTTGGGGAGATGAACCCAACAAACACTACACAGTGGTGTGAAAAGAGACCAGAGCCGTGTGAGGATGTGATGGGGTCTGTGGGGTCTCCAAGGAAAGGAGTTGTTTCTAGCTGGGACTGGATAAGGGAGTGTCCTAGAGATGGAGACTTGGAAGCGGAACTGGGCCTTAAATGTTTGGAAGGATTTTACCAAGCTAACAGAATAGCAAGAGCAAGGGCACCTGGTCCACAGGCCCATAGCAGAGAATGGATACATGTATATGTATGGCTGAGCACCTTTGCTGTCCACCTGAAACTATCACAACATTGTTAATCGGCTATACTCCAATATAGAATTTAAAAACTTTTTAAAAAGGTCCATAGCAAATTTGGGTGCCAGGAACTTTCCAGAAGGGCTGCAGTGGGTGGTGAGTGAGGTGAGAGGAGGGAGATGGGGCTGGTGGGGCAGGAGAACGGAAGTCCAGCATGCCTTACTCAAGAGCTTGGCTTTAGGGTGAACTGTGGGAAGACTTTGCAAGCTTTTGAGCAGATATCATCTGCATATATAATCTCTGTGTTTCCTTCATACACTGGCTTAATGATCAAACTCCTCTGGAGGGCTTGGTAAAATGCAGACCCCCAGACCCAAATGCAGGTAATTTTGATCTAGTCTTTCTGGGAAGTGGGGGTACAGAGAAGGACAAGCATAGTTTTGATCAGTCCCTCAGATCAGAGCTCAGCCTCATGTCTTTCCAAGTCCTCTGTTTATGTTGTGTTAAAAACCTCTAACCTTCAGTTGTGTCAGGGATTGGGGCAGTAGATAAACAAAGCATGGGGATATTTCCTATGGTATGATGTGTGGGTGGATCAACGGAGCAATGTCTCCTACCTCAGTGACATCAACCCTAATGAACCTGGCCCAACACTCAGGGCTGCAATCAACCTCTCTACCCCCACACAGCCTCATAGGTGTTGGAGGGAGGCAGCCTGGCCAAACGGCACGAACTTTGGCCTAGTGTTGCTATCACTTTTCCTGAGAAACTCAAAAGTGGCCAAGCAATTCAAAGGTCTGTTATGACCAAGAGGACAAAAGTCAGCTCCAGCCAGTAGCCATTAATTACTCCTCACCACACCTTGGATGAGATCCTTGTCTCAGTTTTACCGACAGCCTTAGGGTTATTCTAACAGATATGATGCCAAGATGTCTTACCATACTTCCAGGTAGGCTTGTTCAGAGAGAGAAGGCTTCTAAACTCATAACCACTGAAGTTGTGAGTGCTCAGGTTGGAAGGGGTACTCAAGGTCTCGACCAGCAAAGGAAAGATTTACACTTAAAACCAGGATCTCAATAACAACAAAATAGTAATTATGTGAGGTGAAGGATATGTCAATTGTGGTATTGTGGTGACATTTCACAATAATTACATGTATCAAATCATCACATTGTACATGTTAAATTTATACAATGTTATATGTCAATCCTGTATCAGTAAAGCTGGTAATCAATAGTAAATCAAACCAAGATTCTTCCTCTCCTGGCTATAACAATCAATGTCAAAAATTTTTTTAAAGCTCTAGATTCTTTGTTTCAGCTATTCCATTTCAGGAGTCTCTCTCAAGGAATTAATCTTCAGCACGGACAAGCCTTCAGACACAGACGTGTGCATTGTAGAACTGTTCATGAGAGCCAAAAAACCAGATCAACCATGTCTATGCTGGCCATAGATGAATTGTTAACATTTATTGCATTGAGCTGTTGGCAAAGCATTTCACTAGCATTACCTTGCTGAATCCTAGCAGGAACCCTGTAAGGTAAATACTGATGTTTAGCACATTTTGTAGATAAGGAAACCGGGGCACAGAGAGGGTAAGTAGCGTACCCAAGGTAACATAGCTAATACCACAGCAGAGCCAGGATATACAGTAACATGAAAAAAATACTTCTTTTGAAATGGGTCTTACTAAACAGGGTCAAAATTGATACATAGAATGATTACAACTATATAAAACAATAATAATGACTCAGACAGTTATTCCTAAAGACTTCAAAGAAATACTCCAAAATGTCACAGTGATTGCCTTTAAGTATTGGGTATGTGGCTGTTTTGTGGCTTTAGCAGGGGTCGGGGGGTGTCTACTTTTTTCTATTTGATACAGTTGTTTATTTTTATACTGCAGGGGAGAGAATGAATTTCTTGTTTGTTTTTAAATAGAAATTTAGAAGTGATAATGCAAAGAGGATAGTTCCCAAATCGAGCGATTTTAGGCAATGGGGGGTTATCCAGGAGTAGTAAGGACCTTGCTGCATCAACTGCTAGAGAGGACCTTAGAAATTTCTGACCAGTTCACTTTGATCTGTCCTAGCATCACCTCAGAGGTGTGCACAGAACAACAGAGCAGAAAAGTCATGACCAGGAAAGACTCAGAAAACAAATCTCAGAACAAAATTTCTAAATCGTTGGTCCCAGACCATGGTGCAGACCAGGGAGGTTTTCCAACAAGTCTGGAGACAGGGAGGCTGGAGGCGTCTTTGTTTTCCTTTCCCCTCTGCAGGGTGGGGACTGGCAGCCAAACATCGAGTTCTCCCCACTGTCACCATACAGGGGGACAGGGAGGGTGGTCCCGGAGTTGGCTCACTCCTTCATCTCCATCAGTTTCCCCAACATCTGCATATTCCCTTCTTTAAAATGGACAGTTTAAAAATGAACAATTAATGTTTGCTCAACCTAACAAAGCATGAAAAAAAAGTTCTTTGGAAAACATTGTTTTTATTTGACTATAGCATACTATTTGTTCTTTAGTCACTAAGTCATGTTTGACCCTTTGTGACCTCATGGACATGGAATTTCCCAGGCAAGAACACTGAAGTAAGTTGCCATTTCCTTCTCCAGAGGTCTTTCTGACCCAGGGATCTAATCCACCTCTCCTGCGTTGCAGGCAGATTCTTTACCACTGAGCCACCAGGGAAGCCCATAGCATTCTATTAGCATACTGTCAAAGTAAAAATCTTGTGCTTATTGGGCAAATATACCTTCCAAGCACCTTGCTCTCCACTATGCCCTAATTCCACCAGCGAATCCCAAGGGTTAAGGAGACCTAAGATGGAGACTGGTGAACAGTTTGCCAGGCAGAAAAGGCCATCTGAGGGCACCGGGAAAGGCCAGGCCCAGGGTCTGAGCCAAGGAGGCTGCAGAGAGTAGGGCCAGAGCGAAGGGTCCAAGGGTTGCTCGGAGGTGAAGGTCAGGTCAGCACTGCTTCATCAGCAGCTTGAAACTGGCAGCTTTACGTTGAAAAACTCAGTCAATTACAGACCTTTTCCAACATGGAATAATAGATATCATTATAGAAAATTCAGAGGAAAAAAAGGAAAAGGGATGTTAAAAAACAAATGACCCTTTCTCTGATGCCTTTGTTTTACTGAAAAATATTGTAAGTGTATTTTCCCTTTGAAAGTAAGCTCGGAGTAGTCTGTATACTTTAAAGATTTCTGTGTTGTTTGAATTTTTTTTAAATATCTAATTTATGTTATGTCTGTTAATTTAGTAAATATAAAACAGGGCAGAAACTAATGAGTGTTTTTTAACCTGAATATTTTTTTTATTCTATGTTTCAGAAACTTTGTTTTATGACATAAAGCAGGTATGCAGGAAAAAATATATATATATCTTTGAAAGTCCAGCTACCACATTCAAAAAGTATAGAGAACAATTGTTATTGCTGTTGTTTAGTTACTAAGTCATGTTCAACTCTTTTCCAACCCCATGGACTGTACCCTGCCAGGCTCCTCTGTCTGTGGGATATCCGCTCCAGGCAAGAATACTGGAGTGTGTTGCCATTTCCTTCTCCAGGGGACCTTCCTGACCCAGGGATCAAACCTGCATCTCCTGCACTGGCAGGTGGATTCTCTACAAATAAGTCACAAGGGAAGCCCCAGTTCAGTTCAGTTCAGTTCAGTCGCTCAGACGTGTCCGACTCTTTGTGACCCCATGAATCACAGCACGCCAGGCCTCCCTGNAAGAATACTGGAGTGGGTTGCCATGCCCTCCTCCAGGGGATCTTCCCTGCCCAGGGATTGAACCCAGGTCAATTATGCCTCCTGCATTGGCAGGCAGGTTCTTTACACCTAGCACCACCTGGGAAGTCCACGTTAGTCACTCAGTCCTGTCCAACTTGTTGTGACCCCGTGGAATGTACCTTGCCAGGCTCCTCTATCCATGGGATTCTCCAGACAAGAATACTGGAGTGGGTAGACACTCCCCTCTCCAGAGGATCTTCCTGACCCAGAGACTGAACCCAGGTCTCCTATATTGCAGGCAGACTCTTTACTTTCTGAGCCACCAGGGAAGCCCTGCCTTTATTAGGGAAAATGTGTCTCCCAAGTGGAAGGAATCTCTCTCTCATTCCCACCGGGTATTGTCCTGAGCTCAGCTCAGGGGCGGAACTAGTCACTGATGGATCCCAAACAGCCCAGGGAAGAGCTGGCTCAGGAGGTACTAGGAGCACACAGTGCCTGAGGAGCTGTCCTGCTTCCAGCCCTGCAGCATCGCCCTCTCCTCTCGGGCATGAGGCAAGAACGAGGGACCAGGAGCCAGAGAACTTGAGAACAGAGCAGGACTCTACCATTACATCAGGTAGGTCTCTTGGGTACCTTACGTAACCTCTCTGGGCCTCAGTGTTCTAAGGTGCCAAATACCTGAGCTACCTACTTAATTCTTAATTTAATCTTGTGATATTACCGCTATTTTTTTTTTTTCTTTTTAGCAATGACCACGTTTATCATGTGACTCAGATGTCAGCGGAAGCCTCCCTGAATAATATTGGTTCAAACATCCATTCCACATGCTACGGAAGCCTAAAATCCTACCCCCCAAATTTGACCAGTTCCCAGGAGGCCAGTGTGGAAGGTAGGAGGAGGCTTATGTACACAGTCACCTCTGGCCCTGAGCCCCTGAGAGTGCTGAGGTCCTCTGAATTGTGGACGGCCTCACCATCTGTGTACCGTCCCTAGGGAGAGCTGTGCTGACCCCTTTGGGGAATGAAAGGGATCTACGTGACGTCGGACAAAAGAGTAGATACCGCTGTCCTTGGAAGTCTTTTAGCTGTCCCATTCTATGAGGACTTCCATCAGCTGATTGCCTCATGGAGTTTCCAGTTAGTGGATTTTTTTTTCTCCTTTTCTTTCCCATCTCTAGGGTTTCACTGGTGCTCAGATGATAAAGCATCTGCCTGCAACGTAGGAGACCTGGGTTCGATCCCTGGTTCAAGAAGATCCCCTGGAGAAGGAAACAGCAACCCACTCCAGTACTCTTGCCTGGAAAATTCCATGGACTAAGGAGCCTGGTAAGGCTCAGTCCATGGGATCGCAAAGAGTGGGNAGCATCTGCCTGCAACGTAGGAGACCTGGGTTCGATCCCTGGTTCAAGAAGATCCCCTGGAGAAGGAAACAGCAACCCACTCCAGTACTCTTGCCTGGAAAATTCCATGGACTAAGGAGCCTGGTAAGGCTCAGTCCATGGGATCGCAAAGAGTGGGACATGACTGAGTGGCTTCACTTTCTTTCTTATCTTTCCGCCTTATCCCTTCTCTTTGAGACTGCCTCCAGAACTCCAAATGCTTCTTACTGCATTCTGTGGAGTCATTTATTTCTCTACCATTCCTTCTGCCAAACTCAGCCTTTCAAACTAATCAAGGTGTGAAATAATACAGCAAGATCAACCATCCTTATGTACCACTCAGTTGGGGCTATAAGTGCTTTTTTATCACTCTATTAAAACTGTGATACTGCGTCTGCTAAATTCTTGCCTAAATGACAATTCCATTCCTTAGAAAGCAGAGAAAATAAAGAGGAGCAGCATTTTGGTTCTCCTGCACAATCAGGGGAGTTTGCTCATCAGGGGAAAATGACAGAAATCTCACTGTCAGGGTGTATGACCGCAGGGAAGGCCTGCTAGATGGTCTAGTGTGTGCCAAGACTCAGGAAGGAGTTGTTCAGTTGCTCAGTTGTGTCTGACTCTTTGCAACCACATGCCAGGGGGGATCTGCAGCATGCCAGGTTCCCTGTCCTTCACTATTTCCAAGAGTTTGCTCAAACTCGTGTCCATTGAGTTGATGATACCATCCAACCATCTTGTCCTCTGTTGTCCCCTTCTCTTCCTACTTTCAATCTTTCCCAGCGTCAGAATCTTTCCCAATGAATCAGCTCTTTGCAGCAGGTGGCCAGAGTATTGGAGCTTTAGCATCAATCCTTCCAGTGAATGTTCAGGGTTGATTTCTTTTAGGATTGACTGGAATCAATCCTTTAGGATTGATCTCCTTGCAGCCCAAAGGACTCTCAAGATCTTCTCTGCACCACAACTTGAAAGCATCAATTCTTTGGCTCTCAGCCTTCTTTACAGTTCAACTCTCAGGAAAGAGAGTCCTATGGTATTTGGAGAAAAGTTAGGTGTGATTGATCTTGTGATCCAAGAATAAAGGAAAGACAGCTCCAGTAGGACTGAGTGGTCCTGTTACAAATGATCCCCTGGGGAAAAGATAAAACAGCTCCACAGTCAAATACACCCATAGGTAGGTGAATGGGTCAGCAGGGTATTTCCGCACTGGCCAACAAGAGCTCCAGCATCTTCATCACATGACCTGAAGGTTGCCCTGGGGACCTTCTCCACTCCTGTGGGAGATCAGTGGGCCTGGCCCAGCAATGGCACACAGACTTCTGCTCACGCTCCCTTCACTGATCACGTGGTCATACCCCCTGCAGGGGAATGTGGGAATGGAGTCTAAGTGTGCTCTCAGAAGAGCCAGAAGGCGACAGCAAGGTGTTGCCCAGTAGGTAGCAGTCTCTGCCACACACTTCCTCAATTTCCTTATCGAGTGTGCAAAGTTGAGGAACAGTATCAGTAAGAGGATATGGAAGTAGATAGAAAGACAGCACCTTGATGCCCCAGGAGAGCTCAGGTTTTCTGACAGGATGAATTACACCCAAGGGGACTGAGGGGCTGGTGGACAATCCAACTTCATCTTAGGGGAATTGTAACAAAAAGAACCGCTACTGGAAGGCTGAAGAGACAGGCACTATCATCTCAGTATTTATAAAGACTAAGAAACTGGAATCTAGAAAGTACACAGTGATGAACTTGACATGAATACAGGATAAGTGGCTCAAAGAGATAGTCAGATGGGTGGTCTTGAACACTAAGAAGGAAAGCAATGACCAGGAAGAGCCAGCATGTAGTCCAGGCTAACCTCACTTTCTCTTTTGAGAGGATTATCTTTAATAATGTTTGTGTCTTTAGTCTTCATAATATTCCTTCAGGAACTTTGTGCTATGGAATCAATGCAAATTATGGACAAAGTTATTTTGCACAAAATGGTATTGTCACTGTTTTTATTTTATTTTATTTTTGGCTATACCACGCTACTTGCAGAATCTTAGTTCCCTGACCAGGGATTGAATTTGAGCCCCTGGCAGTGAGAGAACCAAGTCCTAACCACCAGACAAGCAGGGAACTCTATTTTATTTATAATAGCAAAAAATTATATACGATCTAAAAGTACAGCAATAGGGGAATGGTTATATAAATCATTTATCATCAATACAATGAACTATTGTACAGACTTTAAAACTGTTTTTGAAGAGTAATAATGAGATGAGAAAATACATATGAAATACTGTCAATGATAAAATCAGGATGCAAATATCAGAGAATGTATGCTCTCAGTGATGTGAAAAATATCAGCATAGGAAAATGATGAATAAAATAGGCAGAAATGTTAACAGTAGTTATCTCAGATGGCAGAATTATTGGTCGTTGTTAATTTCCTCCATGTACTTCCCTATATTTTGCCACAGTGAACATGTATGACTTCCACAAAAAGAGGAAAAAACCTATTGTTTGAAAAAGAAAAAAAGTCACCAAGCTGATAGAGCAGGGCCACCACACATATAAATAGGACGTCATCATTCCACAAGGTCTTTGAAAAAGAATTTCAATGCTATTCACCACACTCATAGATAAAATTGTGACTCAGTTATTATGAATATAGGTGGTCATTAATCATTGAACAACTGTCCATCCCCAATCCAGACTTAGGTCTGCAGAGACAGGAATAGGCTTTGTCCTGTTCAACATTTTTACCCTTGTCTCAGGTGAACATCTGCACTGTCCAACGTGCTATCCGCTAACCATGTGCAAATAATTGGTTCTAAATTAATCAAATTAAATGCAATTTAGGGGAATTCCCTAGCGGTCCAGGGGTTAAAACTCTGTGCTTCTGCTGCAGGGAGCCGGGGTTGGATCCCTGGTCAAGGAACTAAGATTCCCACAGGCCACATGGCCAAAAACAAACAAACAGAAACCTCCCCCCCCAACCCCGCCCAATCTCAGTAACTAAAATTAAATGCGCTTTAAAATTCAGTCCCTCAGTTGCACTAGCCTCATTTTAAGTGTTCAATAGGCACACATAACTAGTGACCACTGTGTTGTACAACTTAGATATACAGCATGTCCATCATTCTAGAACATTCTGTTGGAAAGTGCTGATGTTGAGGTAATGATGATCAATTTCACAGAGCACACCAGGCTGAAGGAAAGTCAGCCTCTCAGGTGATTCCCACAGGTTGGCACAATGAGCCAGGTCTAATCAGATGAACCTGAACAGTTCTAAGCATGACATTCACCACTGGACCACCATGGAAGTCCCTGGGGGTGGGGGGGTTATTAATTTTTGTTGAAGACAAACTCCATATGTACCTGTGAAGTAACGCAACTAAACCGAAATATGAACTCTTGAGTTGAATTAATGAAGTATAAGGTTCAGAACAAGAAAGTGATAGTTCCAAGCTATGTTGGTCAAACTACACTGAGAATTCAAGTGTTTTTCCATCAGTGGTGTTTTCAGAACTAGAATTGGCCAGAATGAAACTGATTAAATACAAAAAAATAGTTTGCATCGCTTGAGACTGCTTTTGGTTTTAAGCAGATGGAAACTGGAAACCAGCACAGCATATGAGGGGGAAAAAAAAGACTGTTAGGAACAGTCCAGCTACTGGGTTTTAGTGGCTTTGTGCTTGGTTTGGTAAACAACGAGGTAATAAGCCATACAAGTAATAGAAGTGGTGAGACTGGTGAGAAATTGCATTAACGTGGTGCCGGTGTGGGGAGAGAAAGAGAGAACCAAGACTAATACCCCTAGAGCAAAAGCCAGAGGTAATCAAGGATGTTTAAGGGTTAATAGCAATCCAACCAGAGCCATGGAAACAGCTTTGTTTTCAAACCACCTGCAGGAAGATTAATTTTGTTACTGTACATCTAAAAGTTTCTATTCCTAACCTCGTCCTGATTCTTTTTTTAAGCCATACACAATATTGGGATCTTAGTTCCTCAGCCAGGGATTGAACTCGTGCCCCTTAACATTAGAAATATGGAGTCTTATCCACTGGACTGCCAGGGAAGTCCCTATACTTGCTTCCTTTTTGTTCCTAACCTTGTCTTAAAACAGTTCTTACATTAGATAAGAACTCCTCTAAACAAAGTTGTTTTCTGATAATGTGTGATTTCCCCAAAATGCAACTATCATACTTTCTAGAGTGGAGCAGACACAATTGTCTTCAACTTTGAGTATTTTGGTCCAAAAGAGATGCTAGATTACTTAAGCAAGTCAGGAGGAAAAGGATAAATTTCTAGAAACAAAAGCAACAGAAGAGATGTAGAGCTGAAACTGCGGTGTGGACACCTGTAGAAAGGGAAGTGATGGGAACTGAATCTTAGTTTGACACAAGGAAGGAACTTCCAGCAGTCAAAGGTGAGGCAGCAGCTGCAGGAAGCAGTACGGGGTGGGGGTGGGAGGTGGGAGGGCCAGGTAAAGGGTCAACCTGAGTTTGTGCCTGGTACTTTCTAGCCGTGTGACCTCAGGTCAAGTTACTTAACTCTTCTAAGCTTCAGTTTCTTCACCTGTAAAAGGAGATAATAACTCTTAGTGTTATTATAAGAATTAAGTAAACTAATACATGCCTAGTGCTTACTGTAGCGCCTGGCACAGGCCAAACCCTCCCTCAGTGTTACCTATAGCCTTATGATTGTTTGTGTAAGCTCCTTGTCTCTGAATTGTCCAGCAAACCTCCTGGATCACTGGTTGGGAGAATCATAGGATGGATTTCTGCACTGCATTGGTAGACGGTTAGGATGTGTTGTACCGATACTACCAACCTAGAACTTAAGAGGTGGTGTAGGAAAAGGGTTGTGGTCAGATCAGTTGACAAGTGCTGCTGCTGCTGCTGCTAAATCACTTCAGTTGTGTCCGACTCTGTGCGACCCCACAGATGTCAGCCCATCAGGCTCTGCCGTCCCTGGAATTCTTCAGGCAAGAACACTGGATNGAGGTGGTGTAGGAAAAGGGTTGTGGTCAGATCAGTTGACAAGTGCTGCTGCTGCTGCTGCTAAATCACTTCAGTTGTGTCCGACTCTGTGCGACCCCACAGATGTCAGCCCATCAGGCTCTGCCGTCCCTGGAATTCTTCAGGCAAGAACACTGGATTGGGTTGCCATTTCCTTCTCCCATGCGTGAAAGTGAAAAGTGAAAGGGAAGTCACTGAGTCGTGTCCAACTCTCAGCAACCCCATGGGCTGCAGCCCACCAGGCTCCTCCATCCATGGGATTTTCCAGAAAAGAGTACTGGAGTGGGGTGCCATTGCCTTCTCCGTGACAAGTGCTGGAATAATCAAAATTCAACAGCTCTCTTTCCTCTGTGGCTTCTCTGAGCCTTTAATATCACTCGCTTGCTCAGTCGCTTCAGTCATGTCTGACTCTTAGCGACCCTTTGCGCTGTAGTCCTCCAGGCTCTTCTGTCCATGGGATTTTCCAGGCAAGGATACTGGAGTGGGTTGCCATTTCCTCCTCCAGGGGATCTTCCNGTGGCTTCTCTGAGCCTTTAATATCACTCGCTTGCTCAGTCGCTTCAGTCATGTCTGACTCTTAGCGACCCTTTGCGCTGTAGTCCTCCAGGCTCTTCTGTCCATGGGATTTTCCAGGCAAGGATACTGGAGTGGGTTGCCATTTCCTCCTCCAGGGGATCTTCCCGACCCAGGGATCGAACTTAGGTCTCCTGTGTCACAGGGTGATTGTTTACCACTGAGCCATTGCTGAGCCCCGTTACTACCCTGATGTTTAAATTCCTATCATATTTGGCCACAGAACCCTTTTCATAGAATATCTTGAGGGAAGAGAGTGTTTTGAACACATTTTAGGAAATATTGAGTTAGGTGATTTCTGAGATTCTTTCTGACTCTGGCATCTGAAAAAATTGTGAACGGCAAATGCAGTGATGTTTATTGAGCACTAACTATGAGCCATGCACTAATTTGAGCATTTTAGACACGTCACATGATTTAACATTTCATCAGCCTCTTTTGACAGCTGAGAAGATTGAGACTCAGAGAGGTTAAGCAGTTTGCCCAAGTTCACACAGCTAACACATGGTGGAACCAGGAATACAACCTTGCCTGCTCTTCAAAACCCTGCTCTTAACTGCTAGAGCAGAAGCTGCTTTAGCGGAAGCTGCTGATTTTTTATGTATCAGTATAAATATGATGATGTATATTTAGGGGAAAAAAAACAATGTGGGGTTGAAATTATAAGAAAAGGGAGAAAAGGAGTCCAGGAGCCAGGAGACTCGGGAGGTGAAACCTTATCTTACAAATTTCAATCCCATGCCCTTTCTACTGACCAACATTCAAGCCAACTATTCATGCCAGTTTGCTTTAAGGTTATCGGTGAGGTCATTGGAACCACCAGCTACTGGGGAGTGAGAGGACTGTCTGTGTTAAATGACCAGGAGATGTTTTTTCCTTTGGTAGATTTTCCTCGGCTGATAAGAAATGAGACGCTTCACAACATATGCCTTTTACTTCTATCTTCATCCAAGATGAGTTCAAAGGGCAGAGGAATTCCTTGGCTTCCTCTCTTGCCGTGCTTACACCATTACTGTGATAACTACACGCTACTACTTAACAGTAAAAAGACCAGATGCCCCCTCCTCATGGGCTATGCTGATGAGAAGCAGCACATTCAGATTAAAGCTGAGAACCTGAAAAGTGGGCTTCTTAACTCAGCTTGACATCAAGGTCATGTTCATTCCCAAACATGTCAACCCCTGAAGTGTGGTCAGCCTCTGGCCTGGGCCTGTAATTGAATCAAGTCTAGTCCTCTCCTGGCTCCTCAGCTCACTGGGAGGGAGCACAGGGGGGCTGTACTTTCTGCAGGCAAGGACTTGGGTTTATCACCTTTGCCTCTCCAGATCCAACAGGAACTCAGTGCTGCAGCCTGAAGCCTGAACATCAGGGCTTGAGGACCTCCCTGTGGCTCCAGGTGGAATCTGCTGCCCTCGTGTGGCCATCCTGGCTCAGCGCTAACCGAAGGAAAATTGAAGGCAAACGGGCCCTTGAGACGCCAGGAAAAGACAGTTGAACTGAGTGACCTGGTCAAAGTAGCAGACTTAGGGGTCCAGTGGTGCTCCAACTTTTTGGTCCCCGTTCTCTTTACACTCATAAAAATTATTGAAGACCCAGATGGATTGATTCTCTATTTAGAAATTACAACTGAGAAACTATTTAAAATATTGACATAGCAATTCTTTAAAAGATAACAATAAACATTTCATGTTAACATACATAACTTATTTAGGTAAAAAACTATTTTGCAAGGCAAAAATAAACTTTAATAAAAAGAGTAGCACTTATGTGCATTTTTGCAATTCTCTTTGATGGAATACAATATTTCAGTAGAAGACAGCGAGACCCTCATTTCTTTTGCTTTCAATTGCTTCTAGAAAATTCCTGTGTAGATTCATGAGAGAAGAATGAAAAAAGGCAGAGTATCTTCGTATTATTATGAAATAGTTTTGACTTTGTTGTCCCCGCGGGACCACATTCTCAGAACTAATCCTGACTCAGAGTCCTCCTCTCCCAGCTCAAGAGTCCATGTTTGGGAAATTGGGAAGGGAAGCACCCTAGGTGGCCTCTACTCCAAGAGGAAACATCCACGGAAACATGTAGTAAAGTCTTCACACTTTTTCTTTTATGTTTAACAGAGCCGGACTTTTGTAAGACAGAGAAGATGGGGAAGACTATAGACTGAGTCACTGTTTCCCTCCTTCCCCTTCAGAGATAATATTTTTAAGAGATGACCTCACTTGCTTTATTTTTCATGCATTCTTTAAAAAAAGTTGTTTATTTATCTGGCTACACTGGGTCTTAGTTGTGGCATGTGGGATCCAGTTCCCTGACCAGATATCTAACCTGGACCCCTGCATTGGGAACAAATAGTCTTAGCCACTGGACCACCAGGAAAATCCCTTCACACACTTCGTTTTGTTTTTAAGGCAGTTCTGTTTTTTTAATAGAAAATTTAGAAATGGTGGTATGGTACATATAACATAAAATTACCATTTTGAACATTTTAAAGCATGTAATTTAGTGGCGTTTAGTACATTCACAATGTTACACAAACATCACCGCCGTCTGGCCCTGGAACATTTTCAGCACCCCAGAAGGAACCCATGCGTGTGAGCAGCGATTTCCCACTACCCCCTCCCCCTGGACCCTGGCAGCCACCAATCTGCATCCTGTCTATGTGGTTTGCCTTTTCTGGAGAGTTCATATTGGGAGAGTTCATATAAATGGTATCATACAATATGTGGCTTTTGGTATCTGGCTTCTTTTACTTATCCTAGTGTTTTCAAGTTTCATGTATGCTATAGCAGGAATCAATACTTCATTCCTTTTTATGGCTGAATATTCCCTTGTAAGGATATACCCACTTTACCTATCCAAGTTTTGGCTATTGTGACTAGTGATGTATCAACATTTTGTACAGGCATTTGAATACTTGTCCTCAATTCTTTTGAGTAGAAATGTTCGGTCATATGACTATCTTATGTATAACTTATTAAGGAACTGCCAAACTGTTTAGGGTGCCACATTTTACTATGTAAATGTTTCTTCAGAGAATCATTAAAACAACATATTCAAGAGGCTTCCTACATCAGTGGAAATGAGGTGGGCAACCCAGGTCCCACTGTAATATTAATAATTACTATTGTTCGTTTAGAATCATGCTTCTGGTTATAAAGTACATTAAGATTTTTCACATGCTTTGATGATAATTATTTATTTGAGCTCGACAACACTGCAGAATGGGAAGCAAAGCTAGTCATGTACCCGTGCCATGCCTGTGTGAGCTCAGTCGCTCAGTTGTGTCTGACTCTTTTTGTGACCCCANAATCATGCTTCTGGTTATAAAGTACATTAAGATTTTTCACATGCTTTGATGATAATTATTTATTTGAGCTCGACAACACTGCAGAATGGGAAGCAAAGCTAGTCATGTACCCGTGCCATGCCTGTGTGAGCTCAGTCGCTCAGTTGTGTCTGACTCTTTTTGTGACCCCATGCACTGTAGCCCACCAGGCTCCTCTGTCCATGGAATTCTCCAGGGAGAAATACTGGAGCAGGTTGCCATTTCCTTCCCTAGGGGATCTTCCTGGCCCAGGTCTCAAACCCAGGTCTCTTGCTTCTCCTGCATTGGCAGGTGGGTTCCTCACCTCTAGTGTTACTTGGGATGCCCCACTTACGCCACAGCTTCTTAAAAAACTTAAAGTACAATTTTGGATCAACTTTACTACTCTTCAGATCACTAATTTGGGGATCACTAATGTTTTAAACCTTCCTCTTATAAAGGTGCAAAACTGATATCCAGAGAGGTAAATTGGGCAGCTGGCCATGGCTATGGGTAGCTGATTATAAACTGACTTTCTAGGCACCAAACAACCATACATTTTATTGTAATACAGTCTTGTTAGGAAGCTGAGACTACAGAGGAATTTCATGTATATTTCCTTTAGGGAGATACAATTTTTTTAGTGTAATGAGGAGGTAGAGGGAGACACTGGTTACACTCAGGCAGGTCTTGTTGCAATTTGGCTCCCCTAGCAGCTGACTTCGGAGAAGGCCNCAACCATACATTTTATTGTAATACAGTCTTGTTAGGAAGCTGAGACTACAGAGGAATTTCATGTATATTTCCTTTAGGGAGATACAATTTTTTTAGTGTAATGAGGAGGTAGAGGGAGACACTGGTTACACTCAGGCAGGTCTTGTTGCAATTTGGCTCCCCTAGCAGCTGACTTCGGAGAAGGCCATGGCACCCCACTCCAGTACTCTTGCCTGGAAAATCCCATGGATGGAGGAGTCTGGAAGGCTGCAGTCCATGGGGTCTCTAAGAGTTGGGCACAACTGAGCGACTTCACTTTCACTTTTCACTTTCACGCATGGGAGAAGGAAATGGCAACCCACTCCAGTGTTCTTGCCTGGAGAATCCCAGGGACAGGGGAGCCTAGTGGGCTGCCGTCTATGGGGTCACACAGAGTCGGACACGACTGAAGCAACTTAGCAGCAGCAGCTGACTTGAGCCAAGGACTGAGAGCAGGCAGCTCCTGTGCACCGTGGAGGGGATTCCACTATGGAGGGTGGAGATGTGGGGAAGATGGGGTTGAGGGCAGGGGCAAGGGAGGCAGCAGGTCAAGGCGCATTGTCAAGCCCCTCACATGGAGGCCCGTACAGGAGTGCTGACTGAACAACTCCCCAGCCCACGCCAAACTCACACTCCCAGATCCTACTCTAGTTCTTCATTGCTAAATATGAACTGTCAAGCAAGAATCACTGGCCACTTTAGAACAGGTATAAAAAAGAAAAGGATGGGCAGATGAAGAAAAAGATGACCCTAGAGAAAACCTGAGAGGATTCAGAGAGTAGAACACTTTTTAAAACAATTAGTTTTTCCAGAGAGATCTGAGATGATATTATCTTTATCAAAACATTAGTAGATCAGCTGTGAGAAAGGAACAAGTAGAGGTGAACACTTTGGGGAAATTTTTTAAAATATGCCATTCATCACACACACACACACACATACACACACACACACACACACACACTTCTGTTAACTGTGTGTGGTGACGGATGTTAACTAGGCTCACTGCGGTGATCATTTCATAACATATACTCTTAACAAAGAGACAACAGGCCCCAGATAGAGTCACTTGTGCTAAATCCATGTTGCCAAACCGAGACTTAATACCTAATTACCGTGTGTCCGGAATTGTAATCTTAACCTGTCCATCCGGAATTTCCTGGTCGGCACCAGTGAGGTCATCTGCCAGCTAGACCCCTTCCACTCCCCAAAGGCAGGTGATCTCCCCTGAAACAATCGACTCTTTTTTAACTTCCTTGTCCTGCCTCGTTCTGCCAATGAAAGTCTTCCATTTTGTACAGTAATCCAGAATTCCTTTCTGTCTGCAAGATAGGATGTTGCCTGATTCATAAATCACTGGATAAAGCCAATTAGATCTTTACATTTCCTTTAGCTGAATTTGTTTGACTACAAATAGAGAAAAAACAGACACGGTGGGACAGGGTCGGGGGGTTGGGGGAAGGAGAGTGTGGGATGTATGGAGAGAGTCACACGGAAACTTACGTTACTATATGCAAAACAGACAGCCAGTGAGAGTTTGCTGTATGACTTAGGGAACTCAAACAGGGGCTCTGTAACAACCTAGAGGGGTGGGATGGGGAGGGAGATGGGAAGGAGGCTCAAGGGGGAGGGGACATATGTGGACCTAAGGCTGATTCACGTTGATATTTGACAGAAAACAACAGAATTCTGTAAAGCAGTTAACCTTCAATTAAAAAATAAATTCTAAAAAAGATAAAAACTTAAAATACAAATATCAAATCATTCATTATGTTGTACATCTGAAACTAATATATGTCAATTAGATCTACATTTTTTTAAATGTGATTGCCAAAAAATAAAGTGTTGGAAGGCTGAGAGATAAATTAGAATATGGATGGGTGGAGAGACAAAGAGAAGGCACAAGAAAATAGTTTAGAAAAAATAGCAATATGAGAGATCTAATAGAAGCCTCAAAAAAGCAAAACTAAAAAAACTGTAAAAATCCTGAGAGACCACCTACCTTAATCCCTGGCTGTCATCAGTCATCTCCCATTTCTACCTTCTTTGAAGACACCACCCTGTGGTCCACACTCCCTCTTGACCTTGTTCTCTCATACTATATTGCTAACTTCAAAATCTAAGTTGGCAAACCAGAAGATACACCATAGCCACATACTTCCTTATCCTCTTTAGATGGATATATAGTAATTTGAAATAAAGATACTTCCCAGGCTCCCTTGTAGCAAGGTCACAGATATAAGCAGAAGTGCTGTGGGCAACCTTAAGAGGAGAAAGTGCATCCTTTTATTATCCTCCTTTATGCCAGATGGAGTGTGGACTTGATGGCTAGAGCCTGGCAGCCAACTTGGACCAGAAGGTGAAAGCTACCTACTGAGGACATCGAACAAGAAGATAGAAGCCTGACCCCTGATACCTACCATGGTATAGATCAAGCTATCATGACCTCCGTGAGCTGCTTGTTTGAGAGAGAACAATAGCCATCTTGTTTAAACCACTGCTATTTTTGTTATATACAGTTTCAGTCCAGTTCAGTTCAGTCTCTCAGTCATGTCCAACTCCTTGCGATCTCATGAATCACAGCACGCAGGGCCTCCCTGTCCATCACCAACTCCCGGAGTTCACTCAGACTCACGCCCATCGAGTCAGTGATGCCATCCAGCCATCTCATCCTCGGTCGTCCCCTTCTCCTCCTGCCCCCAATCCCTCCCAGCATCAGAGTCTCTTCCAATGAGTCAACTCTTCACATGAGGTGGCCAAAGTACTGGAGTTTCAGCTTCAGCATCATTCCTTCCAAAGAGATCCCAAGGCTGATCTCCTTCAGAATGGACTGCTTGGATCTCCTTGCAGTCCAAGGGACTCTCAAGAGTCTTCTCCAACACCACGGTTCAGAAGCATCAATTCTTCAGCGCTCAGCCTTCTTCACAGTCCAGCTCTCACATCCATACATGACCACTGGAAAAACCATAGCCTTGACTAGACGGACCTTAGTTGGCAAAGTAATATCTCTGCTTTTGAATATGCTAATCTTATTCTCAGGAGGTTTCAAAGATGTCCCTCAGGTCACACAGTAAGTAACTGGCAGAGCCAAAATTTGAATGCTGATCATTTTATTTCAGAGCCCATAAGGAAACTCAGGAAAGCGGGATTTACCCCATCTTGAGGCCTTACAGAGGAGACACAGCACAAAAGACTGCAGTAATGAGCTCTGGGCCAGGGGTGGGGTGGGGGGTGGGCAACAAGAAGCCAAGTAAGCATGTGATGGAGAAAGAAGGAAAAGCAAGAGGCGCATACAGCAGAGAGCGGACAAGCTTCCCCGCACACTTGGCAGCCTCATTTCCATGGTGCTGTGGGACAGGAGAGAGGGAAAGCTGGCACTTGGGTTGAACCGCGATTGGTTGGTTCGATAAGGCGGGGACAGAGGTGTTTGCATACCACTTCTCTGTTCTTCTCAGCATGTCTGGATTATCTTTTTTCATCTCCTCCACTTAGGTGCTGGGTTCCCCCATCTCCCAGCTACTCAGGGACCAAGCTTCCCCACACAGAGTCTCCTCAAGCATCTCTGTTTTCTCTCCAAGGGCTCTCGCCCTTTTGCCTTCTCACATTTGTTTCTTCCCATTCTTCACTAGGCTTCCCTATGGACTCAGTTGGTAAAGAATCTGTCTGCAATGCAGGAGACCCAGGTTCGATCCCAGGGTCAGGAAGATCCCCTGGAGAAGGAAATGGCAACTCACTCCAGTATTCTTGCCTGGAGAATTCCATGGACAGAGGAGCTAGGTAGGCTATAGTCCGTGGGACTGCGGAGTCGGACATGACTGTGCAACTAACTTTCACTTTTCACATTAATCTTAACACCTAACCAGGGCACCGCTCACCTCTCCTCCCCTCACTGTTTACTTCCACCTTCTGCTGCTGCTGCTGCTAAGTCACTTCAGTCGTATCCGAATCTGTATGACCCCATAGACGGCAGCCTACCAGGCTCCTCCGTCCATAGGACTTTCCAGGCAAGAGTATCCACCTTCTGCTTTAGCCTCTAAATGTGGCTCCTTTCCCAATATTCAGTCAGGGCTTTGACAAAGGCCTTCTAAGCCTAACAAGTCAAAGCACTTGTCATACCTCCTCTTCAGAAGCCCCATCCTGAAACTACTTTTTCAAAGATGAACATCGCCCTACCTGCCAAACTGAATGAGTTTTTCCCCAGTTTTTCTTCCCTTTTAATCTCCAGGGAGCTTTTACTCTCACAGACCAGCCCTCATCGTCTTAAAATTCTCCCTACTTTTGGCTTTCACAGCAGTGATGGCACCTGAGTCCCAAGCCAGACCGAACTGCCACCCCTGGGCCAAGCGAGTCTGCCCTCTCGGCTTCCATGTCTATCTCCCAGCCCAGGCAGGAAAGGAAGCTATGTCACAGCACCGAAATACACAGTTCTTTCATCTCCTTGTGATATGTAGCCAGCTTTGCGGCTCTCATGGTGCTTCTGGGACAGCAGACAGCGCTTCCAGTTTGAGCAGCAGTCTCAGCACCTGTGTTTTCTCAGGAGTCTGACAGCCATGTTTCCCACTCCCAGTGACTTGCTCTGTGAAGCCTCCAGGGGTTCAAGTCCCGGTAGGAGGGTGAGATTCTCTTTGCAGCCTGTAATGATGTAGAGAAAAAAAAAAAGAAGGGACTCCCTGGTGGTCCAGTGGTTAAAACTTTACCTCCCAATGCAGGAGGTGTGGGCTCCATCCCTGGTCGGGGAGCTAAGATCCTAACAGTCCTTCAGGCCAAAACACAAAACAGAAGCAGCATTGTAACAAATTCAATAGAAACTTTTAAAATGATTCATGTGGGGGAAAAAAAGAAAGAAAAAGGAAAAACCAATCTGCACCCCCACCTCGCCCCACGCAGTGCCCAGAGACATGGCCACAGAAGGGAGAGCGGGTTCCTGGGCTCCCCCGACCCCTCCCCACCCGCTGCAGCCGCAGCTGAGAACCAGCACTGCGCACTCCTCTGCTGTTTTGGCAACAGCCTTGCAGTGTTTCTGACGACAGCCAGCGTGCCTCTGCTTAGGAAACCTAGTTCAAGAAAACAATGCAGAGAGGGGGTCGTTTAAGCCTCTCTCCTTCACAACTGGGCAGATCTCTTCCCTTCCATGGCCAGGGCACACACGTTCTCCCAGGAGAGGCAGGGAGAGGGCCCACACTGACAAACAGACCAAACCCCACCACTGTGACAGGACTCGGCTATTTATTGATGGTAATATTAAGACGCTGCCCAGCAACGACTGCTGTGACAAGGACTCTAAAGGTAATCAAATAACGATGACATCACAGACAAAGCGCTGCGGACATCCCTTGCAGAGAAAATTGGCTTTTCCTCTCCAGAGTGACCAGGTGCTTCGTGCCATCCTGGTCCCAGATATCCTTGCCTCGTCCTCCATCTGGGCCCTTCTCCGAGGACGCCAGGCTAGAGGGGTGAGAGCAGGGGGCCTTCCCCGCGCCCCCCATGTCTCGGAACCATCCTCAGCTCCTCTGGCCCGACTTCCCGGGTTTCCTGTCGGTGAAGCGAGTGCTCACGAGGGGTGAGGCACGCCTAGGGACAAAACCACTAGCACCACAAGGCTGGCCCTTCCTCTTCACGAAGTTAGCACAAGCCTTTCCCATTCTCACTTTCTTTTAAAGGAAAGAAAAGTCTTAAAAATATATGGCACTAGATTGTAAAAGCAGACAGCTGCCTCCGGTTGCCGCTTCCTGCAGCTTCCAGCCCACGGTGCCCGTGTCCCTCAGATGTAGAGCTGATGGGAGGCCAGGGTGTCCATGAAAGGCCGCACCAGGTTGTCCGTGGAGAAGTAGAAGATGAGCCCGAATGTGATGGAGATGGGGAGGGCGGGCAGCGCCTTCTTGAACACGGCGAGCAGCAGGAGGGTCAGACACAAACCCTGCAGGACACAGAGGAGGGGAGCGGGAGGAGGTGACCACCGGTGTGGACGGCGGGAGGGGAGCAGTTAGTGACGGCCCAGGGCGTGGGCTCAGGAGCCCTGGCACCCCAGCATCTCCCCTGGTCCTCTAGGCAGCTCTGTGAGGTGTGTGGGGGAAGAGGCTCTCAGCCAGTACTAACGCCTTGCACACGAGTGGATGAACCAGCAAGCAGGCCTCCTGAACTGGGCCGCTGCTACCAGACCACCTCCCCTGGCCGTGTGACGTGTGACCTGAGAGCATAAAGCCTTCCCCCAGGGGACATGTATTTACACAAGAACTTGACGGGTCTGACTGAAAGGCACCACTGTTCTCAGCGACACCAAGGGAACCAAGATGCCGAGTGCCACCCCCTCTGCCCCCTGGCCCACTGCAAGCAGGTGCGGTGGTTGCCTATCCTGTCCCTGCCCCAGCCGACACAGGCAGTGGTCCAGGGTGGGGACAGGGAACAAGAATGCCTGTCCTCTCCCCGGGGAGAGCAGGGCTTCAGGGCAGACAGTCTGGAAGTGGAGAAGCCTGGGTGTCCCCACCTTGACACACGCTGTGGGCAAACAGAAATGTCCAAAGAACTGGAGGAGCCTTGGTCCTAACATGCCACATGATGCCCAAGGTTCACGTGGCAGAGCACTGAGGCCGTTCAGGGCTGCCACCTCCACCAATCATCCCAGGATGCGTCCCCATCACGTGTACCTGACCATAAGCGACTATGTGTGCAAGTCTCAGTCGTGTCCGACTCTTTTGACGCTATGGACTGTAGTCCACTGAGCTCCTCTGTCCATGGGATTTCCCAAGGAAGAATACTGGAGTGGATTGCCATTTCCTCCTCCAGGGGATCTTCCTGACCCAGGGATTGAACCTGCATCTCTTGTGTCTCCTGCATTGGCAAGTGGGTTCTTTTATCACTAGCGCCACCTGGGAGGCCCCTAAGTGATGACAGGGGTCTTCAAATTTCACCTCTGGGGTTCAGAGTGAGGGGCTCCCCTCTCAAGCCCCAAAAGATCCCATGGGGACTCAGAACTGCATGATGTCTGGGTGCTGTGGAGGGAAAACACACAGCCCCGGAGTCTGAGACCCCAGTTCAAATCACAGCCCGGGCCTCACAGCTTTGTGCCCATGGCCAGGCCCTCACCCTGCTCCATCTCCCAAACATCTCAGGTCACCATCCCTACCTCACAGGTGCGGTGAGACAAACGCACAGAGTTAGCCAAGGCCTTGGCACCCAGCATGCATACTCAGTAACACCAGAGCTCCTGATCACCCTCCCTGCACCGTGCCTGCACCTACTGACGACCAGATCCTCCTGTGAACCTTGGTCTCATCCTGAGGCTCTTTCTGGTAACCCTGCCCAGCCCTTCCAAGGGACAGCAGCATCTGAAAACTCCCTGGGGTTCTTGGGCCCCCATGAAGACCCCCACTGCCCAGGGGCACATGGGGAGCACCCAGGGCCCACTCACAATGAGGATGGCCACAAAGCAGGCCAGTGTGGTGTTCCAGTCCCCGCTGCCCGTGGCCGCCGCCTTGCCCACCAGCACGCTGTAGAAGATGAAGTCTCCGAGGCCGAGCTTCACGCCCCCTGTGTGGTGGAGAGAGAGGGAACCCATAGGTCTCAGAAGCCCTGGGAGGAAGCAGCAGAGAAGGCTGACCCCAGCCAAAGAGCCCAGGTACTTGGCTCAGCCGAGGGGACCCAGGGCCCAGAGGCCTGACTTCAGAGGGCTGATGGGTGGTGTCACTGCCTAGCCCACCTCACCTGGACTCTGGGACAAGGATTAGCTGTCTCAGAAAAACAGCAGACAGTGCAGAAAAGGGAGAAACCTGTGGTCTGGCTGACTTGCTTTCTGGGCTGTGCAAAGACAGCATTTCTGATAATTCACGCAAAACTGGTGCTTGGTACTTGGTTTGAGTAAAGACAAGAGTGAATAAAATCCATTGTCCAGGGCTGGTGGGAAGTTACCCAACTGAGCGCTGAGTATGAATTATAAATGCTTTTTAGAAAATTTAATTTCACTGCTTTTAAGAACATATATGATACCCAAGGTCCTCTGGAGACTAATGTCTCTTTAAAAGAGGTAAATGTATATTGTCAATCAACTCTGTTGTTGTGTAGTTGCTAAGTCGTGTCTGACTCTTTCAGCCCCATGGAAATTTCCCAGGCAAGAATACTAGAGTGGATTACTATTTCCTTCTCCAGGGGATCTTCCTGACCCAGGGATCAAATCCACTCTCCCACATTGTAGGCAGATTCTTTACCACTGAGCCATCAGGGAAGATAAATGTAACTTATAACTAGTGTATCCATTACTGAAAAGGAAATGAGCTTCTAGAATGTTTTGTTTCCTTCAGTACAATTGCCCTGTATACCTTCTTATAGGATAATTTCATTCATCATGGACAATAAAAATGCTTATGAAACAGACAGGAATTGAGCGGGTCTGCATCAAGGAAACATGCTCTGCCCCGTCTGATCCCACTCCCCTCTCCTCTCTGGGCTCCAAGCAAGAAGCACCTCACCTTAGTCTGCCCCTTCACCACCACCCCCACCCCCACCACTCCCAACATCCTCACTTTGGCAAGCATGTAAGCTCTGCGCTCTTACAGAAAGGACTGCTCTTGCGGGTCTCTTGATACCGCCCCCGCTCCTGCCTCCCTGTTCTGCCTGCTCTCTTCTCTCTCCGTTTTCAATCAGTTCCTTCTCAAAGGAACTGCATTCACCTCGCGTGCACTTTAGAGACCTGAGGCAGCAAGTCCCACATCCCCCAATCAATGTGCTCAGGCAAGGCCACCACCCAGGCCCCGTGGACACCCCCCACGCTGTCTATCTCAGCACCCTACCGTCTACTCCCCAGGATCCTCCACAGGCAACCTTCCCTTCATCCCCTTAATACCACCCACGCGGGCCGCCTGGTCTCCACTCCGACCCTGCACCCTTCCTGGGTACCTTCTGGGGACCCACGGTTTTGACAGCAAGTATATCCTGGTGACTTGTCCTCGGGCCTGGAACCCTGACCTTCCTGTGCACTACTCCTCCTCGTGTCTCTCTGGCTTCTCCACCTCAGGTCCTCCAGAGCCTCCCACCTGCCGGATCCTCCTCTCACCCCTCTCCCCACCTCCCTGCCCATCCCTTGTCCAGCTGGGTCCTCCCGGTGCATCCCATGCAGGTGGTGGTGCCCGAGTCGGGCCCTTCTGGCTCTTCTCTCACCCAATCCTCCAGCAGTCTGTGCTCCCGCTGCCGCCTGGGATCTGTCTGGGATGCAGCTCTGCTCACTTTAATTCCCTGCAACAAACCCCTAATGGTTCCCTGTAGCCTCCAGGACGAAGTCTGAGCTCCCACGAGTACCGTTCACCCTTGAAGGTCTGGTCCCCAGCTTCTCTGGCCACCAAACATCCCAGAGCTCCCAGATGGTTTCTTCCCCTCTCATCTGAGCCTTTGCCAGTGCTGTTGTGGAAGAGATTCTAACCAGCCTTTGTCCTTCATTCTGGGAGGGAGACCAAATCCTTGGAATTTTCCCAGTGATGGGGGTGTCTTTGCTGTTCAGCAGCCCCTTGGATCATTTATGCAAGTGAGAGGATGGTGCTGCTGCTGCTGCTAAGTCGCTTCAGTCGCATCCGACTGTGCGACCCCACAGATGGCAGCCCACCAGGCTCCTCCGTCCCTGGGATTCTCCAGGCAAGGATACTGGGATGGGCTGCCATTTCCACTGGCCACCAGGAAGACCAACCATGTGATAAGGAGGTTGGGACACCAGGCTAGGCTGAGTCTGGGGAGAGGAAGCAGCCTGGAGATGAAGTTCAGTGTCATGAGCGAGGACTCAATCCATTATGCCTATGTAATGAGACCCCAGTAAAAACTCTGGACACTGGAACTCGATACACACATCCATGTGCAGGGGTGGGGGTGATTCCTGGGTCCCAGGGGCAGAGGGCACCTTCCTAGACCTCACCCTATGTGGCTCTTCATTTGGCCGGCTGGTCCTCATTTATATCCTTTATACTATTAATAAAACTGTAATGGTATGTATAGCACTTTTCTGCGTTCCGAGAGTCATTCTAGTAAATTTTCCAACCTGATGGAACTGTGAGAATCCCCAGATTTGCAGCCAGTCAGTCAGAAGTGTGGGTGGCCTGGAGACCCCCAGAGCTTGTGGCTGGCATGTGAAAGGTGTGGGGATGGTGCCCACGTGGGATCCATGCTGATTCGGGTGGAGGCTCAGTGCCAGGGTGGTCTCCGGCCCAGCTGCCTGTGTGCTGGGTGACTGCCAACTTGTCCTTCTAGGCCAGCCTCCAGCCTACTGCCTTCCCCACGTCCATCCTGAGTACTTTTTACCTAGCCTCCCCTGACTTGGGCTGCTCCGTGGGGAACTTTTCAAGGGCAGCAGCTGTGTTAATCCAGCAGCATCTCCCTGGCTCCCATGAGCCTCCCGGCACACGCTCGTAGCCCATATATGTGTGCTGGTCGGTTATTTTAATCCGCTTGGAAACATAACCATGTGTCAGAAGGTCTTTGGGTGTGTCTTCAAGATGGTCCTCCACACCTGCTCCTTCTGTTCCCAGCCACTCGAGGCTCTGCCTGGGGGAAGCCTACACCCCAACTCTGCCCGTCTTACGCTCCAGAGCCCCAGTGTGGGGCAGTGCTGGTAGCGCCGGCCTGGACAGCCCAGCTCATCCCCAGAACACAGGGCCCACGCCTGCGACCCCACGGCTGCACTGGGACGGCCTCAAGCTACTCGAGCACACACTCCACCAGCCACAGCGCTGCCCCTGCCCTTCGTGTCCCTCCTCCCGCACAGCTCAAACCTCTCCCCGCCCCACAGCTCCCACCACTCACAGGACACAGACGAGAAGCCCCATCTTGATCCAGAAGGCCCCTGGAGCCCATCTGCCTGCTGGCTCCATCTCTGCACTTGGGTCTTGCATCCTGCTTCCGCTGCCTCTAAGTCAGCGCCAGGGTCACTGGTCCCAAGGAGCCCTCGGCTGGAAACCGAAGCCCCCTGCGCTGTGTGTCCCCCTCTGCGTCCTCAGCCTCTGGAGCTCAGTTCAGAAGTTACTTCCTCAAGAGACTTCCTCTGACCCCCTCAAGCAGGTCAACGGCCTCATCAGTGCCCCTACCACCCTATGTTCTTCTGCGCAGTCCTCCCAGCTCCTGAGAGGGGTTAGTGCCCAGGCCCATATAGCAGCACCCATACAATCACCCCCCGGTGCAAAGTGGGCATACGGCCAACGTCTGCCACACACGAGGTAGCCTGGGCATTAAGTCCCCGTGGTCTGCCCACAGGACTGCGCCTTGGCAGGCTTCTCTCTGACTCTGTGAAGCATCTCTGATATCAAACGGGCTCCTCCCTGACCTCAGGGAGCCCCACCCCGGGCCCACGCAGACCGTCCATCTGGACGCCTTACTTTCCTCCTCTTCCTCCAGCTCCTCCCCCGGGTAGCCAGGCAGTGGGGGCTCAAAGACGTCGGGGTACGAGGGCTCCCCAAAACTGTCATAGGAGTCTTCTTCTGGGTGTCCGTTGTCATGTGAAGAGGGAGAGAGACAAGAGATGGTCAGAGGGTTCTCTGAGCCCAGGGCTTCCCTGCCCGACCCCGCACCATGCCCAGCCCGACACAAAGAGAATTCTCCAGACCACACAGCAAGGAAAGGGAAGGGAGAGAAGCGGGGCTGAGGCAGAAGACTGAAGTTCCAGCTGCAGCCGATCCTTAGGGTGTGCATGCCCGGAGACAGTCTTCCCTGCCCTTCCTATCCTTGTGCCTCCCAGAGAGCCCAGGTAGGCTGAGTGAGGTGCAGTGAAAAGCACCCCCCATGATGACAGACTGTCAGTCCCCTGATACTCACCCATCTCCGGGTCGTAGGGGAGCTGAAGGGCTCCCTGAGAGGAAGGGTCCAGCTTGGCCATGCCTACGGTCCACACCATGGCAGCTGGGGAAGAAAAGGGTCCAGCCTCAGACAGTACTATGGCTGCCCCAAGGGCCTGGGAGGCAAGTGGGACAGTCTGTGTCCCCAGAAAGCCTGCATGGGACCCTCAGTCCCTGTGGGTATTTGCTTATGGCCTCTGTTATGGGACCTCTGGGGGTCCAGACTCCGCTGCACATCTAACACCCAGCATAGTGCCCACTACAAAGTGCCCACCATCAGTGCATGCTTGCTGATGCTTTTATAAATAGAGATCCCTGCACATTGGCCCTGAGTCCAGTAGCAATTCCAAGAACGCTTCTTTAGAGACTGAGCTTCAGTTGTTGAGAGAGCCCAGGGAAAGGCAGGCATCTTGCCACCCGCCTCCCCAGACCCCTGCTCTGAACAGTCCCTCCATAAAGTCCCTTTCCAGGGGCCTGGAGGGCTGAGTGGGTGGCCTCGGTCTCATGGGAACGTGGCCCAGGCCCACTGAGTGAGATGCAACTGCGGGCAGGCCACACTCCGAGAAGCCCTCTTCCTGCTCTAAATGTCCAAGCTTCTTCCTGAGCCACAGCAGGACGCAGCCCACCTTCATCTCAGGAAGGTGGACCTCTCCTGGGATCACCAAGGCTGCCTCCTCTCCTTTGGTCAGGAAGAAGGTTAACTGTCTCCCCATCAACTCTGAAAGCCAAGGCCAGTGCAAACCCTGGTTCCCACATCTGAAGGAAGCACGGGGGTCACTCACATGAGTATATGAGGGCAGGGAATATGGGCTCATTTCTTTCCTGGGCGGTTTCCACCAGCATCCTCAGTGGCCCTTTGGGGCACAGCACAGCCACAAGATCTGGGAAAGCAAAGTCATCCCTGGCACGTTAAGAAAGACGACAATTCCCAGCCAGCCCCCAGATAGGAGCCAGCGCTCTAACACCAGGCCCAGGTGAGTGTATCCTGGAACCTCAGGGCAAGGCTCTCCAACCATACCCCCCTGTTTCAGCAACCCGACCCTTGGGTTTCACCCTCAATCCCTAGAGCCTACACTGGCTGGAGCTCATGGTGGGGTCTGAGCAGGCTAACTGCAAACAGGGACTGCTGTTGTGTGGCTCAGAGACCCAGAGGATGGGCTTGAAGTCCCATTTCTCTGAGCCCCAAATTCCTTATCCTAAGAATGTAAGAAGCAGTACTGGTGATTGTAATCTCACTAATACAGTCAGCTTTCCAGATCTCTGGGTTCTGTATCCACAGATTCAACCAGCCGTGGATCAAAAATTTCAGAAAATAATTCCAGAAAGTTCCCAAAACCAGTATTTGCTGCACAATGGCAAATGTCATTTACATTTTATTAACAGCTATTTATATATCGCTTACGTTGTACTATATAAGTGATCTAGAGATAATTTAAAATATTTGGGAGGGGACTTCCCTGGCCCAGTGGTAAAGACTTTGCCTTCCAATGCAGGGGGTGTGGGTTTGATCCCTGGTAGGGTAGCTAAGTGGAGAAGGCAATGGCAACTCACTCTAGTGTTCCAGCCTGGAGAATCCCAGGGACAGGGGAGCCTGGTGGGCTGCCATCTATGGGGTCACACAGAGTTAGACACGACTGAAGTGATTTAGCAGCAGGGTAGCTAAGATCCCACATGCCTCACAGCCAAAAAAGGTCAAAATATAAAACAGAAACAACATTGTAAAAAATTCAATAAAGACTAAAAATGGTCTACATAAAAAAAAAAAATCTTAAGAAAACATATAGTATTTGGGAGGATGTACGTAAGTTATATGCAAATCCTGTTTCATTTTATGTAAGAGATTTGAGCATCTTTGGATTTTGGTACCTCAGGGGATTCTGGAACCAGTCCCCCAAGGATACCGAGGCAAGATTATACTAATTAAAGAGCAGCTCGCATTTGGGGTACTCATTACTTACTGGTACTGTGCCCAATCTCAGGGTTGTTCTGAGTAAATGACTTCTGGCGCACAAAGTGCTTAAGGGTGTGAGTGCTCAGTAAACATTTGCTGTTATTAGTAATCATGTCAGCAGTCATGATTCCATAGGACCTGGTTTGTTTTTTATGAAGGTGAACTTCTCAGAAGGGAGACCATGCAGGCCTCCCTCGAAGGT
>SJYA01002175.1:185148-266334 GCA_006410615.1 Neotragus moschatus | reverse complement strand
GTGGGTGGGTGGGGCACGTCTCAGCACCCACCAAGCCCATCCAGCAGTCAGGGCTCAGCCCTGGATGTCACTCCACAGCCTCCCACCAGGCCGGTGGCCCACCTACCATACACGGAGATGGCGCCCAGAATGACCCAGGCGGACCACTCCGGGAGGTACTTGATGAACACCAAGGCCATGAGCGCGCTGATCATGATGAGGTAGGCCTGCTGCAGCACCAGGGGGCCCTTCCAGTGGATGCACACCATGCCCACCGCCCCGAAGTTCCAGACGGTCAGGAACAGGGTGGGGTAGTCCATGGCCACATTGTAGGTCTTGAGCACTTCCCTGTGGGACCAAAGTGGAGCCTGGGGGCTGGGACACTCACTGGAGATGTCAGGCCCTGAGGCAAGCACCCTCAATCATCAAGTCCCAGCCTGGGTTTTCCCAATCTCTGGCTCATTTATTAACATTGCCTTCCCCATTTCCATGAGCCTTACAGGTAATCCCTTGAAATACTTTCTGAAACAAGGTGGGGAGTACACCGACATCTTGCCCTTGGGCTGGACCCTCTGCCCAAGGAAAAGATCTTTGGAAAAGTGTTTTCTCCTGTGCCTGCAGTCTTTTTGGGCCCCTGGGTTAGGCTGATGTTCTAAATCCAGGGCAAGAGAGACCACTTTCCCCCAAAACTAGGAGGGACCCAGTCAATTTTGAGGCCTTTCTGATCCTTGCCTCTGCTGGGGTTCATAGCCTTCTCTGTGATGACTCCGAGTCTTTAAATCAGGAACCAGAAGGAGATGTGTGGCCCAATGAAGGGCTTCACTTCAGTGTCACGGAGGCCAGGCTCCTGGAGCAGCAACAAGGGGCAAGCATGGAGCCAGAGGGGTGCCCTTCCCTCCCAGGTCCTTCAGACCCATCCCACCTGAGCCAGCCACAGGGAATGGGTCTCAGGGGACCTGCTGGCCCTGGCAACCACTCACCCAAGGCCCTGCCGCCCCCCAGCGGCCACTCACCCGAGGTAGATATAGGTGAAGAGGAAGAGCAGCATCAGAGAGGACATGATCAGCCAACCGTGGATGAACTGGGTGGAGACAGGCATCGTGACTGCAGGCCCCCAGGCCCCTGGTCCTCGAGACTGACTCCCAAGCCTAGAAACCCTTCCTCCCTAGGCTCCTCCGGACCATGCTGGAAGATGGCTGTTTTACAGGTAAGGAGGGCACAGACACTCAAGGAGTTCTCTCCAGGTAACCCAGCAAGCATACAAAGGAGCTGGAACTCCTTCATGCCTAAACACCTAGCTCTCTACTTGTTCAGCTGGAAAGGACACGCTTGGCACATTCCAGGCTCGAGAGAGAAAGCTGGCTGGGTCTCTGCTCCCACGTGCTATGTCCCCAGGTGCGGGCAGAGAGGCAACAGACACACGGACACACACTAGCAGGGAGAGATAAGGGCTGTGAAAAAAAAACTGGCTGGGCCAAGAGACAAGAGACCCATTGGGTGCTTCTATTTTAGACAGAGTGGTCAGGGCGGGCTCCTCCTCTCCTGGCCCAAATAAGGGAAGGTCAAAGGTGGGGGGTTGGTCACTGCAACCCACCTCCTCAGAGGACAGACCCATCAGTCACCAGCTCGGGCCACTGGGGACCGCAGCGGCCACCTGGTTGTCTGCTCAAAGCAGAAGGGGCACGCTGGTATGTGCTGATCCTCCTCATCCCACCTGAGCCCACCCAGACCACCGTCACCTCTTGTTCGTGTGGTGGAGTGAATCTGACTGAAGGGAGGCTCGGCGGCCTCCCAGCAGTTCCTAGCGTGGTCACGTGACACCTGCCGACCACAGCACTGCCGGCTCTCCCCTGGCCCCGCTCCTGGCTTGTCCTCATGCATGCCGTAGCCTCTGCTCCAAACAAAGGCCCTCCGCCCGACTTCCCACCATCCACGGCCACCTCTGCCCCAATCACAAGCTCTGCCTTGGTTACACAGGCAGCTATTTACTAAGAAGCTCCAGCTTCTGGACACGCCCCTCCCACTGCTCACCCCCACGCTCACTCCCAGCCAGTCCCTCTATTTGAGGCTCTCCATCTCTCTCTACCTGCTCCACAGATGCCAGCAGCCTGAATATCCAGTGCTGCACACGCCTGCGTGTGAACAGTTTAAAAATCAGTAACGTCTTGCTCAATTTCCTTTTAGTCCTCACGGCTTCAAAGCCTTCCTCGGGAGAAAAGCCTGAAACTCGTGCCCAAAAGCTATAGATCTCTGTGAACGATTTGGGCTAGGTGGGACTCAACTCCCCTGTTCCTCCCCAGAGCTGCTCTGCAGAGCAGGGCCCACCCAAAGGTCTCTGGGAGCTGGAAGACCTCAGTATAGCAGTTGTACACCCCCAGCTGAAAGGCAAATGGGAAAATAAAAATAAGCTTGGAGGGGAAGTATATGTTGAAAGGAGCCTAAAATAGAAAATCTGACTTCTTCAGAAGGAAAGCAAAATAAAATTAACTTCTGAATATGAGAAGTGACCCTATGAATGCAGCAAGGAGGAACTCAGTTAAGTGGGATTAAGTGTAAGTGGTAAGCACAAGAGTATCGGGTAACCCGTGGTGGGGCAGGAGTGTGGTGGGAGAAAGCACAGGCAAACCTCAGGGATATTCGGGTTCAGTTTCAGATCACAATAAAGTGAGTATCACATGAAAGAGAGTCACAAATTTGCTGGTCTCCCACTTCATGCAAAAGTTAATGCTTATACTGAGGTCAATTAAGTGTGCAATAGCATTATATCTAAAAAAATGTTAAAAACAGCATTAGTTAGAAAATAATGCTGTTGCANGGCCCAATGAAGGGCTTCACTTCAGTGTCACGGAGGCCAGGCTCCTGGAGCAGCAACAAGGGGCAAGCATGGAGCCAGAGGGGTGCCCTTCCCTCCCAGGTCCTTCAGACCCATCCCACCTGAGCCAGCCACAGGGAATGGGTCTCAGGGGACCTGCTGGCCCTGGCAACCACTCACCCAAGGCCCTGCCGCCCCCCAGCGGCCACTCACCCGAGGTAGATATAGGTGAAGAGGAAGAGCAGCATCAGAGAGGACATGATCAGCCAACCGTGGATGAACTGGGTGGAGACAGGCATCGTGACTGCAGGCCCCCAGGCCCCTGGTCCTCGAGACTGACTCCCAAGCCTAGAAACCCTTCCTCCCTAGGCTCCTCCGGACCATGCTGGAAGATGGCTGTTTTACAGGTAAGGAGGGCACAGACACTCAAGGAGTTCTCTCCAGGTAACCCAGCAAGCATACAAAGGAGCTGGAACTCCTTCATGCCTAAACACCTAGCTCTCTACTTGTTCAGCTGGAAAGGACACGCTTGGCACATTCCAGGCTCGAGAGAGAAAGCTGGCTGGGTCTCTGCTCCCACGTGCTATGTCCCCAGGTGCGGGCAGAGAGGCAACAGACACACGGACACACACTAGCAGGGAGAGATAAGGGCTGTGAAAAAAAAACTGGCTGGGCCAAGAGACAAGAGACCCATTGGGTGCTTCTATTTTAGACAGAGTGGTCAGGGCGGGCTCCTCCTCTCCTGGCCCAAATAAGGGAAGGTCAAAGGTGGGGGGTTGGTCACTGCAACCCACCTCCTCAGAGGACAGACCCATCAGTCACCAGCTCGGGCCACTGGGGACCGCAGCGGCCACCTGGTTGTCTGCTCAAAGCAGAAGGGGCACGCTGGTATGTGCTGATCCTCCTCATCCCACCTGAGCCCACCCAGACCACCGTCACCTCTTGTTCGTGTGGTGGAGTGAATCTGACTGAAGGGAGGCTCGGCGGCCTCCCAGCAGTTCCTAGCGTGGTCACGTGACACCTGCCGACCACAGCACTGCCGGCTCTCCCCTGGCCCCGCTCCTGGCTTGTCCTCATGCATGCCGTAGCCTCTGCTCCAAACAAAGGCCCTCCGCCCGACTTCCCACCATCCACGGCCACCTCTGCCCCAATCACAAGCTCTGCCTTGGTTACACAGGCAGCTATTTACTAAGAAGCTCCAGCTTCTGGACACGCCCCTCCCACTGCTCACCCCCACGCTCACTCCCAGCCAGTCCCTCTATTTGAGGCTCTCCATCTCTCTCTACCTGCTCCACAGATGCCAGCAGCCTGAATATCCAGTGCTGCACACGCCTGCGTGTGAACAGTTTAAAAATCAGTAACGTCTTGCTCAATTTCCTTTTAGTCCTCACGGCTTCAAAGCCTTCCTCGGGAGAAAAGCCTGAAACTCGTGCCCAAAAGCTATAGATCTCTGTGAACGATTTGGGCTAGGTGGGACTCAACTCCCCTGTTCCTCCCCAGAGCTGCTCTGCAGAGCAGGGCCCACCCAAAGGTCTCTGGGAGCTGGAAGACCTCAGTATAGCAGTTGTACACCCCCAGCTGAAAGGCAAATGGGAAAATAAAAATAAGCTTGGAGGGGAAGTATATGTTGAAAGGAGCCTAAAATAGAAAATCTGACTTCTTCAGAAGGAAAGCAAAATAAAATTAACTTCTGAATATGAGAAGTGACCCTATGAATGCAGCAAGGAGGAACTCAGTTAAGTGGGATTAAGTGTAAGTGGTAAGCACAAGAGTATCGGGTAACCCGTGGTGGGGCAGGAGTGTGGTGGGAGAAAGCACAGGCAAACCTCAGGGATATTCGGGTTCAGTTTCAGATCACAATAAAGTGAGTATCACATGAAAGAGAGTCACAAATTTGCTGGTCTCCCACTTCATGCAAAAGTTAATGCTTATACTGAGGTCAATTAAGTGTGCAATAGCATTATATCTAAAAAAATGTTAAAAACAGCATTAGTTAGAAAATAATGCTGTTGCAAAAATGGCACCAACAGACTTGCTCAATGTAAGTTTGCCACAAACCTTCAATTTGTGTAAAAAAAAAAAAACACACACAGTATGTGTGAAAAAAAATAAAATGAGGTACTGCTCTAAAACGCGAGGTCTATTTTACAAGAAAAAAAGGAATTCTGTTAAAAAAAAAAAAAAAATCCAGGGTTGCTGCGTAAGAGGCCCTGAGGCATGAAAGCCAGGGGCGCTGCACGAGAGGCCCTGAGGCGGGGCAGGGAAGCAGGATGCGGGAGCAGGCAGACCAGCTCACCTTGTAGCAGCGGTACTTGTAGAGCACGACCAGGAAGATCGTCATGGTGACGATGACGCTGATCATGATGAGGGTGTTGAGCACAGAGTTGAGGAGCCGCTGGCCCACCGAGGGTGTGTCCTCAGAGAACGGCGTGTAGATGCTGAGGAAGGAGACAAGGGCTAGAACTCTGCACCCGGCCTGCTTGCGCCCCCAACCCCAGGGAGATGCAGGCGTCCTGGGCACCCCCAGCCCTCAGCACAGCACTCTGGCTGCCCTGGTGAGTGCTGCCCACCATCCTCACGAGCTGTCCTGCCTCCCTGGCACCTAACCCCAGCTTCTAACTGAGCTGATGCAGCCACATGGGAGGGCCTGGCTGGTCTTTACCACGGCCTCCCGGGCCCCCACATCAACTAAAACCTCTCCCGGAAGTGCTTATACCAGCTGACCCCACTCCCCAGCTCTGTACCCACTTCCCCATCAAGCCTAGGATGCCTCCACCCCAACTGCTACCCCTACCCACACTCAATGTAGCCCAGTAGCGGCACAGTTCAGTTCAGTTGCTCAGTCGTGTCCACCTCTTTGTGACCCCATGAATCACAGCACGGCAGGTATAAACTCAGGAGGCAATTCATTGATCCCATACTCTTAGGGAAGCAAACTGCTTGCCAAGTTCTCAAGGTCTCAATGCTTTTTGCCTGAACTGCTCTGAGTCCCCAACAGACTATATGCTTCCTGAGGGTGAGGCCTTCCTTCTCTACTCCTTTCATTATCAAAATCATAAACAAAATGTAACAAAAACTCCCTTAAAAATTTTTTTTTCAAGAAAGTACTCAGCAGTGATACCTTGGGAGGCCGGGGGAGTGAGCAGAAGGAAGCTCCCCATTTTCCCAGGCTGCTGCTTCTTCCTGGATTCTCTTTATTAAGATAAAATCTCCCTCGTGAGTCTGGGAGTGAGCTAAGAAACTGTGTGGTCCTCTTTAGTTTTTACATTCACAGGAGTATGAATGAGAGGCCCAAAGAGAAAGAGACTTGTTCGTGGTCATGCAACGAGGGGTGGCACTGCCACACCTGGGATGGAGCAGAGAACCTGCCTCCCGCAGTGAGAGCAAGAGGCAGGGCCACTGCACATGGGTAAACTCTCTCGGTTCTCCTGGTAAGCTTGCAATCAAACCCATCATACAGATGAGGAGACTGAGGCTGAGAGCAGTTAGGAAGGTGCCTGGCAGGTCCCACAACCAGGAGGCTGTGGACAAACCAGGGTGGGGACTCGGGCAGCTCCCCACCCCTGCTCTTTGCTGTGGCTGCCATAGGGCCACAGGTACAGTGCCCAACACAGGCTACACCCTCCTCCCCCGATCCCGCTCCCCCACCCACCTCCGACCCCCAACTCACAGCTGTCCATTCTTCTCAGTGTAGAAGCGCACGGACTTGATGGTGGCCACCACCACGATCATGCACAGTGTGACAGGCACAAATAACATGATCACGTGCTTTGCCCCGTATTTGAGGGTCAGCTCCTCCTCCAGGCCCGGCGGCCGCCCGGGAACGCCACTGCAGACGTAGTGGTCAGGGTCCTCCTCCTCATGGTCCTCCTCACTCTCCTGGCTTCTCTGTGGGAAACCATGCTGTGAGGACCACGGAATGCCCCCCAGTGGAGGCCTACCGACAAAGAGCAAGGGTGTGTGTGAACTGGAAACGAGAAGTTTGAATGTCACTTTTCAGCTGTAAGAACCAGTCTGTGGGCTGTAGTTTAGATGTGGGAGTGGTGGCATTCCAGAACATTGAGAAGTTTATGAGGACAACTAGAGATTGAGAGTTGGCACTAGCCACCACAGATGCAGGAAGGGAGGCCATGGTGGCTGTGGACAAGCACAGTCTGCAGAATGGGTCTGCAGCAGGTCTGCAGGTCTGTCCCCCACCTCGGTGAACAGACTCAGTTCTGGTCACACGGCCATACTAGTTTGGGAGGAGCTATGCCAGGTGATGGGAGGAAGGCAGAGACTAAACATTTTTGGTTGAAAAGTCACAAACCAGAATGGTCAGCACACATGGGGACTCTCTTGGATTGTATTAACAAAAAGGCACTGGGAATTTGCAGAGAAAGAAATTACTTTGAAATTTTTGCCCCCACCAAAATCAAGCATGCAAACTTTGCAGCTTTGAACCGGAGGCTAACCAGGCATTGAGCATCTGGGAGGATCCAGGTTAGGGAAAGTGGGAGAGTATCAATGAGGAGGCAGCAAAGGAGGATAGGATGCCTGCCAGACACTGACATACACTGATCTACAAGAATGTGTTTCAGAATTGTGACAATTCAGGATCACTGGCTACCTTGTTAATTACAGTAACAGCCAAGACAAAGCCAAGTGAAATAGAAATCAAAAGTGACTGTTCTTTGGTATCAGTTTTTTGCAGAGAGAATTCCATCTAGATATTCAACTGAGAAGGAAAGGAAAACTGTTAATGAACAGGAACTGAAACAACTGAAATGCACAAAAAGTCCAGGAGGTAAAAGACAAAACAATGAGCAAGAATTGGCTAAGGAGTAGCGGGGCTGTGGCCTTGAGCTGCTGAGATCTCTCTCAGAACCCAGAGGAGGACAGGGGAAGTGAGTTCAAGTTACAGCAAAGGGGAATGAGGCTGGCTGGAAGAAAGAAAAATACTAGAATGGGCAAAATAGAGAATAGGATTTAGGCAAATTCAGATACTGTTTTACCCTGATGAGGAGGGAGGTAGCTTGACTAAGTGACCCTCCCAAGTACACGCTCCACTTCATACTGTTATAATCTCCTGCCTTTTGGGCTGCAGAGGCAAGATCACAGTGCAGCACACCCCTTCTGCTATGGTCTGCATGTTTGTGACCCCCAAATTCATATGTTGAAACTTAATGCCCAACATGATGGTGTTGGAGATACAGGCTTTGGGAGGTGATTAGATCATGAGAGTGGAGCCCTGAAGAAAAGCATTCACACCTTTATAAAAGGGGTCCAAGAGAGCTCCCTAACCCTTCTGCCTTGTGAGGACACAGAGGGAACACAGCTGCCTATGAACCAGGAAGTGGGCCCTGGTCAGACATCAGATCTGCCAGCGCCTTGACCTTGACCTCCCAACCTCCAGAGCAATGAAAAATACACTCCTGCTCTTTATAAGCCACCCAGTCTATGGTATTTTTGTTATGGCAGCCTGAACGAACTAAAACACATCCCCAGCTCAAAAGTCAAACACATAATCAGCTAATCTCTCGGTTGCCATCCCCAGCCATCTACCAAAAAAGGTTCCCTCCAGCCTCTGTGCTGCCTGCCCCAGCATCCACTCACTCTCAGGTTCCTGCGTGCTCAGGAAGGCGAACCGAAGGGCAGGGCCGGGGTGGATCACACAGTCTTCTACAGAGTCGGTCTGTGACAGGCCGTGCCTGTGCAGAATCTACGATCAAGCCCTCGCAGACCTAGGATCCCCCACGGTGGGCCACCCGCCCCTTTGGTCAGTTCTCACCTTCACTTCCTCTCCCTCCCACATCAGGGAAGGCCTGGTTTCCATCCATGACATATGGGATGCCAGCGGCCTGTCTGGAGACCACGGCTGCTTGCAGAAACCTACCCATTGGGCGGCACTCTCTCCGTCTTCCAGGCCCTGCCGGCCGTCCTGGCAGGAGCGGGGTGTGGGGCTCTCGGCCGACATCAGGGACGTCCGCTCATCGCACACTTCTTCCTCACTGTCAGAGGCCATGAATGTGAGCATGGCCCTGCCTCCGGAAGTGCCTGGAAAAGGAGCACAGGGGTCTTCGTGCCACTCTCCTGAGAGGCAAAGGCAGTGGAGGGTGAGAGGTGGCTTTAAAACCTGGACACAGGTCCTGCCCACATTGACCATCTGGGATGCATTTGTCAAAGGACTGCTATAGGGCTTCCTGAGTGGCTCAGTGGTAAAGAATCCACCTGCCAATGCAGGAGACACGGGTTCGATCCCTGATCCGGGAAGACCCCACATGCCAAGGAGCAATGAAGCCCATGTGTCCCAGCTACTGAGCCTGCGCTCCAGAGCCCAGAAACCGCAACTACTGAAGGCCGCGTGCCCTAGAGCCCACGCAATGGAGAGTCACTGCAATGAGAAGCCCATGCACCGCAACGAGAGAGTAGCCCCTGCTCTCTGCAACTAGAGAAAAGCCTGAGCACCAATGAAGACCCAACACAGCCATAAATAAATAAACATTTAAGAAAAAAGGACAGTCCCCAGGAGGCACGACTGAGGCTGCAACAGTCTTGAGAGGGGCTGGCTAGAGAGGATCCAGACCACGGGGGCGAAACTACCAACCAGAAACATCAGGGAACTCTAAACTCTCAGCACGCTCATTCTTTCAATCAACAAATATCTGACCACCATCTGTCATGTGCCAAGGACATGTCTGTCCTAAAAGAATAGAAACCAATCCAATGCGGCAAATTCTATAATCCAAGCGTTCACTAAAAGGAACAGAAGGGACTAAATCTCAGAGATCAGGAGTGTCTTCTGGAGACGATACCATCATGTGATGGACACAGATTCTCCCAGGTGGGAGGGAAGGGCAGAGGGCGTGAAGAATGTCTCAGCCCAAGCCTGGCACTGCCAGAGCTGGGGAGGGGCACGCTGCTGTGGACAAGTGAAGGGTCTCCAGCGCCATGCTAAGGAGATGTGCTTTGTCCCCCAAGGACACAGTGACAGATCAGATCTCTGGTTAGAAATCTCAGTCTGGTCACTGACTGAAAAAGGAGTAAAAAGAAGGAAAGATGACCTCCCTGGAGACAATGATGGGCCGTAAACAGGGCCTAAGGTAGCAGCAAGATGGATGGGAGTGAGGGGAGAGAATCCATACAGACAAGATGTTGGGGACAACAGGACAGACTCCAGGACAATGACCAGGCAGGGGATAGGATGGAGGAGGTGGGAGAACAAGGTGTCAGGAAATCTGCGGAATGTAAATGGTTGAAAGCAGGGAGCTGCCTGGGAGGCGGCTGAGGGCCAGGGTCTGAGCCGGAGGGGAGGGAGATGAGAGTTATAGGTTGAGATGCTGTGGCCACGGGAGCAGTGAGCTGAGACCACGAGAGAAGAGCATGCATGTATGTGTGCGTGTGTTGGGGAAGTATAGCTGAGGGCAGGACCCACAGGAAAAACCAAAGCTGAAAGGGCCACAGAGGAGGGAGCCTGTCCCCTCGACAGTGCTGTGCTGCCCTGAGTGGCGTGTGGACCCAGCAGCACCATGTGGATGCTGGGGCAGCCTGAACCCCTACCAACACCCTGGGCAGGTCAGCTGAGCCACCAGCAGGGCCAGCTCCCCCATCACCTGCCTCCTGGGACCCTGGGGAGACTCATGCCAGTAGGAACAGTCAGGTCTGCTCTCGTCTCAAAGTTCATCTCCATGTCGGTGGCCCTCAGAATTTATGATCATTTTTGTTCTATTTCTATAGTGTCTTTTTTAAAATGTATGGACCATTTTTAAAGTCTTTATTGAATTTGTTACAATATTGCTTCTGTTTTTTTTTTTTTGGGGGGGGGGGGGGGGCCACTAGGCACACGAGATCTTAGTTCCCCAACTAGGGATTAAACCCACATCCCCTGCACTGGAAGGCTAAGTCTTAACCACTGGACCACCAGGGAAGTCCCTATGATTTTCAAGTGGAGAAGGCAGGCAGGTTCCTTCCATCGATGCAGCCAGTTCTGTTCATCTTGGCAGAGGCTCTGAGGTTGCTGCTTTGTTTTGAAGACAGTGTCCCAGGCCATGGCCTGCATTACTCCCAGCTGGACTTCAGCTCCATCCCCAAGTCCAGGCCCACAGCAGAGCCTGATCCTACTCACTGACTCAGGCCCTTACAGAAGGCTTCCCTGTAACACTTACAGGGACTTCGAAATGAGCAAGCTCAGCTCCCCCGGGTTGAGCAGAGAAACAAGCATAAGAACGACAGCAGTAGTGACATCAGTAGGAAGCAGAAGAAGGTGACTTCCAGGAGAGGTGACAAGGACCCTGTGCTACTGGAGTTAAGACTTGGGGGGGGGGCAATCTATCAGCGGTGGGGAGTAGACGTCTCAAGTCTTTAGGAGGAAGAGGGACATGAAACAAGACACAAAGGTTAGGAATATCTTGCCAGGCAGAGGCTGAAGTAGGTGGGGCACCTGGAAGTAGCCTCGTGAGCAATGGCGGGATGGGGGCCTTGACTGAAATTCTGAAACACCCAGCAGGCTGAGGTGGCTGAAGCGTGGGGACCACAGAGGCAGTGATGGGAGGTGGGGCCACCCGAGGGAGGGGCGTGGGGGCCCGGCCAGGGGAGGAGGAGCTGAAGCTAGCCAGGGGAGGGGCGGCCAAGGTTTCTGAATTAAGGAGGGATGTGACCACAGTGCGCCGAGTGGGAGCAGAGGGCTGGCTGGGCCCTCCTGCCTCTTCCCCGGAGCCCCCAGGAGCGGTGCCACCAGGACCCAGGAGGCGGATCTGCTCCTCCTCGCCCAGACCTTGGGACCAGCAGAGTCTACCTAAGAGCCCCATTAGAGGGGACTGGGCTGTGAGACCTTGGGAAGCTCTTAGCGTCCTTCATCTATGCTAACAGTAATGAAAGAAATTACCTAATGGAGACCCGGGCAGAAAAACTCTAAAGCGCTCCTCTGCAAGGGTGGGCCCCGCTAGATAAATCCTAAACATACACCTGCCCGGGGCCCAGGAGATGCCCTCACTGACCCTGTGGCAAGGCTGAGTCCATTCTTACTCAAAGAGTGACAGGGAACTCAGAGCTGGCTGTGCCTCAAGCTGAACTAGGACACCCTATCTTGAGCAGTGTAGCGGCTCTTTCGATACTTTGTTTTGTCTGGGCTATGAATTAATAATTTAGTTACCATCTCCCTCCTTCTGTTCTTCCCACGCCTTTAGAGGCCCTGGGATTTATCTTCGCAGTGACTGGAGGAGCGGATCAGGAGTTCCTGCATCTAAACGGCAGGGCTGCAGCCCCCAAGGCAGAGGCGAGCTCACCCTTCAGAACCTCAGCTGCCCGCAGCCAGGCTGCCTCAGTCCCTAGAGCAAAGCATGAGGGGATTGGACAAATAAGAGGCTAAGATGCTTCTTAAAGGAGAAAGGGAGCCAGAGGGCAGGTGGGGAGAGAAAAGCAGGGGACCCACGATCAAGTAGGAGTTAAGTCCTTTCCAATTTCCATTTCTTCAGCCAGACACCAAATCCCAGGAAAACACGTCTGCCTCCCAAAGTCTGCGGACACACCCAGGGAGAGCACGTTTAAAAACAGACTATATCCCTTCCATGTGAAACTGCACTGCAGAGGGAGAAAGTCAGAAAGCTAAAACATGCTCTGCCGTCCACCACATGTAATGCATGGCCTCCCCCCCAGAAAACAAATGCTCCCTGAGCAGATTCCTTCCCTCTGTGGATGCTGCCCAGGACTCCCAGCAAAGCAGGGCACGGAGGGGTTGCGGCCGGGAAGAAGCTGGTCTTGGCTTTTGGAGCAAGGGCATCCTAACCACAGCCCTCTGGGCCTGGAGGAGGTGGGGACAGCTGGAGGTGCTTCCTGGGGCTCCCAGCATCTGAGGGCATGGCTTAGGACTTTCAAAAAACTGTAAGATGCTGGAGATGCTGTTTCGCAACATGGCCCAGGTGGTGGCAGAGCAGCTGCTGAGCCCTCACTGTGTACCAAACACAAGTCAGGAACGAGGTACAGTCAGTCCCCTACATACGAACCTTCAACCTGCACACTTTCAGAGATTCGAACGTGAGTTCGCACGCTCATTAGCATGAGTTCACATGTCTGGTGTACTTTTCAAGGTACTGTACTGTAAGATTAAAAATTTTCTGTTTGCTTTTTATGTATTATTTGTGTGAAAAGTATTATAAACCTCTTACAAGTATAGTACTATATAGCCGATTTTGTTAGTTGGGTACCTAGGCTAACTTTGTTGGACTTATGAACAAATTGGATTTATGGCCTCTTGGAACAGAACTTGTTTGATGCAGGGTACTTACTATGTTGCCGTTATTCCTCATTTTACAGATGAGGAAAAAGATTTTAAAAGTGATAAGTTCAAAGTCATCCTTGGACCGAGGTGGTCAAGTTCTGTGCTCTTAAACACCATGTTAGGGTGCTTACTTAAAATGCAGATCCTAAGTTTCATTTTGGCCAAAGGTCTAGGGATCTGCATTTTGAGACAGTCCCTGGGCGATTCTTAAGCTGGTGTTAAACCCTCCTTGGAGCTGCTCCTGCCAAGTAATGAGATGCCCCAGCCTGGGCCCAAACTTGGTACTGAAAGTGCCAGTAACATTTCACCTCCTTGTCGAAAGGGCAGGGCCTCACTCACCTACCTTAGCACACCTGCTGCTCAGCACAACTTGCTCGCTGAGCAGTCCTTTCTCCTTAATACCCTGTGGTTGGGCTGAGATCCACTGGGGAGGAAGAGTAACAGGAGCTTTCTCGGACTAGTAGAGCTGCAAGGGGAGAATTCCGTGATCTGACTTACAAGGTACCCATGCAATGCCCACCTGGAAGGAGGGTGTGAAAAAACTGGGTCTCAAGCATCCCTGGTACAAACTGCACCAGCCTTTCTGAAGGCAGTAAACATCAAGAGCTTTAAAAACACTCATACCTTTTGATCCTGAAATGCTAACTTCTCGGAATCTGTCCTACGAAAAAAATAAAAGATTTATAAAAGATTTCAGATAAATCATGGTTGTTGCAGTCATTTATAATTATTTTTAAGTTAAAATGACTAAGATGTCTGACTCTGTATGATAATATATCCATCCGATATATGACTAACAAAAATCTTACTTCAAAGAATATTTACTAACATAAAAAAAAAAACCAAGATGCTAAATTTAGTAGATTTAAAACCACCGATATAAGCATCTGAATTTTCTTAGAAAATGTATATATATATGAAGGACTGGCAAGAAATGTTATACAACATTAAAGGTACTTATCTTTGAATAGTGAGATTGCGGGTGACACATGATATTTTTCTGCATTTTTTAAAACTTCTATAACAAAACATGAATTGTGTCTGCTGTTTTTTTGTAGAGCTATTAATTTTTAAAAGGGAAATAACAAGTATTAACATTTAGACAGATTTTCTTCCATGCTGCCTTCTCCCACATCCCCTCTCACTGGACCCAGGGGACCTTGGGAAGCCGCTTTCACACCTTCTCCTAACCCCTCTTATTACCTGGCTCCTGAAGGAGAACAGAGCAGCTGGGATGGATTCCTCTGGCTTCTAAGTTGGAACTGAAGCCTGAAGGTACTCTGCAATCCTTGGAGGGAAAAAATGCAGATAAACAGTCTTGCTAGATGTTTGTCTACATCAGAGCACTAATGACGCCAAGAACTCCCGCCGGGAGGCTGACTCATAGGCCAGTGGGGGTGGGGCTGGGCGACTCTTCCTGCTGATGTCAAATCCTATCAACCCATAGCAACCAGCTCTCCACTCTCTCAGAGGGAGCAACAGGATAATGCAGAGAAGCCAACGGGAGGAACAGGTGCCCCAGACTACATCCTGGAAACCCTTCCCAGAACAAGGTGCTGTGGCTGAAAACTCTTTGGATTAGAATATAAAACCAAACATCCAAAGAAGCCACCATTCACTCCCATTAATCAGCTGAATGGGATCCAAATGCTGAATGAGCCAAGCCAAGGGAGTCTGACCCAGGGAATTTCCCCAACCTTGCCTGTGTCAGCAGTTCCTGCAATTATTATGGAACCCTGGTGACCCAATTTCCTCATCATTTCAGAAAAATGCAAAGGTTTTGACCTTAAAATTTAAGGCCAATGGACCCAACTAGGAAACAGATTCCTACCTAAGTAGGAAATCGATTTTTAAATTCCATCGTAAACAAGAGTGCCTCAAGGAAAAATGTGGAAATTTCGGTTCCAAAAGAAAATTGGGAGTCAATAGGTGGGGCCAAAGAGAAAGGCTTGGATCTGAGGACTTGCTTTCTTTGTCTCCACGGGCCTAACAGTACTCCTTTCTTGCACTATTGACATACAGTTGACTTACAACATTAGTTTCAGGTGCACAACAAAGTGACTTAAAATTGTTTACATATTACATTCCATATAAGGTCACTGTAAAACACTGGCTGTATTTCCTGTGCTATACATTACACTCTTGTATCACTGATTTTATACATGGTTGTTTGTCCCTCTTAATCCTCTCTTATTTTACACCTCCCCCTTGGTAACCATGATCTGCTGGTCTATTTTTGCTTTTTTTTTTTTATCCAATTCTTCTTATGATATTTATTGAAGGAAAACAAAATACTAATTCAAAAAATATATATATGCACCCCCATATTCATTGCAGCATTATTTTTTTGTTTTTATTAATTTAGCTTTAATTGAAGGATAATCACTTTATAGTACTGTGTTGGCTTTTGCCAAACATCAACATGAAACTGTTTCTGTTTTGTCTTGTTTGTTCATTTTAATTTTCAGTGCTCCCTCAAAGAGGGCAGCAATGGTTTTAAAAAGGTCACTTTCTATGGTCACATGGCTACTTCAGAGAGCTCCCATGACTCCTGGGGCACTCCCAGCCTTCTCATATATAGGGTGAGGAAATTCCCTTAGAAATTCCCACAGCTTGCCTGCCTGCCTATTTCCTCTGGCCCAGGCACCTGACCATGTACCGGCCCTGGCTGACCGTCACCCATCTGTCCATCCATCCAGCCCATAATGTGATGCACATCACTTGCCAGACGGTTTTCCCCAGAACAGGGAGGCGGCCTCAGCTGGAGCAGGGGCCCACGTCCCCCAGGGAGGCCCCGAAGTACTGCTCCACTCTCCTGAGTCACAGGCCCCAGGTGACCCTCGAGGGCTTCCTGAACCTTGACCCAAGCTCTAGATTTCCCTCTGTCTGTCCTTTCCTACTCAAAAGTGATCAGTAAACGTTTTCTCTCACTTCCTGAAGGAGCCTGGAGAGGGGGCAGTTTGGAAGTGACAGAGGGATGCTGCGAAGGTAGCCACTGGCCATGTGCTACCGAGCCACCTTTGAGCAGCCTCCCATAAATCGCGTTTTTCTTTCAATGAAAAGCAGCAAGACAGCAGTCAAAAAGCTGAGCCTTAAACAGAGTTTGAATGGGCTAGCCAATTGATCTGAACCACATACTCAGACAATTTAACTTCACCCGACCCACTTCCTCTTGTGTAAAAAGTAAGATAGGCACACTTTGCAAGATGACTGTAAAAACTGGAGCTAACGTGTGATGTGTCCAGCACAGAGTAGATGTTCAATAAATGGTAATTACAATGAAATAAAGGCAGGGACACAGTGAGAGCGGACAACAGAAGCCTGTTGATGGCCCCATTGGAAAGCTACAAAAATGCTAACCCATCAAACATGAGTTGAGTACCAAGGTCACGCCTCACTCAGGCCCTGGGTGTTTTCCTCTTCAGCCCCAGCCCAGGGCATGCAGGCAACATGAACATTTTGTCAAACAAAAGAGCACGTCCATAGGCTGAGGTCAGAGCTGGCAAGGACCTTCCGGGCCATCCAGTCAGCACCCCATTTCATACTTGGGAAAACTGAAGCCCAGAGGGACAAAAGGACAAGGGCCCATGACCAGAAGCCATAGTTACGGCTCAGGTCTCCAAACTTCCATCGAGGAGCTCTTCNTCCATAGGCTGAGGTCAGAGCTGGCAAGGACCTTCCGGGCCATCCAGTCAGCACCCCATTTCATACTTGGGAAAACTGAAGCCCAGAGGGACAAAAGGACAAGGGCCCATGACCAGAAGCCATAGTTACGGCTCAGGTCTCCAAACTTCCATCGAGGAGCTCTTCCCTGCTGCTCCAAGTACTTGACAGGGTGACATACTCAGTGGATTTCCAAGAACACTCGAAGGGAAAATTCTGAAGGCATGATAATATTAATACAAAAAGCAGGATACAAAACTTCAGTTTCCAACTTCTAATATTTTAATACACGAATACAGGTATGTGCATAAAGTACTGTAAGAAAGTTCATGTTAAGAGTGGTTCTTTGGACTAGGGGCTAACAGATGACTTGAAAAAAGTTTCCCGAATTTTCTACAGTGAACACATATTGCTTTCATTTTAAAAAAGTCAGAAAGTTTCTGGTTAAGGTATAGCAGAAAGTGAGTGCCCTTTAAACTTTTCTTCCCATTGTTCCAGAAGACTGTATTTTAGCAAAGACAAATGAGCAACCCATTCTCCCAGGCAATGGAAAGAATGGACAGTAATCATCCCCCTCCCAGACATTCGGTCTGCACTGAGGATCACTTTGAAACTGCTTCTGCCCAGACTATAATCACACAGTAGCCTCACCACCTCCTGGTCAAGAAGCCAACGCTGCTTCTACAAGGCTTGAAGGCCAGATCAGATGCAGTCAGCTCAAGGTGAGGAGAAACCCCTAGGCCCTGGCCAGGGGCAACACGGAGGGTATGCCAACCTCAGAGCCCTTTGCCTTCCACCCCCAGCCCCACCCCCAGCTGCTGGAGTCCAGGGACAGGTGGAAATATTTGCAGAAACATTTGTTGCCTTGCCAGTCTTACCAACTAAACAGTGTCTAAAAGTCAAATCAACAGGTGAAAAACAGCCAAATGTGTCTTCAATAGAAACATAAAGTGACCTATACACACAATGCTTTAGTTTCTTTTTAAAAAAATTTTTTTGGCTTTGCCAAGTAGCTTCTAACAGAGATCCCACAGCAATGTCCTGGGCAGTCGTGCAGGCACATGGGTGGGGTGTGAGAGTGGGAGGTCTCCCAAGCAAAAACTCAAAAGATGCAGAAGACACAGCCAGCTGGGTTCAAATGCTGGCACTCACAGTCACAGAAGCCACACAACAGGACAAGGCCCTTAATTTCCTGAACCTTAGTTTCCCCCTCTGTAACCCTTAGCTTCCCCTTTCCACTTCAGTGTGATGGTAACTCTTTAGATAACTGTGACAACTACTGAACAAAATGGCTTTTTATTGTATATAACAAACTTATAAGTGATGTTATTGTCATTATTACCATCAATGATGTAAGAGAGGGGCCAAGGTAGGTGGAACCTCTCATTCTGGCAAAGCCTGTGTGCATGTGTGCAGAGGGACTGTGAGTAGGCACAGAGCTGGGGGGGGGGGGTGTGGGGGCGGGACAAAGGGCCCCGAGGCACACTTGAGCCGCAGCCTCTGGCCAGGCTGTCCGAGCAATCACCTCCCAACCCTGCATACATCAGACTCTTGGTACATAAATACTTCAACACCAAATGATACAGAATTTTTCCTGAAAACCCAAGGCACCATTATCCCACTCCACAGTAACATCCCACGAAGTCCGCCACCTCCAGCCTCTGCCCTGAATGCTACCACATTCACCCAAGGCAAGAACCTGGATGGCCTGCCTCATGAGTGGCTGAAGCTGCAGCTTTGAGCTGCAGACAGGACTTCAGGCCCCTTCACCAGCTGGGCCCAGAAAACACAGCTGCTAACACACTTTCCTGCCCCCCACACAGCCACATTCACTCAGAGGGGAACCTGAGGCTCACACACCTGCAGCAGCTTATACAAAGCCTTTAATTACTACCAAAGGTTTTAGCCGAAGTCCTTGGAGACTCAGGTGTCTACAGAAGGGGCTATGTTGACTCAGGGCCATCCATGTGCAAAGAGCTCCAGTACATAATGATCAATTACTCTCAGGACAGACTGGCAACCCACGCCGTCAATTTTGGGTCAACCTGGCTCTGCAATTGCTCTGGATGGGAACCGCCTCTCAGGCTCTCCATCTGTAAATGAGGATGCAGCTACTGCAACAATCCACAGTTCATACTGTCAAAAGGGAGTATCATTAAGTCACAGACTGGGGCATTTCATCCAGCTGTCTAAGGGCTGAGGTCTAGTCCCAGGTCTAGACAAGAGAACTAAAGTCCAGGACAACAGGTTCGAAGCCTGGCTCTCATATATCCTACCNTAAAGTGTACAATTCAATGGCATTTAGTACATTCCTGATATGTAGGTTGGGCTTCCCTGGTGGCTCAAAGATTAAAGGGTCTGCCTGCAATGCAGGAGACCTGGGTTCGATCCCTGGGTCAGGAAGATCCCCTGGAGAAGGAAATGGCAACCCACTCCGGTATTCTTGCGTGGAGAATCCCATGGACAGAGGAACCTGGTGGGCTACAGTCCATGGGGTCTCAAAGAGTTGGACATGACTGAGTGACTTCACTTGATATGTAGGTAGTTCAGTCCCAGCCACCTTGATCTATTTCCAAAACATTTCCCTCAATCCAAAATAAAACCTCCTACCCATTGAAATGTTTTCTTCACATCCTCTTCTCTCCTCAGTCCCTGGCAACTTATTGACCTATTTAGGATATTTCATATAAATGAAATCATAGGGTATGTGACCTTTTGTAACTGACTTCTGGCTTAGCATAAATGTTTTCAAGGTTCATCCACACTGTGGCGTGGATCAGCACTTCGTTGCTTTTTAAGACTGGATAATATTCAGTTCATGTATATCACAGTTTATCTGATCATCCACTGATGGGCCTTTGTGCTGTTTCCACCTTTTGGCAATTGTCAGTGGTGCTGCTACAAACATATATGTACATATATTTGTCTGAGTACCTGTTTTCAGTTCTTTGGGATACTAGGAGTTGAATTGTTGTTCTAGTTGAATTTCAGTTCTAGGAGCTGAATTGCTAGATCATATGGAAATTCTATTTTTAACTTTTTGAGGAACCGTCAGACTGCTCTCCATAAAGCTGAACCATTTTACACTCCTACCAGCAATGAACAGAGGGTTCCAATTTCTCTACATCATCCGTCACTTGTTATTTTCCATTAAATATATTATTATTGTTGTTGCCTTCCTGGGGGGTTTTGTTTTGCATCTCCCTGTTAATTGGTGATGTTGAGCATCCTGCATTTGCTGACCATTTATATATCTTTGGAGGAATATCTATTCAAGTCCTTTGCCCATTTTAAATCAGGCTATCTTTTTGTTGCTGAGTCATAAGTGTTCTATATATATATTTGCTCTATGTCAGACTCCTGTCAGATACGTGATTTGCAAATATTTTCTCCCATTTTGTAGGTTGTCTTTTCACTTTCTGATAATGTCTTTTAACACATATGCATCTGCGTGCTCAGTTGCTCAGTCATGTCTAACTCTTTTGCAACCCTGTGGACTGTAGCCCACCGAGCCTGAAATGGGATTTCCCAGCAAAAATACTGGAGTGGGTTGCCATTTCCTTCTCCAGAGTATCTTCCTGACCCAAGGATTGAACCCACATCTCCTGTGTTAACATATGGATTCTTTACCACTGTGCCACATGGGAAGCCCTTTAATGTACATAAGCCTTTAATATTGATGAAGTCTGGTTTATCAGTTTTTTCTTTTATTACTTATGCATTTGGTGTCGTATTTAAGAATCTATTGCCAAATCCAGAGTCATTAAAATTTACCTCTGTGTTTCTTCCAAGAGTGTTATGGTTTTAGAACTTGCTTTTAGATTATTGATACATTTTGAGTTAATTATTGTATATGGTATGAGGTCTAGGTCCAGCTTCATTCTTAGGCATGTGGTTAATTGGCCTAACACCATTTGCTGAAGAGACTGTTCTTTCCTCTGGTGAATGGTCTTGGCCTCCTTGTCAGAAATCAATGGGCTATAGATAAATGGGAAAAGACCCAAATTTTTAAAAGAGCTATTTAAATGGAAATTAATCCAAGATGGAAATGGGGCAAGTCAGCATTTTGACAGACAAAATAATGATCCAAAGAATAAGCATTGATGAATTAGAGAAATTAATTACAAGTATCAGAAAGAATTATTAAGTAATAGTTTCTTAAAAGTATAAGGATCCTTGAGGGACACAAACTCCAACTCTAACTGATGTGTGAACCATCTCTGCAGAATCCCCAAGAAGGGACTGCCCAGGCATATTTCTTATTTTGGGAACTTTCAGTATTGTAATATGGCGCAGTGGTACCCACCCCCCAGCTGGAGTAACAGATGGCAACATATTCCAGTATTCTTGCCTGGAAAATTCCATGGACAGAGGAGCCTGGCAGGCTACAGTCCATGGGGTCGCAAAGAGTCGGACACGATTTACCAACTACACAAGCAGTGTGCATGTGTTAATCCCAAGCTCCTAATTTATCCCTCCCACCACCACCTTTCCCCTTTCANTCCAGTATTCTTGCCTGGAAAATTCCATGGACAGAGGAGCCTGGCAGGCTACAGTCCATGGGGTCGCAAAGAGTCGGACACGATTTACCAACTACACAAGCAGTGTGCATGTGTTAATCCCAAGCTCCTAATTTATCCCTCCCACCACCACCTTTCCCCTTTCAGTTCAGTTCAGTTCAGTTCAGTTCAGTTGTTCAGTCATATCCGACTCTTTGCAACCCCATAAATCGCAGCACGCCAGGCCTCTCTGTCCATCACCAACTCCTGGAGTTCACTCAAACTCACGTCCATCGAGTCGGTGATGCCATCCAGCCATCTCATCCTCTGTTGTCCCCTTCTTCTCCTGTCCCCAATCCCTCCCAGCATCAGAGTCTTTTCCAATGAGTCAACTCTTCGCATGAGGTGGCCAAAGTACTGGAGTTTCAGCTTTAGCATCATTCCTCCTAAAGAACGGCCAGGGCTGATCTCCTTTAGAATGGACTGGTTGGATCACCTTGCAGTCCAAGGGACTCTCAAGAGTCTTCTCCAACACCACAGTTCAAAAGCATCAATTCTTTGGCGCTCAGCTTTCTTCACAGTCCAACTCTCACATCCATACATGACCAGAGGAAAAACCAGAGCCTTGACTAGACGGACCTTAGTCGGCAAAGTAATGTCTCTGCTTTTCAATATGCTATCTAGGTTGGTCATTTGGTAGCCATAACTTTGTTTTCAAAGTCTGTAAGTCTGTTTCTGTTTTGTAAATAAGTTCATTTGTATCATTTTTTTAGATTCCACATGTAAGTGATATCATATGATATTTATTTTTCTCTGATTTACTTCATTTAGTATGATAATCTCTAGGTCCATCCATGTTGTTGCAAATGGCATTATTTCATTCTTTTTTATGGCTAAGTAATGTTTCATTGTATATATATGTACCACATCTTCTTTATCCATTTCTCTGTTGATGGACATTTCAGTAGAGGCCATGTGCAGACGGTATTCTGTCACATGTAATCACTGAGGCTACTGTTCCACTATCTCACTGGTCAGCCACTGACTTGACATAGATCTCCTTAAACACCTGGAGCCAACTCCTCCCACTCTCAAAGTGAGAAGAAACCTCTCCTGGTCTTTATAGATTGGTCCTGAACTGGGTACTCCTAGTGCACTTAACCAAGCCACCTGAACTCTGCCGTACTATTTACTTTCTGCTTGCGTAGAAGGTCAGCCAAAAGTGCAAGCCTAGGGTCCTCTTGGATCTTTTCTGAGCCTGTGTCTAGCCCTGGACTTGTGTGTTGCAGTCTGGACTCCCTGGTAAAAGAGGTAGCACTTCAAAGCCTTTTTGCTTCCAGTATCTTCCTCAGCCTCCCCCTTCCAGACTTTTTGGTTGATCTGCTGCTTAACCTATCTTCTGCCTCTTGCCCCAGACAACTATGGGTCCTGTATGTCTTTGTGTGTGTTAGCTGCTCAGTCATATCCGACTCTTTGCTGCCTCATGGACCCTAGCCCACCAGGCTCCTCTGTCCATGGAATTCTCCAGGCAAGATTACTGGAGTAGGTTGCCGTTCCCTTCTCCAGGAGATCTTCATGACCCAGGGAGATCGAACCTGAGGTTCCTGCATTGAAGGTGGATTCTTGACTGTTTGAACCACCAGGGAAGCTTCTGTATGTCTTCTAAGTCCTTTCAGAAGATGCTCCTTGGGAAGCTACTTTAGTCTGAGAGAAGTGAAGCAAAGGTCAGCCTCTGTACCAGTGCCTCAGGGGACTGCCAGCTGGGCCACAATGGAAAACCACATTTTTTGAGAACAAGGTCTGTGTAGCCCAGTCTGGCACCAGCAAGCCATAGCAAGGATTCAGGCTGTTTGTCCTCCTGGCTGCTGCTGGAAGAATGGAAGATGGTAGGTAGGTAAGCAAAAATGCTGCAACAATTTTTTACTGAAATTTAGCAGCCTCTTTCTTCATGAGTCATTCCTCTGGTTGTTCTAATTTTTTTTTCTTTTTTTTTTTAGATTCCAGAGTCCTAAAAAAGCTGATTCTGCCAGTTTTTACAAGCCTAATGGTTGCTTAAGTGGAGGGACTGATTCTTGAAGCTCCTTGTCTGTCATTTGCCATAACATCATTCCTAAATAGCCTCAGTTTTACCAGTGGACACTATTGATTGAACAGTTTTTTCCTTGAAGCCATGCTCTCCTGTTTCCCTCCATGGTGAACTTCACCTCCTCTGCCCTTTTTTGCTTCCAGGTGTCAGTGGGGCTCTGTTCTCACCGTGCACATTCTTCTTGGGGAATCCAGCCATGACCCAAGCTGTCACCTCTGTGTTGATGAATCTCCAGCTTAGTCCTCTCCTCAGAGCCCCAGACATGGGGACCACCATCCATGGACCACTCCACTCAGAAATCCCACAGATCACTCTAGGTGAAGCTGTGTGAGAAAGTTCTGGCTAATAGGTTGGAAGGAGAAGGGATTCATCCTTATTCTTATTCTTCTTGCTATCTGGAACATGGTGCTGATAGCCGGAGCTCAAGCAGCCACCTTGGACCATGTCAACCAGGGGGATGGAGAATCAGTAAAATGGAAGGAGCTGTGTCTTTGATAATTGTGGAGCCACTAGCTTAAAATTGCTTACCTCCTTACTCTGTCTCAAGCTGCTCTGGTGGCTCAGACAGTGAAGAGACTGCCTGCAATACGGAAGACTGGGTATCCATCCATGGGTCGGGAAGATCCCCTGGAGAAGGGAATGGCAACCCACTCCAGTATTCTTGCCTGGAGAATTCCATGGACAGAGGAGCCTGGCAGGCTACAGTCCATAGGGTCACAAAGATTCAGACATGACTGGGCAACTAACACTCTGTCTTAGGGAGGAAAAGCAATTTTATCTTGTTATTTGTGAGTCCCTCACATGGAACAAAACCAAAGTTTGCTTAATACAGAAGATGCTTCCAGCCCTATTCTCTTTACATCATTGCCCGACTGGCGGCGCTAAAGCACACGCAGCTCTCACTGCTAGCATCCCTCTGCACAGCACCTACTGCAAAGGATTATAGAGGTCTAGTCGCTTGTCTTCCTCACTCCCTGTGACCATCTCTAGAGCAGGGCCTGTACATTTCTTGGATTCCTGCCATGTGGTCAACTTCCTTAAGACAAGAAAAAGGGATAGGGAGTGGATGTTCTTGGATCCCATTTTTATGGGCATTACACTTTATCTATCTTACTTACTGTGAGAGGTGGAACATTATTATTGCTCTTTTATATGGAGAAATGGAAGTCGGCAGAGACAAAACTGATTTCCCAAATGTACATGGGTAATGAGAGGCAGAATTAAGTGAGAACCTCAAGTGTGTCTGGCCTGGTGCGTAAGCCTACTCTAGCCCATTTAGAAGGTTCCACGTCAGAGCATTGGCTGGGCTGTGGCTGCAAGATCTTTGATGAATTAATTCCCTTCGAGCTTCTCCTTTGAGAGTGTCATTCTCAGCTGCTTTTCACATGCTGGTTTGTGAAGGATGAGTAAGCGCCTTTCTGAGCCTGACCTCAGTTCAGAAAGGGGTGGCTTCTGCTTCAGGTTTTGTTGTTCAGGGGACTTGAAGGTTCCTCAAAAAATTAAAAATAGAACTACCACGTGATCCAGCAAATCCACTCCTGATATTTATCCAAAGAAAATGACAGCACAACTCCAAAGAGGTGTATACACTCCAAATACACTTGCCTGTGTTCACTGCACTATTATTTACAATAGCCAAGATAGGGAAGCAACCCAAATGTAAATAATTTTTAATTTTTTGAGGAACCTGCATACTGTTTTCCATAGTGGCTGCACTAATTTGCATTGCTACCACTAATGCACAAGGGTTCCCTTTTCTCCATATCCCTGCCAACACTTGTTATCTCCTATCTTTTTGATAACAGCCATTCTGACAGGTGTGAGGTGATATCTCACTGTGGTTTTGCTTTGCATTTTCCTAATGATTAATGATGTTGAGCGTCTTTTCGTGTGTGTTGGTCATCTGTATATCTTCTTTGGGAAAATGTCTATTTAATTCCTCTGCTTGTTTTCTAATTAGGCTTTTTTTATGTTGAATTGTTTATTTTGGATATAGTCATATATTTTGTATATTAACTCCTTATCAGATGTATTTTTTGCAAATACTTTCTCCCATTCAGTAGGTATCCTTTTCATTTTATTGATTGTTTCCTTTGCTGTGCAAAAACTTTTTAGTTTGATGTAGTCCTGTTTGTTTATCTTTGCTTTTGTTTCCCTTGCTTAAATAGACAGATCCAAAAAATTATTGTTAAGACCAATGTTGAAAAGCATACTGCCAATGTTTTCTTCTAGGAGTTTTATGATTTCCTAAAACCTATGGTTTAGGTCTTATGTTTAAGTCTTTAATTCATTTTGAGTTTACTAAAAGTTTTTTTTTTTTATTTGCTAAAAGTTTGATTTATGCTCTTAAAACTGAGAATTCCAAAAAAGCTTTCGTTTATGTGAATTGTATCTATCAATATTTATCACATTAGAAATTAAAACTGAGAAAGTTAGAAAATGTTTTCATTTTTAAGTAATAACAACCAGTGATATGTTAACATAACATTTTAATGAAAATAACTGTATTTTACCCCAAAGAATTAGTGAGGAAAGCAACACTGTTTCATATTTGTAGTAGGCAGAATAATGTCCCTCAAAAATGTCTAAACCCTATTCCCTAGGACCTGTGAATATGTGACTTTAAATGACAAAAGGGATATGTGAATGTGATTGGGGTTAAGGACCCTGAGATAGGGAATCTTCCTAGATTGTCCAGGTGGATTTAGTCACATGAATCCTTAAAAGTGTGGAATCTTTCCTGGCTGTGATTGAAGGGAGATGCAGCCACTAAAGAAGAATCAGAGGGGAATGTAGTGTGTCTGTCTTTGAATAGAGAGGAAAGAGACCTCAAACCAAGGAGAGCATGTGGCCTCTAGAAGCTAGAAAAGGCAAAGAAACAGTCTTCATTAGAACCTTGAGAAAGGAGCACAGCCCTCTGACACCTTGATGTTCGCCCCGTAAGAGGGGTATTGGACTTCTGCCCCGGGGAACTGTAAGGCAGTGTGTGTTGTTAGGCCACTAAGTTTATATTGGTTTCTTTTTTTTTTTAATATAACATCAAGAGATAACTAATACAACATTTTGGCAGATTTCTTTAATGTCCAGCTAGGAAGACCATTGGATATTCACATCTGCTTCTACACTCAGTCTTTTGTGATATGATGCTTTGGTTGAAGTATATAAAGAAAATTTGGCCTTGTGTATTGTTAAAGTTGGAAAATGTTAGAGAGTTTCAGTAGCCTTCTCAGATCACTGGGGATCATTCGGATACTACACTAAATTTAACAGTTGTAATTTCGTAATTGTTAGTTGCAGAGTGGAGCCCGAAATGATATCAATGAACTTTTCATATCTATTACATTAAAATCCATTGATCTCTCTTGCACTTTAATGGATCTTTTTACCCATGCATGATTTTATAACATCATGTATTGAGTGTCTAGAAAAACATTGATTCACTGAACTATGCAACTCTTCCAAATGTTGACATTCTTCATTATATGATATCAGTTCAGTTCAGTTCAGTCGCTCAGTCGTATCTGACTCTTTGCGACCCAAAATTTTAATATCACCAGTAGTCGTCTCTAAAATAGCTGGGAAGCTATTCAAGTCCCTAAGTTTTCTAGAATTCTCGTGTCATTAGCAACACATGCCATCAGCATTTTCCCATCAGTTGTTTCCCTTGAAATAATAGGCTCACTTTGTTCATTTTCATGAGAATGTCTGCTAGGTACACAAGTCTGAATAACTTTCAGTTGTCTGTCATACTTCCAAGCAAAAATGATATTCTCTAGAGAAAGCAGCTACAGCAGCTTACATGTGAGTGTAATCACAGAAGTGCTTTTCATGGAGACAACCAAGACGCTTCAGATTGTAGCAGTAAGGCTTGATGCCGACTTTCCATTTCACTGCACAGAATATTCAAAATATTATGCAGCTATGTTATATAAAAATATTACACAAGGGTAGAGATTAAACAAAATTGGCGATCTTTACTGCTCTCTTCTGTCTGTTTTCAGTTGAATCTGGCACTTTTAAAAAGTCACTGATTCATGGCCCTGACTGTTATAATGGTGACCAGTACTGTTTTGTGCCACTGAGTTTCCCCCACACTCAGGCCCCAGAAGTTTTTTTTTTTTTTTGGCAGATCATTTATCTTTATTTATCACTCTGGATTACAATCTTTTTTTTTAAGTTTAAATTTTTACTTTTTAGTTTGTTTTGCTTTACAATACTGTATTCATTTTTCCATACATTGACATGAATCAGTCACAAGTGTACGTGAGCTCCCAATCCCGACCCCACCCCCCTCCCTCCCCTCACCATCCCTCCGGATCATCCCCACGCATCAGCCCCAAGCCAGGCCCCAGAAGTTTTATCTACTATTGCTTTTGTTCCATCAGTGCCCATGTCAACATGGTGAGAAAGTAATAATAAAGTTTTAATATAGTATGAAAATCATGTTGCCCTAGCGGTCTGCAGATCATGCTTGGAAAACCATCCAGTTGAAGCTGTTTTCTCTCAGGCGTCTACCTTCGTTCCATGTTTCTATGATACGTAGTGGGTGGTCTTAGCATTTTGGTGTTTGTTTCTTTAAGGATGTGCATATCATCTTGTCACGTTCTTACAAGATTTATGAAGTTAACAGTATATACTTTGTAGACAGCTCAGAAAACATTTTTTTAATAGCCTGTCCCACTTAGTGGGGAATGACTTCATTGAACGTGGAGGGGAAAGATGTAATGGATGTTAAGGAAATTAAACAAGGAGGCCATGAGACTGAATTGGCTCTAATGCCTTAGTGCCCCATGCGAGCAAACCAAAACCTAAGCCAGAGTTAATGCACTTCAATCAGCGAAAATGAAACTTGAGAGCCACCAACTGCAAACAGCCAACTTGGCTTTTCCAAATAAGGCAACTAACTGCTTATGCTTTGGCCAATCAAATAATCTCCCTGCCTTGCTTCTTCTCTGTCAAACCCCTCCCTAGCTCCTGTCAGTGGAAAGCTCTTCATCACCTTTGGTTTGGTGCTGTCCAATTCAAATCAACATGAACTCAAATAAACTTTTTTTTTTAATGTCCCTCAGTTTACCTTTTCACAGGCATGTGCACGCATGCTCAATCACTAAGTCGACTCTTTGCAACCCCATGGACTGTAGCCTGCCAGGGTCCTTCGTCTGTGGGATTTTCCATGTAAGAATTCTAGAGTGGGTTGCCACTTCCTCCTCCAGGAGACCTTCCCAACCCAGGGATCAAACCTGCGTCTCCTGCATTGGTAAGCGGAGTTTTTACCACTGAACCACCTGGGAAGCCCCTTTAATGTGTATACATCTGGACAATATTTAATTTCATTACACCGTTGTCAAGTAGAAAGCCACAGTCAGTCATAGACACAATCAGATTTATCCTAAGGAACATAGTCAGGTACCAGGGTATGGGGTTTGAGGCCGGCAGAGTAACTGGAAATTGAGGGAGGGCATCCTGGGAAGAAGGAGCCAAAGAGAGGAGGCCCCCCTGGAGGGCCCCCAAAATCTGCATGTAAATTCCCCCCCAAAGCCTGGCTGACCTCTTCACCAGAGATGAAGGGCATTTTATTTATTTATTTGGCTGCTACAGGTCTTAGTCACACATGTGAATTCTTTATGTAGTTGTGGCACGTGGGACCTAGTTCCCTGACCAGGGATTGAACCTGGGCCCCGTGCATTGAAAGTGTGGCATCTTAACCACTGGACCACCAGGAAAGTCCCATGAAGGACGTTGTATAATGATAAATTTTAAGTTGGCCCCTTTCAGATATTTGCTATGAATATTTTCTGAGCTAACACAAAAGAGCAGAAGAAACCGGACACCTACCCAGGGTCATAAGAACTGCTTAGTGTGGGAAAAACTGTCACACATCTAGTTCTAGGAGTGCTGTGAATGTCATAGTAGTATGAGAGTAAAGGAGAGACACCCTGGAGGAGGACTGAGGTTTTCTTTAAAGCCACATAAGGTAATAGTCACAAGTTCCAGGGATTAGAACCTGAATATTTTGGGAGATCATTACTTAGTCAACCACAGCCCAACCCTCAGCTCTCATAGTCATGTCTATCCTGCACGCAAAACAGTCACCCCATCCTGGTGTCTTCCTACGTCTCAACCCACGACAGCAGCATCTCAAGCCCCAAATGTTGTCTAAATATCATCAGCGATAAAGCTCAAAATTTCATTATGTTTATCTTCTAAAATAAGTGGCACTGGGTATGATCCCTCCTGGAGCAGAATTCCTCTCCATCTCTGGGCTTGTAAAACTAGAAAACAAGTTATCTGCTCCCAAAATACAGCTGTGGGACGGGTACAGGATCACAGCTGTAGACATTCCCATTCCAAAAGGGAGAGAATTGCTGCAATGACTGAGCCCCGGCGGCACAACTGGAAAGTCTGTGCACTGAAATGAAAGATCCTGCTTGCCACAACGAAGACCCAACGCAGCCAAATAAATATTAAAAAGAAAAGGGGGAGAATGGAAGAAAAAGAGAGTCACCAGCCCCAAGCAATTTTGAAACCCCACCAGCCAAACTCCCATTAGGTGCCCTGCCCTGCCCCCTGCCTCCCCATCTTCCTTTTTCTTGAATGTATGGCGTCTGTTTGCAGCTGAGTAGTTTTATCTGCCTGTGTCTGGCCTATAGAAGCTTGGTGACCACTTTCTTTCCTTTCACCCTCTCAGTTTGAGCTGGCGGTTTTCGAACGTTCTGAAAACCCTTGTGTATGTCATGGAGATTCACACCATGAAACAAGAGGCTCCTGGAGTCCCCCACCTCTATTCCTCGCTTCTGGCTTCTGCTCAGATGGCTGAGGGGGTGCACGGTCACGTGTCTTATCTCTTCAGTGCTAACATGGCTCTCCCACCACACCCTCGGCCTTCTCTCCACAGTCTGCTTTTGGGACAGTCAATCTCCGAATTAGCATCTTTTGCAATCTGGGGTAGGTTGAGAGTTTCCCAAATCATCAAGTCTTGGTTCTTTCCTGCTTAACAGTTCTTCCCTCAGTTTACCTGTTCCCTCTGGAATTTTACTGTAAGCAGCGAGAAGAAACCAGGCTGCACCTTCTGCACTTTGCTTGGAAACCTCCTCAGCTGAATATCCAGGTGCCTTGTTTGCAAGCTCTGCTGCCTTCAGGCCTGGAGGACACAGCTTTGCTAGGCTTTCTGCCTTGATAGACTCAGGATTCTCTTGCCTTCAATTTCCTGTCACATGTTCCTCATTTCCTCTGAACCTTTGCTAGCAGTACCTTTAACATCCACTTTTCTTTTTTTAACCAACAGTCTTTTTATGATAATCTAGGTATTCTCTAAGATTACATGGGCTTTTCTACTGCACTCTTCACTTGGGTCTGAGCCATCATTGACAGTGTCTTTAACAACCATATTTCTACTAATAGTCTGCTCACAACGATCTAGGCTTTTTCTATCATGTTTCTCAGAATTCTTCCAGATTCTGTCCCTTTCTCAAATCCAAAGCTACTCCATTTTCAGGTGTTTGTTATAACAGCACCCCTGCTGCTGCTGCTAAGTCGCTTCAGTCGTGTCCAACTCTGTGCAACCCCATAGACGGCAGCCCACCAGGTTCCCCCATCCTTGGGATTCTCCAGGCAAGAACACTGGAGTGGGTTGCCATTTCCTTCTCCAGTGCGTGAAAGTGAAAAGTGAAAGTGAATTTGCTCAGTCGTGTCCAACCCTTCGCGACCCCATGGACTGCAGCCCACCAGGCTCCTCCGTCCATGGAATTTTCCAGGCAAGAGTACTGGAGTGGGGTGCCATTGCCTTCTCCTATAACAGCACCCTACTTCCAGGCAAAATCTGTATTAGTCGGCTCAAAACAACACACATTCACTCTCTTCTGTCGATAGCTCTGAAGGTCAGACTTCTGAAATTAGTTTCATGGGGCCAAAACCAAGGTGCCTGGGTTTGCCCACTCCAGAGGCTCTAGGGGAGAATCCATTGCCTTTCCTGTTCCAGCTTCTATCTGCTTCCTCCTGCAGGTTCCAGCTTATATTGCTTGGCTCATGGCTTTTCACATTTCTCTCTGCTTCATCATTACATCACCTGCTCTTCCATCTCTATAATCAGATCTCCCTCTGCCTCCCTTATAAGTACTTCTGTGATCACATTTAGGGCCCACATGGATAATCCAAGATAATCTTCTCATCTCAGGATTCTTAACATAAGCCTGTCTGCAAAGACTATTGCCATATGTGGTGGTTAATTTTGTGTGTCGACTTAACTAGACCGCAGTATCCGGACACTGGGTCAAGAATTACTCTAGATGCTTCTGTGAGGGCATTTTTTAGAGGAGATTGTCATTTGAATCAGTAGACTTAGAGTGAAATGGATTACCCTCCATTATGTGAATGGGCCTCATCCAGTCCATCAAAGCCTTAATAGAAAAATATCAACCTCCCTGGAAGAAGAGGGAATTCTGCCAACAAATGGCCTTTGGACTCAAGCTGCAACTCTCTCCTGGGTCTCCAGCCTGCCAGCTACCTGCAGATTTTGGATTTCCCAGCCTCTACAATTGCACGAGCTCAGTTCCTTAAAGTCTCCTTGTCTCTGTATAACTTTACACACACACACAGCCTATTAGTTCTGTTTCTGTGAAGAACCTGACTAATACATCATACAAGGTAACATACGTTTCTAGGAAATAGGGCACAGTTAACTTTGGAGCCATTGTTCAGTCTATCACAAACATCATCAATTCTTTTCAAGTGCATACGGAATATTTATCAAAATTGACGCTATGCTGAACCATAAAATAAGTCTTGGTACATTTCAGTCTTACATAGTATGTTCTCTTTTGACAACAGAAACAAATTAGAAATCAATAATAACTGGAAAAGTCCCACATATTTGGGACCTATATGGGTGCTAAGCAGTACCCACAGGACAAAGAAGAAATCACTAGAAGAGTAAGGGACTATTTCAAGCTGAATAAAAATACAATATATCAAAAATTAAAGACTGTAGATGGGCAGTGCTTAGAGTAAAATTTATAGAAGTAAATGCTTTTTTTTTTTTGCTGTTATTTTTAATCTTTTTTTAATAATTTTTTATTTTTACTTTATTTTACTTTACATTACTGTATTGGTTTTGCCATACATTGACATGAATCCACCACTGGTGTACATGAGTTCCCAATCCTGAACCCCCTCCCACCTCCCACCCCGTCATCTCTCTGGATCAGAAGAAGTAAATGCTTACAAGATGAAAGATCTAAAGTTAATGACCTGTTTTTTACCTGGAGAACTAAAAGAGTGAGTTAAACCCAAAGTGAGTAGTGGAAAAAATAATGATAAAAACGGAAATCAACAAAATAAAAAACAAATGATAGGGGCTTCCCTCCTGGTCCAGTGGCTAAGACTGCGCTTCCAGTGCAGGGGCCAAGGTTGTTTGAAGTTTGAATTACTTTTCATGGGAAGAGGGTAGTGACAGGAAATGACCAGATAATCCACTTTTTTTTTTTCAGATAATCCACTTTTGACGTGTATCAGATAGTCCTAAAGCATTTGAGAAACCTGAGAAACCTCGTGGGATTATACCATAAATGGTCAGACCTTTGGTCAAGTTCAGATACCCAGGTAATAGTCTCACACAAAGCAACAGAATGCAAGGCAGTTTGCAGTCTGTGTCTTTTAAAGCGTCTTCAGTATTTTTGGCTTGAGGACCACTTATGCTAATAGCATTCATAGAGCTCTCTGCAGATAACACATTTTGAAAATATTTAAGATAATTGCATAGAAAGGAAATAGAGATGTAGACATACTTTGAAACTAGCAAATTATTTTCCTTGCTACAACACTCCTTTTTTCCTCTAATATATATTTACAGACAGTGTTCATGGAATCTTACTGCCATAGTACAAAGAATGGCTTTTGTGGATTTCTTCTTACATGCTGTAGGAGGGCCAGCTTTCATTTTGGGTGTGGCTATCTCACACAGCAGTGTGGTATATCAAGCCCATTACAATGATCTATATTTAAAAGTACACATTTAATTTACTTATTTAAAGTTCAGTTGGTAAAGAATCTGCCGGCAATGCAGGAGACCCGGGTTCAATCCCAGGGTCAGGAAGATCCCCTGGAGAAGGAAATGGCAATCCACTCCAGTACTCTCGCCTGGAGAATTCCAAGGACAGAGGAGCCTGACGGGCTACAGTCCATGGGATCACAAAGAGTTGAACACGACTGTATGACTAGCTTTCTTAAACTTTTTCAGGGAACCGGACCCCACATGCTGCAACTAAAAGTTTGTTTGCTACAACTAAAGATACAATGAAGATGGACGATCCTGCATGTGGGACTAAGACCTGACGCAGCCAAAATAAATAAATAAAAGAATGTAAGTTTCATGTCTACCTTAAAAAATAATAAATTAACAAATCCAAATGTTGGCTCTCTGAAAAGGATTAATAAAGTTGACCACCCTAGGAAGACTGATTAAGAAGAAAAAAAGAGAAAGAAAACATAAATTATCAATATCAGCAATGAAAGAGAATCATCATAGATTCTACAGATGTTAAAAAGATAATAAATGAATATTATAAATAATGACACTAAATCTGACAACTTAGATGAAATGAGACAATTTCTTGAAAAATCCAAATGATCAAAACTGACATTAAAATAAACACAAAATTTTAATGGTCCCTTTTTACAAATATTGTCTATTACAGATGTTGAATTTCTAATTAAAAATCTCCCCATAAGCAAAACGTCAGAGCCAGATAGTTTCATTGGTAAATTCAATAAAACATTTAAGGAAAAAATAATAGTGTCAATCTACATAAATCCTTTCAGAACAAAGGAGGAGGGCAGAGTTTCCAATTTGATGACACCAGCAATAAACAATCTTGAAGCCAAAATATGACAGAGATGCTTTAAGAAAAGATTACAGATCAATATCCCTCATGAATATTGATACATAAATCTTTAACAAAATGTTAGCAAACTGAATCCAGCAATGTATAAAAAGAACAATACATCAAGTCAATGGGATTTATCCCATGAGTGCAATGTTGGTTTCATATTGGAAATCAATCAACATAATTCATTGTACCAACAGAATACAGAAGAAAAACCATATGACCAACCACCTCAGTAGATGTATAGAAAAAGCATTTGAAAAAAAAAGAAAAAATAAATGCAACACTCATTCATAATAAAAATCTCAGAAAACTAGAAACACAAGGGAATTTCTTCATTCTGATAAACAGTCATCTATGAAAAACCTGTAGCTAATATACATAATGATAAAATATTCAGTGTTTTCTCCTAAGACTGGGAAAAAGGCAAGAATGTTCTCACTTTTATTCAACATTGTACTAGAGCCATAATGATTGTAACCATGCAAAGAAAATGAAAAGGCATAAAGATTGGGAACGGAGAAGAAAAACTGTATTTACAACTGACAAAAACACATATAAAGCATCTATGAAACAACCACTGAACTAATAAGTGAGTTGAGTAGGGTCACAGATTACTAGGTCAATATGCAACAGTTAAATGTATTACTATATACTCACAGCAAGCACATAAAAATGGAAATTTAAAAATCTCTTAATAGCATCCAAAAACAAAAAAAAAATTAGGAAAAAAAAGTTCTCAAAATGCATGTAGAACTCTACCAAGAAAACCACCTGACAATCATGAAGAAATTTAAGGAAATCTAAATGGAGATGGAGAAAGACACCATGCTTACCTACTGGAAGATGTCCATTCTCTCCGAATTCATCTATAAATTCAAAGTTGTACCAATTAAAGTCTCAGTGTCTTTTGGTAGAAAATGACAAGTTGATTAAAAAATTTTAATGGAAATGTAAAGAACCTATAATAGCTTAAACAATCTTGAAATGGAACAGTTGGAGGATCCACAAAATCTGATTTCAAGATTACAATGGTAATCAAGACAGAAAGGAATTGGCACAAAGGCACATAGATCAATGAAAGAGAATAGAGAGTCCACACTAAGATAATCAATTGATTTTTTACAAAGTTACCAACGTAATTCAATTAGAAAAAGAAGGTCTTTCCAACAAATGGTGCTGTAACTATTAGATAAATGTATGGAAAAAAATGAACCTTGTCCCCTATCATAGACCTAAACATAAATGCCAACACTATAAAACTTCTAGAAAAAATTTAGGTGATTATTTTCATGACTTTGGGATTAGGGACATTTTCTCAGAGCAGACACACAAAAAAGCACTAAACAAATTAAAAATTGATAATTAGACCTTTTGGAAATTTAAATTTTCTTCTTCTAATAGACACCATTAGTAAAACCAAAAGACAAGTCAGATTGTTGAAAAATTTTTGCGATACGTATATTTGACAAAACACTTACATCAAGAATATGTAAAGAACTGGAATAAATAACAAAAAGACAGACCACCCAATTAAAAATGAGCAAAAGACTTCAACAGATACCCGACAAGATAAACATGGTTTAAAAAGGAGTGAAAAGATGTTCAACATTATTAGTCACCAGGAAATGCAAATTTAAACTCCAATGACAGTTTCTTCCCCTGACAGTTTCTCCCCCTGACAATGCCAAATGTGGTGAGAACCAGTAAGCAGCTGACACTCTTACACAGTGAAAGTGTTAAATAACGCAGTCATCATGGAAAACTGTTACACATCCATCCACACTATGACCCAAATGTTCCATGCCTTTCCTAAGTATTTATCCAACAGAAGTAAAACATAATGTCCAGAAAAAGTCTTGAATGAGAATATCCATAGCAGCTTTATTCATGTGTCAAAAACTGATGACAGCTCTAATATCAACAGAATGGATAAACAAATTGTTGCATGTTTACACAATAGAATATTCAGCAATAAAAAATAATGTGCTGATAACATGCAACAACATGAATAGGTCACAAAAAAGTATTATGGTAAAAAAATCCAGGCATACTAGTACATATGGTATGATTGCGTTTGTAACAAAATTTAAGAAAATTTTGGCTGGAAATCAGAACAGTGGTTTCCTAAGGGGAGTGAAGATTAACTGGGAGGTGGTATTAGGAACTTTCTGGGTGACAGAATTGTGTATTTGTCAGAGTGTTGGTTATATGAGTATTTACACATATATCCAAATTCATTGAATTGTATATCTAATATAAAATTTATCATATGTAAATTTCAATATATGCATTGTATAAAATGTATTTACTATATATTTATATTTGTTATGGCATTCCAATATCTGAAAAATAAGTGCTACTTAAGGTGATGGTCAAAGGCAAAATAAGATATATTTAACTGGGTTTTTCCCCTACTCTTTTCTTGTCTATTGTAAACATGCAATATCATAAAATAAATAGCAAGATTGAAAACATTTTGATTGTCTTCTAAAATACTTTCTTTTATCCAAAGCTTGAAGAGTCTTTGCTTAGATAGAAACTTGCAAACCTTTTTCTTTTCTATTTTTTCTGTAATTCTCTTTAATCTGCCCAGAATTTGGAGGGGAGAATGCTAGATTCCAGGGGTAGAGAGGAAAGGGCTTTCTTTTTTACCTCTTAAGTTCCTTTCCTGGACCTTTTTGCCTCTAGGTCCTGCTTCTTCTGGCCAAAGACAAGAGATGGTAGAAAAGCAGGAGGCAGATATTCAGCTGAGAGTCGAGGGTCACCCTCTCCTCAAAGGGACACCGGTCCTTTTCCTGCACATGACTATCTTTGTCTAAATGGCCTCATTTTCTAATTAATACAGCTCAAAATTAGCCCATTTCCTTGAAATTAAAAGTACAGTCCTGGAAACGCTCAAAAGAAGACAAAGCCTAAATAGTTATTTGAAAGATAGGAAAATGCTCTAAATGGAATATTAAACCATCCTGTGATACTCACGGAGTGTTGTACATCTGATAAACATGGGTTTGGGGGAAATGACAATTTGATGATTGGCTCTGGTCTTTGTGCATCACACCTGGGGAACTGGGGGCAGTTGGAAGTACATGAGGTAGGAGGTGCCTGAGTCTGATTTACAGAGTTATCCTAGTGCCAGGCTTAGTGGCATCTACACTTTATTCTCAAAGAGCAGCTGGTCTTGGTACAAGTAGAAAAGAACATTGATCTCAGAGCCTTTTTCAAAGCTGGGTTTACATGACAATCACTGTCAGCAACAGCAACATCTGCAGATACAAGAAGCAGCAGGAAATTAGTGTTGATCTTCCAGAGATATTCATAGCGCTTTTTTGAGGGTGTTTAAAGTTGTGAGGGGCTTCCCAAGTGGCTCAGTGGTAAAGAATCTGCCTGCCAAGCAGGAGACGGGTTTCAGTCCCTGGGTTGGGAAGATCCCTTGGAGGAGAATATGGCAACTCGATCTAGTATTCTTGCCTAGAAAATTCCACGGACTGAGGAGCCTGGCAGGCTACAGTCCATGGGGTGGCAAAAGAGTTGGACACAACTTAACTACTGAACACCACCAGCAGCAAAACCATGAGAGGAGAATTATCTGGGAATTGTGAATGCTGCAAAACATGATGATAGGATAAAGTTGTGTGTCTCCAGCTTGCATTGGTAAGTAACTTTTATCCTCCCTAAGCGCTGTGGGAAGCACTGCACAGGTGCCTGGCTTAGAACACGCTTTAGATTTCTTCTGTTCAGACTGATGTAAGAATCGGCATATGATCCACAAAGGGGAAATCAGCTATGGTTTTCTTAATTCACATCAATTGGTTGTGAATAACTTGCGGCTGTTTCCAGAAGTTCAATCTACCCCAGAAAGGACAAAGATTTGCCAACAGAGAAAGTATTAAAGGAAATGTCTGGTCCACTCTTTTAGAAATGTTTACCATCAGAGTTCCTGACAGACACTGGGTGGTTGGCAGCATTCCCCACAGAGATGACTCTGAAGGGACTTCTCTCTGAATGAATTCGGTCCTGTTGGCTTGTCAGCACCCTTCTCCTGCATGCATTACTCCTTAAAGCCTGGACCTAAGCAGCACTTACAGACTTCCCTTCTGCTCAAAGTGAAAAGCAAATGTTAACCCTGCTTCTACTATTTCTGCATGTTTTTCCTCCTAATTTTCATCTCTCTTGTTCTCACCTGATGGTTTGGAGGATGAGCAGTGATGAAAGTTATCTGAAGGGTGGAAGGTGTAAAAGATCTCTTCTCAATCTTCCTCCCCAACAGTTGCCCAGGTACTTCCTCCCTTGATGACGTCAGCTCAGTTACAGTGACTCATCTGGATCCCAGGTGAGGGCTGAGATCCTTCTTGTTCCATGCCTCCTTCCTTCCAAGCCCCTAGTGCTACTCCTTCAGAGAAGGGGCCCTAACATATTTACTCCCTCTTCTTCCTTCCCTTTGCCTACCACATGTTCTTCTTATCTCTGCCTAATAGCCATCTTATTCTATAAGCTTTTCTTTATTGAAATTTAACAAACTGTTTCTTGGTCATATAAAATAGACTTTAAAATATATTTTTAAAACACTTTAAAATCTAGTTATAACATTTTAAAATGTATACTGTTCTAAAGTTCTCAAATTATAATCTGTTCCTAGACCATCTCTGCTTCTGTTTTTTGTTTTTTATTGTAATTTTATTTTTAATTGTGGTAACATAGACATAAAATTTACCATCTTAACCATTTTTAAGAATACAGTTCAGTAGTATTAAAGTATGTTTTGCATTGTTAGGTACCCATCACCACTATCCATCTCCAAAATTTTTTTTAATTACTACTAAACTATTTTTAAAGCTGTTTTAGGTTCACAGAAAAATTGAGCAGGAAGTGCAGAGTTCCCATATAGTCCCTTGTGTCTACACAACCTTCCCTACTACCAACATCCTGCACCAGAGTGGTACATTTGTTATAATTCACGAACCCACATTGACACATCATTATCATCCAAAGTTCTCAAAAACAGGATTCATCTTGTAAAATGAAACGACATCCCCATTAAACAACTCCCCACTCCCCATTCCCCCCAGCTCCTGGCAGCCACCATGCTACTTCCTGTCTCTGAATCTGACAACTCTAGGTACCTCTTGTATATGTCACTTGAGTCACTCAGTTGTGTCCAACTCTTTGCAACCCCAAGGACTGCAACACGCCAGGCTTCCCTGTCTATCACCAACTTCCGGAGCTTGCTCAAACTCATGTCCATCAAGTCAGTGATACCATCCATCCTCTGTCGTCCCCTTTTCCTCTTGCCCCCAATCTTTCCCAGCATCAGGATATATTTCAATGAGTCAGCTCTTCCCATCAGGTGGCCAAAGTACTGGAGTTTCTACTTCAGCATCAGTCCTTCCAATGAATATTCAGGACTGATTTCCTTTAGGATGGACTGGTTGGATCTCCTGGCAGTCCAAGGGACTCTCAAGAGTCTTCTCCAACACCACAGTTCAAAAGCATCAGTTCTTCGGTGCTCAGCTTTCTTTATCTTGCCTGGAGAATCCCAGAGACAGGGGAGCCTGATGGGCTGCCATCTATGGGGTCGCACAGAGTCAGACACGACTGGAGCAACTTAGCAGCAGCTTTCTTTATAGTCCAACTCTCACATCCATAATGACTACTGGAATAAGTAGTCATATGTATAAGTAGGATCACACAATTTTTGTTCTTTTGTGTCTGGCTCATCTCAATTAGCATAACGTCTTCAAGTTTCATCCATGTTATTACATGTGTCAGAATTCATTCCTTTTTAAGATAATGATATTCTATAGTAAGGATGGACCACATTGTATTTATCCATCCATTCATCAAAGTTGCTTCCATCTCTTGACTATTATGAACAATGCTGCTATGAACATGGGTGGACAAATATCTCTTCAAGACACTGATTTCCATTCTTTTGGGTATATACCCAGAAGTGGAATTGCTGGATCATCTAATGATAATTTCATGTTTATTTTTTTTTTTGAGGAACCACCAAATTGTTTTCCACGTAATGTCTGCACCATTTTACATTCCCATTAACATTGCACAAGAGTTCCATCCTCAGCAGCACATTTTAGTTTCTCTCTTTCTTTTGGTGTTTCTCTTTTTTTTAATTTTTAAAATTTTTCTTCTTTTTCTTTGTTTTTCTCTTTTTAAAAATTTTTTCATAGCAGCCATCCTAATGGCTGTGTAGTGGTATGCATGTTTACTTTTTTAGCTTTTACAAAAATCCTGGTGTCTTTTAGTCACAATCTGATTTCCTTCAAACCCAAAGTAGGCACTTTAGAATATTCTTTGTATTGACCTATATCAGTTGTTCTTCTGTGCATTTTCTTTCTCAGAATGTATACAAAGGAGTACCTTCTCTGATTCAAGTGTACCTGAGCTGATACCTTCAGATGAGAAGACAGTTTAGCCAGCAGAGACACCTGTCCCCTTGGAGAGTACCTGGAATGATTCAGCCAGGTTTCCTTGTCTGGATGCCTCCCCTTCCTCTTATGCCATCGCCTGGAGACCTCTCCTAAATCTCTGATCTCCCCGCTAGAGAATAGCCTTCCCAAAGACAGATCTCTCTCTGTGGCAGTCTGAGGTGCTTGGATATATTTACAGATTATATGTTGTGTGTGGATTTTTTAGTAGTAGCCTGCTTTCCCGATGGCTCAGAGGGTAAAGAATCCACCTGCGATGCAGATGAGGCATCGATCCCTGGGTCGGGGAGATCCCCTGGAGGAGGGCATAGCAACCTACTCCAGTATTCTTGCCTGGGAAATTCCATGGACAGAGGAGCCTGGCAAGCCACAGTCCATGGGATCTCGAAGAGTTGGACATGATTGAGCAACTACGCAAGAGCCTTAATCTCCCTAAGAAATAATGACAAGAGTCTAAAATCCGGTGATAATGGAAGGCACTCATGAAAACAGTATGCCTTATGGCAGTGCATTCTAAAATCACATGGTAGCAGGAAAACCCAGGGGGCACAACTTTTCCTCTTTCTACCCCTAGTCAAGAATCTTAAAAAAAAAAAAAAAAAAAGAATCTTAGGGAGGTGGTGTTTCCAGGGCCTTGTCACCCAACGTTTGTTACTACCTGGAAGGCATCCAGCCCTGTCTGTGTGTCTGCCCCTCCACTAGGGCTGTGAAGCAGCTTGTTGCCACTAGAGGGCATCAGGCTCCTTTGTTCGGATCATTCTGTGTCAATCCAGGGAGGCCTCCAGCTCCTTTCTGTCTGACTGCACCTTCTGCCTCTATTTTTAAAGTCCTCTGTGTTGGCCTTGGGTATTCAGGCCTGGAGACCCCACTGAATCAGGAAACAGCATATTCTGTCGGAGACCTTGGCCGAGATCCCCTCTAGAAGTCAAGTTCCTGTGGAAAATGGGCTGTGAGGGTGGGGTAAAACAGATCACATTTCATAGAGTACTCAAGGCCCGGGGGGGTTGCGAGGGAAGGTGGAGAAGCCACGCCTTTGTCTCTTCACATTTTAAGTTCTCAAAACCAAAGTAAAATTTTAAAACAAATGAACAATTTCAGGATCCAAAGGAAGATGCGTTTATCTACTTTGCCTTCCGCTGTGGTACTTCCTAATAAGTTGAGAAGCCATCCCCTCTGCTTCCTCACTGGGTTGTGTGACCTCCTGGTAGCATTTGGACCATGCTGGTTTTAAGAGTCACCAGATAAAAGAGCAGACACCCAAGCCCCACCCTGGGAGGTTCCAGCTCAGTAGGCCCAGGGTGTGGCCCAAGAATCTGCCTTTTTGGCAAACACCTTATTTTATTCTCAGGCAGTGTGCTTTAGCTGCTCAGTCATGTCCGACTCTGCAACCCCATGGACTCTTTGCAACCCCAAACAAGCCCAGCAGGCTCCTCTGTTCATGGGATTTCCCAGGCAAGTACACTGGGTTGCCATTTCCTTCTCCAGGGGATCTTCCTGACCTAGGGATTGAACCTGGATCTCCCACATTGCAGGCAGACTCTACCATCTGAACCACCAAGGAAGCCCTGATTTCAAACTTATTCTCAGGCAGAGGATCCTCAAACCACACTTTGAGAAAATTTCTTCTGGCCTGTGTCCTCTCGTGCCATTCACCTAATATGAGAGTTCTAAGATAAGTTTTCTCTTCCATGCAGGAATTCCATGCATTTTACTGTTTCAGTTAGAGACCACTTCTTTGAGCCGCCTGGGCAACCCTCATCTTAGAGTCTGAAGTGTGGTGTCTTCCAGCAGCCAACTCCAGTTCTTTTTTTAAATTCATTTTTTACTGCATCGGGTCTTAGTTGCAGCATGCCATATCTTTCGTTGTGTGTGACATGCAGGCTTAGTTGCCCTGTGGCATGTGGGATCTCAGTTCGCCGACCGGGCCTAAAACCGGCGGATTCTTAACCACTGGACCAGCAGGGACGTCCACCTCCCACCCCAGTTCTAACCCCTGCTGCCGATTCTGTCTTCAGCCTCCTGCTACTGACGCTCTGTGACTCCCCTGGGCTTCTAAAGGGCTTTCATTTATTTCACAGTTCTTGGGAGAAACCTCCTGGGATAGAAGCGCCCAAATGAGGGTCTGGCTGTGCCTTTCCCTCCCTGTTGTAGGGGCTTCTCTCAACACCACCTCCAAACTCACACATAACACACTGTACAGCCCTAACAACTGCTACTGTTCTCTAAGGACACCTCAGCAGCCAGTCTGTAGTTAATGTTCAGCCTTTGTATGGTGCCCCCAGCTCTGATGGTGCTTGGAAAGAGTTTATGTCAACACGTTTGAGGAACAGTCATTACCCTCCTCATGTCTGGGAGAGCCAGGATTAAGACTGCTGAAAAAGAAATCCACTTTGGAGAACCTGAAGCCCAAGCAACAATTGGGAGCGGGGCTTCCAGCACCCACTATTTAGTCTGACACAAATGGGGTCTTTTAGACACAGAAGCACAAATTGCTGCATCTTTGAAACATGAGAATGAACACATACACACACACACACACAGAGAGAGGTTGCCTGATTTCCCATTCCCTGCCACTCCAGGCTCCCACCTTTCAGCACTTTTTTGCTTGCTGCTGCTAAGTTGCTTCTGTCGTGTCCGACCCTGTGCGACCCCATAGACGGCAGCCCATCCCTGGGATTCTCCAGGCAAGAACACTGGAGTGAGTTGCCATTTCCTTCTCCAATGCATGAAAGTGAAAAGTGAAAGTGAGGTCGCTTAGTCGTATCTGACTCTTCGCGACCCCATGGACTGCAGCCTACCAGGCTCCTCCATCCTGGGATTTTCCAGGCAAGAGTACTGGAGTGGGGTGCCACGCCTTCTTGCTTGATTCTCATACTAATTCCTAAGCCTCCGGGTAGCAGCCCTTGGCTATCTGCCCTGTGTCTGGTACTGAGATCTGAGACTAAATCTGTCACCAGTTTGTAATTACTGGATAATGAGTCCCCACATGACTGCAACATCAGAAGAAGCCTCTTAGAAGACTGTTCCGGGCCTGTCTTCTGAAAGGCCACCGTACCTGTTCTGATCCAGGACACACTCATGGGCGCAGATGGCAGCCAACAAAAACAGCTGCCTGGCACCCCCGAGAAGTCCAGAGTTGCAGGGAAGGGGACTCACAATTTAAGCTGGCTCTAAAGAAAGGGGGTCACCACAGCTCAATGGTGCTAGGACCTAAGGAGGTTCACAAGAGACCAGAGCCACGAAGCCATCACTTACAATGAGAAATAAGATGCTCCAGTTCTATCAGCCCGATCAACTCAATAGACGTGGCTGGGGAATGGGGTGGGGGTGGGGCCTTTCTTCTGTGGGTATTGTTCAGAGCAAGTATGGTAAGAAATGCAATTCCAGTGTAAAGGGTAGGGGTCTCTGCTTGCATTCAGAGTGGATATTCAGCAAAATATATACTCCATGACACCACAAAAGTTTTTTTTTTTTTTTATTTTTTGTCTGTGTCGTGTCTTAGCTGCGGGATCTTGCATTGCAGCAGATGGCCTCAGTAGTTGTGGTCTGTGAGAATTGCATATGGGATTTTAGTTCCCTGACCAGGGATGAAACCCACATCCTTTGCGCTGGAAGGTGGATTCTTAACCACTAGACCACCAGGAAGTTCCTCCCAATGACTCCAAAAGTTATTAATTGCTGGATCTTGTCCTGAATGGTCAGCACCTCTGCCATGTCACTTAAGTAGTTTGAACATCACCCTCAACAATAGGTGAGTGTAATGCCTGCTGGGAGAGTCAGTTTCTGGAAGCCAGACAGTTTTCTCTCCCCTGGACTACCTATAAACCCCACATTAGACTTCACAAGTTTCTACTCTTTGGTTAATTTCGTATTTAGCACATAGTAGGTGCTCAGTGGCACATCATAGGTGCTTATGATGTTGAGCTCAAGCAACCCATGGTGCCTGGCTGGTCTCTGCCACATTTACCCTGGGCTTCCCTTTAACAGGCTTCCGTGGTTGACCACTCCCCCAGCTNCCTCAGTAGTTGTGGTCTGTGAGAATTGCATATGGGATTTTAGTTCCCTGACCAGGGATGAAACCCACATCCTTTGCGCTGGAAGGTGGATTCTTAACCACTAGACCACCAGGAAGTTCCTCCCAATGACTCCAAAAGTTATTAATTGCTGGATCTTGTCCTGAATGGTCAGCACCTCTGCCATGTCACTTAAGTAGTTTGAACATCACCCTCAACAATAGGTGAGTGTAATGCCTGCTGGGAGAGTCAGTTTCTGGAAGCCAGACAGTTTTCTCTCCCCTGGACTACCTATAAACCCCACATTAGACTTCACAAGTTTCTACTCTTTGGTTAATTTCGTATTTAGCACATAGTAGGTGCTCAGTGGCACATCATAGGTGCTTATGATGTTGAGCTCAAGCAACCCATGGTGCCTGGCTGGTCTCTGCCACATTTACCCTGGGCTTCCCTTTAACAGGCTTCCGTGGTTGACCACTCCCCCAGCTGTGACATTGTTTCTTTACATATGCCAGGCTGTTCTGGAAGGCCCCTGTCTTTCAGGTGGCCTTGCTGTCTCAACAACCAGTACTTGACTGAGCACCTACTATATGCCAGGTTTGGAGGATATGGCAGTGAATAATAGTCATGGTTCCTGCCCTACTAGAGTCAAGTCTGAAGAATGAATCAGGCATTGAACACATAATATGAGTGGTGTGGACAGAGAAGGGCCAAAGTTATGGGGACATGTGGCAGAGGATTGGATCTGCTCCTTGGTGGAAGTAATGTTACAGCTGAAATTTGGCAAGTTCACGGGGTGAAGGGAAAGAGCAGAGACATGTGGCTCCGTCAGTAAAGAATCCACCTGCCATGCAGGAGACCTGGGTTCGATCCCTGGGTCAGAAAGATCCCCTGGAGAAGGGAATGGCTACCCACTCTAGTGCTCTTGCCTGGAAAATCCCATAGACAGANAAGGGAAAGAGCAGAGACATGTGGCTCCGTCAGTAAAGAATCCACCTGCCATGCAGGAGACCTGGGTTCGATCCCTGGGTCAGAAAGATCCCCTGGAGAAGGGAATGGCTACCCACTCTAGTGCTCTTGCCTGGAAAATCCCATAGACAGAGGAGTCTGGTGGGCTACAGTCCGTGGGGTCCCAAAGAGTTGGACACGACTGAGTGACTAACACTGCTTTTAGGCCAGAACCACATTTCCCAGGATGCTTTGTAGCTAGAACACAAGCATGTGACCCAGGTTCCATCAATCAGGTGCACCTTTGTGAGGAAGCACAAAGGAATTCTCTCCTAGCGGCTGAGGGGAGCCCTCATTCGGATCTCAGGGAAGCAGGGGCAGAGGTGGTGTGGCCTCTCTATCTCTGTATCTAAAGTGCCAGTGGGACCTGCAGTCCAGTCATGGCGGGAAGGTGATTTGCTTATTGTTCCAGGCTGTAGAGCATTCCATAAGCCATACGATATCCTTCAGTAAATCAGTTTGCTAGTTAACCTTGGAGTGTGGCTTTTTTTGTTGTTCTTGTTTGCAATTAAGGGCTCTGAATGATATATTACTTCACGGCATGATGGTAAGTAGTTTGTCAGTTTTAGCAGCTGGAAGGTGAAGCCTTTTGTTTTTCTAGCCAGGCAGAATTGTGCTGGAGGATCAGGAGTGAATACCACAGTGTACATCAATTCCCGATTACAGCTGCAGAACCTCAGGGAGGCTGCAGAACAGCTGGTCCCCTTGAAGCCCTGAGCGGCCGTGGAGAGAGGCCTCGGTCCACATGAGTAAGGAAGGCTTCAGATGGGTTTTTGGTGGCTGCAGAAGGGCCCATCTGGAAGAGGCAAGGGATTACTCACATGGTTTCCTCAGGCACAGGAGAGGGAGCTGCGGGAAAACATCCTTCAAAGTCAGTTTCTCGCAGGGCTGGGTGGCCAGTCCCCGGTTTGGGGAGACGTGCCTGAAGTGTTCCTGACCTTTCTGGGGCTGAGAGCTCTCGGGGATGAGCAGCCCGTTGTGAGCGGAGCCGTGACACACATGCCGCTCCCAGGAGCCCGCGCTCAGCCTGGAACACTGTCAGGGAGATGACAGATGCTCCTTCTCCGTTGGGTTGGCTTCAGATGAGGTCATCCTTTCCCTCTGGACTCTGTCAGGGTTGGTGCTGGTCTTTCTGAGTCACTTGACAGTTTGTAAGCACGTGGGGAGCCAAAGGTACTGTACGTCTGTCTGTCTGTGCCTTTACTTCTAAGGGTGTCCTGGAAACCCTGCACCAAGAATGCTGACCCCCGAATTAAAGGTTGTAGAGAGACTTTTGAGAATTTTAGAAGCATAAAAGAAGCCAGAACCAAGTATGAATGGACATTCAGAAAGGCATAGGAATTTTAGCTACTATGAAATCACACCCACGTCTCTAGCTGATCCACAACCCTCAGGGGATGCTGTTCGTTTTTTCTGGGGTCTTACAAGGGGCAGGTAAGGTGGAGTGGTGTTTTGTGCTTTTTTTTCCTCCTGTTTTTTAAAAGTCTTTATTGAATTTGTTACAGTATTGCTTTTGTTCCACATTTTAGTTTTTTGGCCCCTAGGCATGTGGGATCTTAGTTTCCTGATCAGAAATTGAACCCGCAGCCCCTGCATTGGAAGAAGTCTTAACCACTGGACCACCAGGGAAGTGCCAGGAGTGGTTTTATATACGGCTTCATTGGAAGAATGTTAATCCTAGGAAGATTTCCTTACACAATATTGTTGAGGAGTGGTTTTCTGATCTCCCCATTGTATAATCTACCCTTAGACATTTTTATACCTATGATTTAAGAAAGTTGCTGCTGCTAAGTTGCTTCACTCATGTCCAACTCTTTGCGATCACACGAATTAGCGCACAACAGACTCCTCTGTCCATGGGATTCTCTAGTCGAGAATACTGCAGTGGGTTACCATGCCCTCCTGCAGGGGAACTTCCTGACCCAGGGATCAAATCCATGTCTCCTGCAGTTCCTGCATAGCTGCTGCTGCTAAGTCGCTTCAGTCGTGTCCGACTCTGTGCGACCCCATAGATGGCAGCTCACCAGGCTCCCTGTCCCTGGGATTCTCCAGGCCGGAACACTGAGTGGGTTGCCATTTCCTTCTCCAATGCATGAAAGTGAAGAGTTAAAGTGAAGTTGTGGACACTCAGTTGGACACTCAGTCGTGTCCAACTCTTAGCTACCCCATGGACTGCAGCCCACCAGGCTCCTCCATCCATGGGATTTTCCAGGCAAGAGTACTGGAGTGGGGTGCCATTGCCTTCTCCGTCCTGCATAGCAGGTGGATTCTTTACCACTGAGCCACCAGGGAAGCCCTGATTTAAGGTTAAAACATCCTAATCCAAAGTCTCTAGAGGGAGAAATGTTAAGACCTTCCCATTTCTTTGGTTGCTTTAATTTTGGCTGTGCTGGATCTTTGTTGCTGCACACAGGCTTTCTCTAGCTGCAGTGAGCAGGGGCTTCTCTCTGGTTGTGGTGTGCAGGCTTCTCATTGCCATAGCTTCTGCTATTGCAGCACATGGGCGCTAGGCCTAGCAGGCTCAGTAGTTGTGGCACATGGGCTTAGTTGCTCCACGGCTTGTGGGAGCAACTTTGTTCCCTGACCAGGGATCGAACCCATGTGCCCTGTATTGGCAGATGGATTCGTAACCCCTGGACAACCAGAGAAGTCCTGATGCAGGCATTCTTGAGTAGCCTTTGTAACGCGTAAGAAAATCTAAACATTCTTCCCTCTTCTGCTCACCCAAGACAGTCTGTTTCTCCAGGGCTGGATCTCAGAGCTGGGCAGTCCCTGGTGCTGTCACCATGTGTCCTGGGGGGATGTGTTTGGCAGATGAAACTCACTTAACACTCCCATGTACCCACCACACCCTGACGTCCTCCAAGACAGCCCTTCCTGACCCTCAGATCCCAGCTTGCCCCTCAGGGCCTAAATAACGCATAAGCTTTGCAGGATCTTGACTCTTGACGTTTAGGAAGTCCCTGTAGGTTCACCACTCAGCTTTTCCTAGTGCAGGTACTAGTTTAATTCTGAGATGGTGTAACACATTTTGTTGTTTGTTTCTGCTCTGAGGTGACCCCAGCTCTTCCCGCACCCCAGGAAGCAGGATGTAGTCACTCTTCAATAATCTATAAAATACCAAAAATCACCTACTCAACATTCTTAAAATGATAGCAAGTGTTTTTAAGTATTACAGCAGGAGGACATGGTAACGTGTATCCTGCTTTGTAACTAACAAAACATCCCCTTGAAGCCCTCTGCTTCCTTTCCCTCCCCGAAGGAATTTGCTATTGTTTGTAAATATAATATACCCCGAACACCGGGTTTGTTTAATCACTTTTTCAAACTTAGTCTTTCTGATTATTCTTAGTAAGTCAGTTTTGATTTTTTTTGAACCAGTCCTATTGAGGTATCATTTACATGCAATCAAATGCACCTGTTCTAAGTGTGCAGCTGAATGAGTTATGACAAACTCATTGTGTACCCACCACAAATACTCAAGATAGAGAATATTTTCCATCACCCCCAGAAGTTTCCTCATGCCCTTTTGCTGTCAAACCCCCTCCCAACCCTCCTGTTCCAGGCAACTAACTAATGATCTGCTTTCTGTCTCTACAGAGTAGTTTTAAAGGTCTTTGATTTTAATGAGAATATACTATGGTCAATAAAGTGGCATTCTACTTGATTCCACTGGAAATCCTGTAAGGGGGTAACATGAGACAATATTCACATTGAAAGTGGAAGTCACTCAGTTGTGTCTGACTCTTTGAGATCCCATGGACTATACAGTCCATGGAATTCTCCAGGCCAGAATACTGAAATGGGAAGCCGTTCCCTTCTCCAGGGGATCTTCCCAACCCAGGGTTCGAACCCAGGTCTCCCACATTGCAGGCAGATTCTTTACCAGCTGAGTCACCAGGGAAGCCCACTGACGTTGAAGAAAATTGCAATTTGTGTGTTCTTTGAGTCACACACAAATCTATCACTTTGTGGACTTCCTTTCTTTCTTTAGTGTGGCAAATTGTTTTCAGAGATGGCGCCAACAATTCCATCCTCCCTGTGAGGTCATGCCGCCCCTCCCAACACAGGGCAAGTTCTCTCTCCTCCCCATAAACAGAGATCATCTTTGGCAAAAGAATGTGGAGGAAGGGGTGCTCAGTCAGTTCCAAGCTCAAGAACTTATAAGACCTGATAGGGTCTGCTTTTGGCCTCTTGGGATTTGGCCACCATGGATACGGTTAGGCGGGAGAAACTGAAGGATGAGAGTCTGCCTGGGGAGGGAAAGGCCCAGTCAGCTCTCTGCTCTTCCAGCCTCAGCTGAGGAGCCAGCCATGTGAGTGAAACCATCCTGGACATTGCAGCTCCAGACAAGCTCTCACCTAAATGCAGCCACATAAGTGACAGCTCACTGAATGTAGAGTAGAACTAACTGTCCAGCCAGCCAACAGGATTGCATTACTGTTTTAAGCCACTGAGTTTGGGGATAGTTTGTTGTCCTGAAGCAGATAGCTAATGCAGTCAGAAACCTTGATGGAGGGCAACACCATCACCGAAACACTTGAAACAACACTGGAGAAGGGAAAGAACCTCCCTACAAGGAGCCTCCAAAATGCCCTAAATCAATCTGCTCCTCTACGAGTTCCCACACGCGCAGAGAACTCACTGCTATCCGAGGAACCAGAACCGAAGGTGCATTCCTGGACAAAGAGAGGCCTTGTCAGAAAACACAACTGAGGGTTGGTTCAAGGAAGAAAGGGGCCCCAGACCCTCTTACTTCCCTTTCTCCCTGTGACTTTTCAAAGGGAAGGTCTCACACAGCAGAAAGGACTCATAGCTGAAGAATCTGAGTCTCTAAGGAGACCTAAGACCGTGTAGGAGGTTAGGAGCTTCTGAGAGCTGAATTTCCTCAGGAAGATCCAGATGAGAAACAATGCAAAAATTCCCACATCTGAGGCCTGGCATGGTCCGTAGCATGCAACAGTTACTCACAGAAGTATTTGTTAAATCAGTCAGTTTCTGTCTGAGTTATCTGAATAGGTCACAAGCCCATTAGGTTCAGGAAATCCAAGACCAGTGCTAAGGTATCCACCAGGCATGGACAAGCCACTTGGACAGTTCCTAGGGCATCACATACATTTTCCAGACCAGAAAGAGCCATAAAACATTTAATTTGTAGATGAACTATTGGCCTGTCGTAGACTTTACCTTCACCTACCATTGAACCATTTAGTGGAGTGAGCTTGGGACATCCAAATAAGCCTATCACTTTCCTTTCTTTGCTTAAGAGCCCCTCATTTTCAAGCAAATCTCCAGGTCATGGAAAAAAGATCTCCTCTAGCAGTTACTTATTTTTAAGCAAATCTCCAGGTCATGGAAAAAAGATCTCCTCTAGCAGTTAATCTGGAGAAGGCAGTGGCAACTCACTCCAGTGTTCTTGCCTGGAGAATCCTAGGGACGTGGGAGCCTGGTGGGCTGCCGTCTTGGGGTCGCACAGAGTCTGACACGACTGAAGCGACTTAGCAGCTGCCGCAGCAGCAGTTACTCATTTGAATTGGGGAGAACTTCTAATGGGATGTATGTAAATTGTTGCTCTAAATGTTTGAATAAGCAGGTGGTAAAAGCAAGGGGACCAGCATTTCCTGATAAATAGAGGCGGTCAGCTGCCAGCAGAGGTTGTTTTGAACTGGATACAGTGAGCAGTGAGAACAAAACAACTTTGCCTCTATTTCACCTGAAGTATCCACTGGTCAGGAAGATCTCCTAGAGAAGGAAATGGCGACCCACTCCAGTATTCTTGCCTGGGAAATCCCATGGACAGAGGAGCCTGGCAGGCTACAGTCCATGGGGTCGCAAAGAGTCAGACATGACTGAGCATGCACGCACACATCCCCTGGTGCACAAGCCTCTGAGAAGGACAGGGGAAAAAGGAGTTTCCTGTATTGGGACTCAAAGATGCCTCTCTCCTCCGTGTTAACCTTTCAGTGTTTAGAATGGCCCCAGCACATTTTCTGGGTCTTCGTTTGCCTGTGCATGCATTTGAGGTGGATTTCCAGAGTCACCTCCCAGAAAACAGAGAAAGGGGAAAGAGGTGGAAATGTGGCCACCCTAGGAGTCTTTCTACAAGAAGGACCGGGAGCAAGTGGTAAAGACTAGGGAGGCCAGGGCACAACCAGCAGTAAACCTAGAGCAGCGCGAAGGGGGCATCAAATACTCAAGTGTTTTCACTTTCTAAATTGGCTTGTGCTTTTTTGCACAAAAGGCCATGTGCTTCTGCTTAGGCAAGATCTCTCTGTGTGTTCAGGCTTTCTGAAATGCTCTGTGTTGCAGGATCCACAGGTGGAGTGACTGCTGTTATTAGCTCTGCCTGTAGCTGGAAGACGGCCCCACCCACTGGCATTGACTGAGTAGGAAAAAGGCCCCAGGGTGTCCTGCGCTGGGGACACCAGGTGACCGTACAGAGTCCATGCCAGCCAGGAGATCCCAGTAGGTGCAGGGCTGATGGGAAATGCGCAAGCTTGGACGGTCTTCCTGTAGATGGAGCGTCCGGCTGAGTCACTCTTCCCTCTGCCTGGGGGAGTGAAGTCACAAGTTTTTGCTCTGTCTTGCCAGCCCTTCTCGTACCTCTCCTTGGCACCCTTGCCTTCTCCAGGACAGCAAACCAAACACAACTAGAAACACACACCGACTTTACCAGACTTCCCCTCATGTACTTAATATCTAAGAAAATGTGTCACATGTCACCTCCCCAAGTGAAAGCCAGTTAAACAGTAAAACCCAAGGTAATATTAAGGATTTTTCAAAGAAAACAAGGGATGAAGCATCATGTAGGGTCAAGGGCAAGTCCATAGCAATCTCTTCTCTTCATGCCTTTATAGGCTGAAAAATGAGATTGATAGTCTTTTATGATGACCTTAAGACNTAAAACCCAAGGTAATATTAAGGATTTTTCAAAGAAAACAAGGGATGAAGCATCATGTAGGGTCAAGGGCAAGTCCATAGCAATCTCTTCTCTTCATGCCTTTATAGGCTGAAAAATGAGATTGATAGTCTTTTATGATGACCTTAAGACAGAGATCCTTAGACATATTCAAAAATAATATTTTTTGTACACCATTCCATATCCTTTTTGGAACGAAGCAAGGCAATAATAATATATTTTTATGGCTTTTTGCAAGTACTTCCACATACTTTATTTTCTCTGGTTTTTGGCCTTACCATGGCCTATTGCACTGATGGAGCTTTGAATGGGTCAGACAGCCTGGCTTTCGGGCTTTGTCTGAATCTGTAGACTAGTGTTGGGGCACCTACCACCATCGAGGTGGTGGCAGGGTGGGTATGTGTGGCTGGATGTGGATGTCCTGAAGGCTTTCCTGTCTTTTGCTGAGCCTGTTGGCAGGTAACTTTCTGACACCGTGTTGGGGACAGCATTTTAATCTCCGTGACATGTAGAAATACAGCCTCACTGGCTGGGGATGTTCCTCAGGCCATTATAAAGGTGAAGTTTACCTTTGGATTCTTTCAGTCACAAGTTACAGAAACCTGTTTAAATTGGCCCAAGTAAAAAGGGGACATTTGTAGCAGGATATACTGGTATATCTCAAGGAACCCAAGGGCAAGAAGGGCAAGTAGTCTCACGAGGGCCTGGAACCAGAATAAACATATGTTCCAAACAGACATCTTTCTGAGTCTGCCAGCGAAGAATGTCACGGAATCTTCCAACACTCAGGAGGTCTAATCCACTCCGTGAAACAGCACAGTCCCAGTTCAAGAGGGGACACGGAGACAGACTTGGCAGCCAGGAAAAATACCATATTATATATAAAAAGTGAATGTGTGATAAAGAAAGTGTAACAAATGGTGCCAAGAGCATTTAGCAGTTCATTTTACTTGATACACCCAAGTAAGTTACAAACTAATTAAAGAGTGCATCTCAGTTGTGTCCGATTCTTTGTGACCCTGTGGACTGCAGCCCAACCTCCTCCTCTGCCTAGGGGATTTCCCAGGCAAGAATACTAGAGTGGGTTGCCATTTCCTTCTCCAGCGGATTTTCCCAACCCAGGGATGAAACCCACATCTCCTGCATTGGCAGGTAGGTTCTTTACCACTGAGACACTTGGGAATCCCAATTAAAGGGTAAACATTTTTAAAGTATTTTTTAAAAGTATACCATAAAAACTAAAATAAAATATCATTTAATATTAATTGAGACTTTAATGGAAAGAAGAGAATAGCTTCTAAGCCCAGAAACCGGAGAGGAAAGTTCATAAACAAATGTTGACATCCTCTAAGTGCTTATTACAGTCAATCTTAATTTTTTTTTTTTTTTTGGTTTTCTTTTTTTTTTTTTCAACTTATAATGCACAGGATGTTTAATTTGATGGTATTTCTTTTTTTTTTTAATTAAAAAAAATTTTTTTTTTCCATCTCAGGTGTACATGAGTTCCCAATCTTGAACCCCCCTCCAACCTCCCAGCCCATATCAACTCTCTGGATCATCCCCATGCACCAGCCCCAAGTATCCTGTATCCTGTATCGAACATAGACTGGCGATTCATTTCTTACGTGATAGTATACATGTTTCAGTGCCATTCTCCCAAATCATCCCACCCTCTCCCTCTCTCAAAGTCCAAAAGTCCATTCTGTACATCTGTGTCTCTTTTGCTGTCTTGCATACTCAATCTTAATTTTTAAGCATTTTGTCCACCTTACCTAATGTATCTTTCAACCTTATGAAAATGACATCATTATTCTCATTTTTTAAAATGAGTGAGTGAACTGTGGCAGAGAGGTGTTAAGTAACTTGCTCAAGATCACAGAGTAGGCAGCACAGCACAGCTTTACCCTGGAGCTTTCTATCCTGAAGGCCAATGCACTAATCCTCCATGTCCTAAAGTCTCCTTCACTTCCATTTAAATGAGCTTGTAAGGGTCAATTTCATTCACTCAGTCATTCAACATGTGTTTACTGAGCTCCCACTAAAGGATGGGGCTTCCCAGGTGGCAAAGTGGTAAAGAATCCTCCTGCCAATGCAGGAGACACACCTGGGTCAGGAAGATCCCTTGGAGGAGGAAACGGCAAGCTACTCCAGTATTCTTGCCTGGAAACTCCCATGGACAGAGGAGCCTGGTGGGCTACAGTCCATGGGGTTGCAAAGAGCAACTGAGCCTGCATGCACGCTAAGGAATAAACACTGCTCTAGGCACTGGGCCTTCAGTGATGAATCAGGCAGGCAAGGTGCCTGACCTCAGGGAGCTTATTTTCTAGACTCTAGAGAAGATACACACTATTTAAAAAATTAATAAGTGAACAAGAGAATTTCCGATTGTGGCAAGAAGGAAAGAAGGAAACCTAAGGCACTGTGATGAATAGTNCTAGGCACTGGGCCTTCAGTGATGAATCAGGCAGGCAAGGTGCCTGACCTCAGGGAGCTTATTTTCTAGACTCTAGAGAAGATACACACTATTTAAAAAATTAATAAGTGAACAAGAGAATTTCCGATTGTGGCAAGAAGGAAAGAAGGAAACCTAAGGCACTGTGATGAATAGTGACTGGGGTAGCTTGATTGGTTGGGGAGGGCTGGAGGAAGGAGCCTGGCTGGTGGATGAGACCTGAGGCATCAGGGAACCGGAGGAATCCAGAACGACTCAGGATGTGGGCTAGGGTGGATTGTCATGCCATTTACTAAGATGGGGAAGAGCTGGGAAGGTACAGCAGGTTTAGGGAGGAAAATCGAGGGTCCCATTTCAATATATGTTAAATTTGAGTGGCCTATTTGACATCCAAGTATGCCTTACAACTTCTAATGCGTGCATAGCAAATATCACAAAGAATTAGTATTGGCTACATTGACAAGAAAAACACACTTAATTTCCAGCAGATGTGTGGGCAAAGTTGGAAATTCAGCGTGTTTTTCTTGTCAATGTAGCCAATACTAATGCTTTGTGATATTAGCTATGCACACATTAGAAGTTGTAAGACATACTTGGATGTCTAGAACAATTTAGAAAAGGGAAAACATAGTAGATAAACATGGGAAAATATTGGATCTCACTAGTAATCCAAGAAATGAAACTTGAAACATTAATGAAGTAGTATATTTTTAAGTACTAAATTAGAAAAATATTTTAAAAAAACACACACCCAATGGAGGCAGGGTGAAATTGATACTCTTCTTCATACGCTGATGGTGACATAATAAAGTGGCACAATATTTTGGAAAGTAAGTTGGAAAGTAAGTTGAAAAGAGTTGTAAAAATTCTTATATCCTTTGATGCAGCTTTTTTCACTTTGGGGAGTCTCACTTTAGGAAAAGATACTGTGTATCCATGGTATTTACCATGGAATTATTAAGGGTGAAAATTCAAAAACAAGAGCAAAGGAGCAGGAAACTGGTTGGGGCTTCTCAGGTGATGGTAAAGAACCCGCCAGCCAACACAGGACATGCAAGAGAAGCGGGTTCGATCCTTGGGTTGAGAAGATCCCCTGGAGAGGGACATGACAACCCACTCCAGTATTCTTGCCTGGAGAATCCCATGGACAGAGGAACCTGGTGGGCTACANTTCTCAGGTGATGGTAAAGAACCCGCCAGCCAACACAGGACATGCAAGAGAAGCGGGTTCGATCCTTGGGTTGAGAAGATCCCCTGGAGAGGGACATGACAACCCACTCCAGTATTCTTGCCTGGAGAATCCCATGGACAGAGGAACCTGGTGGGCTACAGTCCACAGGGTCTCAAAGAGTCGGAACCAACTGAAGTGACTTAGCTTGCAGAGAACTGGTTACAAAAATGATGGTAAGTCTGCTTCACTAGAGCCCCGGGGCTGCTGGTTTACCTCAAGTAACCAGCAGGGAAAATTCACCCCAGAGGTCAGGTTAACCCAATAGAAGCAGAAGAGCTGGGAGGCCACAGCCGGCATCAGGTGTCCCGAAGGGCCCAGACCTGGCTGGAGGGGAGCTTCAGTCATGGTCCCCACAGCCTGGGCAACTGGGAGGATGGAACTGCTGTGGCTCCTGGGACTGTCTAGAGCCTCTGAGATGCCCCAAGGCAAGAAAGGAGGAACCTCTGTGCTGCAAGTCCTGTGCCCCAGACCCCAGGTGGTGGAACTTCTGACAACACCCGTGTGGCTGCAGTGACCTTTCCCTGAAAAGGACATACAGTCGCTTGACCCACGCTGCTTGGGGGAAGGTGTCCCACCCGTTTCCCTCTCTCTGGGCTGTTTCTCTTCCTACCCTTCACTTTGCGTGGGCTTTGTCCTGAAACACCTGGACTCACAACTGAAGTGGCTCAAGGTCATTGCCCTGTAGCCGCAGAGCAAGCCCTTCAAATGTGCAGTCGGGTGTCACACCATCCAGCTGCCGCCTGGCTGGTTCCTAGGCATCCTAGGCAATTTCCTCCGGCGACCGCTAAAGCTGGCGTGGAATGCGTTCTCCTGTCCCAGGGGGAGCTCTCCTGGGAATCAAATGACCTCCTGGTGTTTCCATGCGTGTGAGGAGGAGGGAGCCAGGCCCTGCCTCGTGGAAAGCCTTTGTTAGCACGGCCCCTCTGAGCAGCTCAGGCCAAGGGCACTCCAAAAGTGACCTTTTGAAAATGTGGCCCAGGGAAGGGAGGAGGCTCAGAGGAACAGACCTGTTATAGCACGGAGAATTAGGAATCTGGGACAATGTCATACTCCTTCCCAGATCCCCTGGAGAGACTCCTGTGTCCTTGTTAGACAGCACCCGAACCGGACCTGGGTGCATGTCGGGGGCAGCAGTATCCCTGCCAGGCCACCAGTCTCCCGGGGTAGCTCTCTGGAGCAGCCTCAGCACACAGCGCCACAGAGAAGCCCCAGCTGAGGACACCACACGCTTGCTGCATCTCTGGCTAACCTACTCTGTCCCCAGCATTTTCTGGAATCAGCTGTGCCCACCTGAGGTTTCACCTCCTAAGAAAGCAATAAGCCTCCTGGATGCACAGCCCTGTGGTCACACCTCGTCCTCACACAGGGCCTGATGTAGACACCCAGCGTATGTGCCTACTCAGTTGTGTCTGACTCTGCGACCCCATGGACTGTAGCCCGCCAGGCTCCTCTGTCCATGGAGATTCTCCAGGCAAGAGTACTGGAGTGGGTTGCCATCTCCTCCTCCAGGGGATCTTCCCACCCAGGGATCGAACCTGTGTCTCCTGCCTTGGCAGGCGGATTCTTTATCGCTGAGCCACCTGGGAATCCCAAGGACACCCAGGATCTCACCTCAAATACTTGGTAACAATTTCCCTAATGTGAACTTTGAATACTTGGGGTATTGCCCTTCTCAGTCCCCACCTAACTCAAACAGCCAGCACGGGGCAGGCTGCGGAGAATTCTCCAGAGGTGCCTGTCACTGCTGGTCGCCCGCCTCCCTTCACTGCCATCCCTGCTGAATGGACCCAGCCACACTCATAATTTAGCTGTGGGCCCTGTCCCTGGCTACAGCAGTTTGGTCCAACTAGGGCACCTGAATGTCTGGCCTGTGAACTGTGTGGCTGCAGCTTCAGTCCAAGTTGGGGAGGTGGGGGGTGCTGATCAGATTTCTATCTGGATTCATCTTGCATCAGGAAACTGAGGGCTCCAGGAGCTCCGGAAAGACAGGAGACTGATAAAGGAAGAGTGCCAAAAGGACAAAGTGCCTCCGTAAGCAGCCAAAGGAAGCACCTGGACCCCTACCAGCAGCAGCCAGCCGGCAGGGAGAGATCTTCCTTACAAGCCCTTTGGAGTGACGGCTATCCTAAATCCTTACCACAGTGAGCTGTGTTCTGAGGCTCCCAACAAGGGGACTCTCCAACTAGGGACTCCCCCGTCTCCCAGACACATGCAACCGATTGGTCCAGGGCTCCTGGGGCACAGGTACCAGCAGGAGCATCCCCGGTGGGCGGGTCTGACCCACTTCCTCAGACACCAGAAGGAGGAAGCCGGTGCTTCCTGTTGTCTCACTCTTGTTCTCGCTCAGCGCTAACTGCCCACTGGGCTTTCAAGGCTGAAGGNGTCCAGGGCTCCTGGGGCACAGGTACCAGCAGGAGCATCCCCGGTGGGCGGGTCTGACCCACTTCCTCAGACACCAGAAGGAGGAAGCCGGTGCTTCCTGTTGTCTCACTCTTGTTCTCGCTCAGCGCTAACTGCCCACTGGGCTTTCAAGGCTGAAGGCCCCCTGACCATCCTGACACCCTCGCTGAAGCCACAGCTGTGTCCTCAGCCTCGCTTTTTACAAGCCCGTGTAATCTGCATGGCTTGGGTGGTCTATTTTCACCCAGTTTGTCTGGATTCCATGCTGCACCGGAATCATTAGAGGAGAAAGGTTGCTTAGGAATAATGTAGACTCCCAGGTCTCACCTCAGACCAGTGAATCAGAATCTCTGGACCTGGAGTCCTGACTCTGTATTTTTAATGCTCCCAGAGGAGGCTGACGCACAACTCAGGGTGGGAACCCCTGAGCCACGCCAACTCCATCTACTGCAGCTGTGGAAACAGGCCCCAGGAAGGGGTGTGCTTTGCCTTGGTCACTCAACTTTTACTGGTGGTGGTGGCTGGATGCTTCCCTCTCTAAACAAGGTAAATTTCCAAACAAGATCCCTTTTGTGTAGTCATATAGGTCTGCTTTTGAACTGTGGTGTTGGAAAAGACTCTTGAGAGTCCTTGGACTGCAAGGAGATCCAACCAGTCCATTCTGAAGGAGATCGGCCCTGGGATTTCTTCGGAAGGAATGATGCTCAAGCTGAAACTCCAGTACTTTGGCCACCTCATGCGAAGAGTTGACTCACTGGAAAAGACTCTGATGCTCGGAGGGATTGGGGGCAGGAGGAGAAGGGGAAGACTGAGGATGAGATGGTTGGATGGCATCACGGACTCAATGGGCGTGAGTCTGAGTGAACTTCGGGAGTTGGTGATGGACAGGGAGGCCTGGCGTGCTGGGATTCATGGGATCGCAAAGAGTCGGACATGACTGAGCGACTGAACTGAACTGAATGGGGAGCACACATGGAGGAGAGAAAAATGGACAGGTTGATATTTATTTCACACTCAGGACCTGAAACCCGGACACACCTCATTCATCCACACCCCTATGGAAATATACATATATGTGTATTAATAAGAAGCTTCTTAGCCATGGAAAAGGAGGACAGAAAGGACATCACCTAGACAGACTTCCTATTTCTGGTCAATTGAGCTATTTCTTGTCACTGGATGTGATTTCCCTGCTCATCTCCCTAAGGCTCATAACAACAGAAAGTCAACACACACAAGCCTTGGGCATTGACAGCACCCCCCTAAAAGGGAGTATTAGTTTCTCTTACTCCCCAAGCCTCAAAGGAACCAGAAAAAAAAAGACACCTTGGAGAAGCCATGATAAAGCCCTAAGGGCAGAGCCAGACCTGTTTTGCTCATCTCTGAGTGTGTCTTCAGTTTTGAGCACACTCTCAGACGTACTGTGATGTTTACTAAAGACTCATTAATGGAGGATTGGATAAAGAAGCTGTGGTACATATATTCAATAGAATATTATTCAGCCATTAAAAGGAATGAAATAATGCCATTTGCAGCAACAGGGATAGACCCAGAGAGTCTCATACTGAGCGAGGTAAGTCAGAGAAGAAGACATTCCTTATATTGGAATCTAAAAGGAAATGATACAAATGAGCTTACAAAACAGAAAGAGACTCACAGACTTGGAGAACAAACTTATGGTTGCTGGGGGGAAGGATGAGTGGAAGGGATAATTAGGGAGTTTGGGATGGACATGTACACACTGCTATGTTTAAAATGGATAACCAACAAGGACCAACTGTATATAGCACAGGGAACTCTGCACAATGTTCTGTGGCAGCCTGGATGGGAGAGGGGTTTGGGGGAGAATGTGAAAGTCTCTCAGTCACGTCCAACTCTTTGGGACCCCATGGACTATACAGTCCATGGAATTCTCCAGGCCAAAATATTGGAGTGGGTAGCCTTTCCCTTCTCCAGGGGATCTTCCCAACCCAGAGATTGAACCCAGGTCTTCTGCACTGCAGGCAGATTCTTCACCGATTTTTCAGGGAAGGCTGGATACTGGGCTGAGTCCCTTCACTGTTCACCTGAAACTATCACAGCATTGTTAATCAGCTAGGCCGCAATACAAAATAAAAAGTTAAAGCCTGTCAATCAAACTTCGAGCATTTTGTTGCTGGCCCCTCCCGCTCTAGTCAGGCTGCACTTGGATGCTGATCTCACCCACGGTGCCCAAAGGGATCTACCTCTTTAACAAATCTGTCTCATTTTTTGTCCCCTCTGTGTGGGCCTCAGAGCTTCCCTGGTGACTCAGGGATAAAGAATCCACCTGCCAACACAGGAGTCACTAGTTTGATCCCTGGCGGGGGAAGACCCCCTAGAAGAAGAAATGGCAACCCACTCCTGTATTCTTGCCTGGAAAATCCCATGGACAGAGGATCCCGACAGGCTACGGTCCACAGGGTCGCAAAGAGTCGGACATAGCGACTGAACAACAACAACTGTGGGCCTCAAGTTGTTTGCTTGGCTCCTCCCAGACCATGTTAATGTTTGGCAGAAATCAACGCAGTATTGTAAAGCAATTATCTTTCAATTAAAAGTAAATAAATTTGATTGTGGAAAAAAAAAATAGAGGTTGGGATTTGGACCCCAAGGACCAACTTATACTAAATTTTGAGTCTTAGGGAGTACGATAAATGAGAAGCTTGTTCTCCTCATCTGACTTCTGGACTAATTTAGAGATAAAAAAGGAGGAACAAGGCATATGGATATCAAATTGTCATCTTTGCTAGAGATGAAGCTGATATTGGAGAATGTGGCTTATCCTGTAAGCAAGTAGGATTTCCTCCCCTACGGTCATTTGTGGACCTGGGCAGTCTCCTGACTGGGAGACTGGCAGATGTTAGCTTCTATAAAACCTGAAGTGTGGACCAGCAGACAGCAGTGCACGCTGTCTCCCCTGGGAGGAGTCAGAAATGCAGTGGTGAGAGACTGGAGTAGTGTACTGACTGATACAAGGATGACTGATCCTTCTAAGCTTAGAAAGCGACACAAGGAAAAAGGAATTCGTACAGCAACTTAAGAAAAGTGGTCTTTCCTCTTTCTTGCTCATCTTCTGTTTCCTGGACGTTTCCCTGGAAGATCTGTAGATAGGCGGGGTTGGACTGGGGCAGGATCAGACCTCCCTGCATTCTCTATAAGGTTTGTCTATATCCCTTGTAGGCTTTCCTGATGGCTCAGAGGTAAAGAATCCACCTTCAATGCAGGAGATGCAGATTCGATCCCTGGGGTCAGGAGGATCCCCTGGAGAAGAAATGGCAACCGACTCCAGTCTACTTGCCTGGGAAATCCTGTGGACACAGGAGCCTGGCAGGCTACAGTCCATGGCATTGCAAAGAGTTGGACAACCTTCCAGTATTATGGCATTGAAAGGTAGGTTTAGCCTATGGATTTTAGAGGGACACAAACATTGAGGCCATAGCAGCTCCTCATTAATGTCTCTAAGCCAGTTCCCCTTTGAAATCCGCCTCCCACTTGCACACAGAGTGGTGTTTCCAGAAACACAGATCTGACCATGTGACTCTGTTCCTAAAACCCTCAGTAGGTTCCACCCCAGTTACAAAATGAAATTCTGATTAGCATCACCCTGTTGGGTAAGAGCCCAGACCTTCCAATGGAGGGGTCAGTGTGAGGGTAGGTGTCTGATTGTCAGGGTTGACATTTCCTCAATTTGGGTTGCCTGAAAATGTAGCTCAGAAATTTTGTGGTAAAGTTCATCTAAGTCCACATGAAGAATCAATTTTAGATTTCTTAGATCAGCATTAACCCAGAAACCCAAAGATCCAATACCCCCCTATCCGTGGCTATTTGTTTCTGACATGACATAAACAGAGTGTTCAGACATTGATGGATTTTCCCATCTCTCCTGACCTTTGGGTCTATAGCAGCAGCCTCAGCCTAGAGTCTCTCATCTGGTCCTTCTCAGATGGAGGAGAAGGTCAAGATCGGATAACAAATGGTTATTAACTTAGGCCCTCTTCTCTCTTGGTTCACAGACCGGAACCCATCGACTTTAGGATAAAAAAAAAAAGAAAGAAATCTCAAAGGATTCTGTGCCAGCTTCCACCCCACATGCTCCCTCACCTCCGTGTCACAGATGATGCTTACACCAACAATGACAGAATTTAATCGTGTTTTCAGCCAACCGAGTGGGGAGCAAGATGCAACACAGGGAGAAGATGCCTGTCTCATAACGACGCATGCACCATCCGATGCTTCTCAGCTCAGCTCTCTCCTGAGCCACCTCAGGGCTGATCATTTGCTCCCCTCCTCCACCTCCCAGCCCCTTGCTGTGGAGCATCCAGAGGTCACCGCTGTCCTCTGTCCAGCTTTCTCTGAATGTGGAAATCAGCCTGAGAGGTACAAAGTAAACTGTTTTCTGATGACAGATGGTGCTGGGCTGGAAAATAAAAGGAAAAGAAGACTAATGATGCTAGTTATTCCAACTTTTTTTTTTTTCTTTTGGGAAAATGTAATACATAAAACAGAAGGAAGCAAGATCTGGCCATAAAATAGGTCTTCCCGGAATACTCCAGCAGTGACTCCCTTGAGTGGTCAGGCCTGATCTGGCTGAAATAATTCCTTACACAGTTAAGGATGAGAATGAGAACCCAGTCCAGGCCCCTGGAGGCCCCCACGGCTTCTGAGGAATATCCTGGTGTGGGGTTGCACTTCCCAGACAGAGAGCAGTGGCTGGCAGCAGCTCCTGCCAGCTGGAAGTACCAGCTGGAAGGGTGAAGCCCACCATGCTCACCTTTGCTGGTCGTGGGACGGTCACTCAGTGCTCATCCTGACGCCCCTTCCCATGGCCACCAAGGCCAAGGGCCTGTCTTTGGATCTCTGAGAAGATGAGCAGCTGGGTTCCTTCTTGAGGCCGGTGAGAACCTTGATCTGACAGATACTACCGTCCTGACACAGGTGAGAAGGGAAGGTGGCCAGACAGCTCCTCTGCTGTAAGCAGAAGGGTTCCAATAGCCTGTACCAGCTTGACCCTTCCTCTCTCAGAGGAAGAAATCAGCGTCTACCTGGGTATGTTTTGAAAGGACAAATAGGATTAGATACAAAAAATGACCAGCAGAGTGCCTGGAACATGGTAGCTAGTAATTAACTGAGCAAGTGGGTTCACTTCCCTCTACACAGCAGAAAGATCAAATCCTGAGGCAGTGATATTTTGCAGAAATTTAAAAGCTTTTTTACAGGGCAGCCAAGCAAGGAGACAGGAGGTACTGCTCATATCTGTCTCCCCATCAGCTGTTGAGGGGGATATTTATAGTGGAGGAGGGAGTAAGAAGGGGAGAAAACTTGGAAATGATTGGTGGAAGCAGTTTGTAAGTTTCAGGAGTTCTCTGTGCAGACTTGCCTCCTATTCCTGCTTCTTCTTGAGCCCTACATCTCTGCAGCAAGCTGAAGCCTGAGGCCTTCGGGTGTCTCAGGCTCCCAGTTCTGGGAGGTGGAAAGGAACAGGCCCATGATGGGAGGCCAGGGCATTTCAGAGTCCATCAGAGGAAGATGTAGCACAAGAAAGGTAGGCTAGGGGCTGACTCTTTAAGGTGATTCTGCTGCTTGGTTCTTAAGTCCAAGGGGGACTGAAGGCCTTCAAACCCAGACATTGTCTATCTTCAAAGGGAAAGCTCGGCTGCTTCAGGGCACGCCTTCCTTCTCAGCCAGAAGATATCAGTAACTCTTATTTTGTCATTGTTTTTATAAACAAGGTTGTCCGAAAAGTTCACTTCTCCAAGGGATCTTCCTGATCCAGGGATCAAACCTGAGTCTCCTCCACTGCAGATTTTTTACCATCTGAGCCACCAGGGAAGCCCGATCATATATGGGGTTGGCCAAAAAGTTTGTTCAGGTTTTCTGTGTAAGATGTTATAGAAAAACCTAAATGAACTTTTTGGCCAACCCCATAATATTCAGAGTCCTACTGGGTTCAGACACCCAGCTAGATTCTATGCCTGGGGTGGGGGCCATTCCAGAGGACGGGGGCAATGCAGCTCTCTTCCCTCCTCACCCACTCCCCATTGTTCAGGATCTGATCTGTCCGTCAGCCGTCCAGACGCTGCTAGAATTGCTGATGATAGGGATCGGCACAGGTGCAGGGATCATCCAGGAAACAGAAGGCTGGGCCTTTGGAAGTCTGCTGGGGGCTGAGCACTGTGCTCCCAGAGCTCACGGTGGGAGAGGGTGACTCTTCTATGCCTCCCCTGACAGGGGCCAACTTTTCCTTAGCTGCCACTTGGTCTCGCCACCCCTCTGCGACATCACTCACTTTGTGCACTGGGGTCTGGTTCCCTCAGCTGCATCCTGGAGATGGGGGTACTGGTACCTCGCACCTCAACGCCCAGGCAGAGGGTAGAAATCCAAGGCCCTCCCATCTTACCTTTGGCTCTGGCTCCCTGTGGCTTTCTCTACCTTACTTTGTCCTTCTAGATAACCACTAATTCTCACTGTAACCAATGGCTTTGTTCAAGCCTCGGTGTTCCACAGGTCCTAAAGAAGTCCTATTCTTAGTGCCCTTTGGAGAAAACCAGAAACGAGTAAATACTGTAGCGATGAAATTAAAAGATGCTTGCTTATTGGAAGAAAAAGTATGACAAACCTAAACAGCATATTAAAAAGCAGAGATATTACTTTGACAGCAAAGGTCCATCTGGTCAAAGCTATGTTTTTTCCAGTGGTCATGTATGGATGTGAGATTTGGACTATAAAGAAAACTGAGTGCTGAAGAATTGATGCTTTTGAACTGTGGTGTTGGAGAAGACTCTTGAGAGTCCCTTGGACTGCCAGGAGATCCAACCAGTCCATCCTAAAGGAGATCAACCTTGAATATTCACTGGGAGGACTGATGCTAAAGCCGAAGTTCCAATACTTTGGCCACCTGATGCAAAGAGCTGACTCATTGGAAAGACCTTGATGCTAGGAAAAACTGAAGGCAAAAGGAGAAGGGGGCAGCAGAGGATGAGATGTTTAGACAGCATCACTGACTCAATGGACATAAGTTTGAGCAAACTCTGGGAGATTGTGAAGGACAGGGAAGACTGACATGCTGCAGTCTGCGGAGTCTCAAAGAGTTAAACATGACTTAGTGACTGAACAACAACAAGAAATGGTTAGGAATGTGGGCTCCAATTTGGGGTTTCCACAGTGTATCCATCCCCTGGGGCCACATGCCCCCAAGAGCAGGAAGCACGCTAATGGGGAGAAGCCAAAGGACAAAGGCTGTTAACAACAACAAAGTTGCTTTTGGGAATCAAAACTACTCAGATTCCATAATGTCTCAGCTAAATGGAAATGCTTTAGGATTACTTCTTTACCTCCTTACCTTTTTCAATTTTATCTATCATGTATAGAAATCCTTTTAAAATGCTTCATTCACTTTCTTGTCTTCCCAGAAGCATAAGTTGAAATTTATTTGACCTACTTTTCATGACTCAATTATCACTTTGAGTATTGATAATGGTCTGTGATATTTGGAATCCCCTCATGAACTAGTTAGAAAAACAAACAAACAAACAAAAAACCAGTTGTCACAATTGGCTGCTAGTCTACTGTGTTTTGTGAAGACTACTTTTCTTAATTCTGTCTTTATTATATATACATATTTACATGGATAGAGTAAAAACACATTTCTTTTCTTCCAGTTTTTAGTCTGCAGCAGATATAGAACAAGATAATGAAGTCTGATAGACTGATTTGTAAATTAACTGTCAACATGGCTTGAGTGAGAGTCTAAGAGGCTCCCCTATGAGTGGAGTTCAGGACTTACAGTAGAAATTTTTCAGCATCTCACATATTCAATCACTCAACAGATAGCTTGTAAACACCCAGCAGCTGCCTGGCCTGTTCTGGCCGCCGTGGCTACCACAGCAAACAGGAGAGCACGCTCTCAGCCCTCCCACACCCAGCTTGCTCACTAGCGGTTGGCTGTGGTCTGAAAGGTGAAATTGCTGAGTAACTAAGTTCCAGGTAGAGAGAATGTGGCTGCGTGTGCCTTTTGTGTGTGGTTCAGAGACGTACATTTAGTTCAGAAATGTGTTAGGACATGCAAATAATTCTTAGACACTGCACTCCCAAATCACTCTCAGTCCAACGGAATCTCCTTCTGGCCCTGGTGCCAAAGACACAGCTGGGAGTAGAGGCGCTCCACCATGGACAGAAAGTAGAATCCTGGCTTGAATTGCCATCTGTAGACAGAAGGGCAAATAATTACGAGACAAATTTCAGAAAGAAAATGTCATAATTCTCAGAGTGTCCGCTCTCCTTTCCTTCCTTCCTTCGCCTCTTCCTCCCTTCCTTTTATTCATTTACTGAGCACCTACTACATGCCAGGCCCTAAGGACTGAGGATGTGAAATTAAAGAAGACTTACCTCATCCCTAAGGGCCTGACAGGGTAGTAAGAAGTGAGCTGATTGTTATCATCTGAGATGATGAATACCAGGATGGAGATGCGCTGCTACACAAGGAGAGCTGGGGATGCATGGTGGAGGGGCAGNTGCCAGGCCCTAAGTACTGAGGATGTGAAATTAAAGAAGACTTACCTCATCCCTAAGGGCCTGACAGGGTAGTAAGAAGTGAGCTGATTGTTATCATCTGAGATGATGAATACCAGGATGGAGATGCGCTGCTACACAAGGAGAGCTGGGGATGCATGGTGGAGGGGCAGGGAGATTTAACCCAGAATGGAAAGAGCAGGGGGAGGAGACTGAGCACCAAGGAGGGCTTCCTGGAGGAGGAGGCAGTGAAACTTGGTTTTGAAAGGTAAGTGAGAATGGGTCTACCTCATGCCTTTGACATCTAACCACTGAGTCAGATCCCATAGGTAGTAAATCCCATCTAGGCAAGGTGGGCAATAATAGAGTCATCTCAGGATATGGATATGGGGGTGTGGGGGGGTAATAAGGGTTGTTAGACTCCCAGTATTCATGTCCTTCCTCACTAGCATCATTCTGAGCCAAGCCTTTTCAGGACTGGTAACCTTTGCGAGGGACTGTGGGGCCAGCAGACATTGGGTTTGTCTATTTCTGATCTCAATGCCCCAGCAACCTGGTGGAGACTGGTGTGGGTCATCAGGTGACACTTTTGTTCTGCACTTACTATGTGCCAAGTCCAGTCCTAGGCAGTGGGATCCATGTGTGAGCAAACAAACCCTCACCCCTCAGAGGGTGACAGCTTATTCTGTGTAATTTAATGATCTCAAGCAAAACAAAGTCCCCCAAATATGCCCTCACCCACTTGAACCCACTCAAGGTTTCTTTTACTTAAAAAAAGCAGCTATTTTGACTAACGCTTTTTCTTCTTTTGCAAACATTTCTCCTCAAGAACTGAAATAAATGTTTTGGCTTCCTTGCTTAAGTATGAAGTATTTTAATGAACTGTTTCTTCCGGAGCTGCTTTTGTTAAGGAAAATGAGAAGAGCACCCCTTTCCTTTCTCCCAGTGACAAGCAGAGAAGATTTTCAACTCAACATACCCACCGCCCACTCCTTCCCAGACCATTTTGGCATTTTTCCACTTTCCACCTTCAGGTTCAAAGTGAGTCGGTGTGCTGTGAGAACCAGGTCGTAGCTGGAAGTCACCTCTACCCTGAGTGTTTTGCCTTTTTCAGTAGTAATACCTGGGCTTGGTGGGAAGAAAGGAATCAAGCAGATCTGAGCTCAAATCCCGTCTCCTGCACTTACCATCCACACGAGCTTGGTCAGGTCACTTCAACCTCTCCGATCCGGTATCCTCCTCTGTAAAGCTGAGCTGAACCAGCAAGCCCAACTGTTGACTCTTCTAGGTTGGAAGGGACGGTGACAAATGCGGGAACAGGAGAGAGAGGGTCATGAAAGTATACGAGGAAAAGAGTCACGAGAAATTGGCTCAGCATCCTGACAAGTGGACTGCCAGTGGAATCACTTGTCAAACTGCCCACTGCAGTCCTGGTTCCCCTGAGGCTCAGTTAATGCTCCTTCTTGTCTTGTCCACTGTCCCCGACGGGTCAAAATTAGGGATGATCGGATGACTTTGGTCTATCCCATGTGTTCTGGGATTGTCAGGACAGCCCTGATTTCCTTTCTAATGGTCTCTGCAGAAATCCACATATAACATGAAAATTGTTGAGAAATCCAACACTTCAGCAGATATCTAACGACTCTCAGACTCTCTCTCCTATAAGAAGCTAGCACAAGTGGGCCCTTTTCAAGCATAAGTCCCGTGATTTGTTTCCAAAATACTGTTCATATAGCTGTGAGGTCTCTATGGGGACGGACCAGGAGAATGAGGTTGGGTTCCAGTGAGCAGAGCTCTGAACACCCTGGCTTCCGTGTGGCCTCCTGAATTTTTCCAGCTCTACGATCCAGTACTGTGTTCAGTTCCTTGGCAGAAACAGCCCCCTGCCCCTGCCATCTGATCACTGCTGTGCACGTGGGTCACTTGGAGGCTATTTTCTAGGTAGGGTTTTGAGCAATTTTCATACTAATCCTGCAAAATAAGTCTTTGTTCCTACTTTTTTCAAATTGTAAGGGATATTTGTTTTTGTAGTTGTTCAGTCACTAAGTCGTGTTGGACTCTTTTGCGACCCTGTAGACTGTAGCCCACCAGGCTCCTCCTCTGTCCATGGGATTTCCCAGGCAAGAATACTGGAGCAGGTTGCCATTTCCTTCTCCAGGGGATCTTTCTGATCCAGGGACTGAACCCGCGTCTCCTGCATTGGCAGGCGGATTCTTTGCCAGTGAGCCATCCGGAAAGCCTTTAAGGAATACAGACAAATGGTATTTGCCCCAGGGCAGGCAGAACTATTAGAAAGACAGATTGAAGGTAAAGAAACTCTGAGTGTCAAGACATCAGAGGCTCAAGGAGACCAGAGAGATTGTTCTGGATTCCACAGCAGTAGGTGTGCCCTCCGAAGCAGGCCCACCTGAGTGTCAGTCCCACCGTGACTCAGCTCTCTGGGTCTCTGTCATATCTGCAGCTGCTTCCCTTGCCCCTACCCTCTCCATCTCTCTTAGAGCACCTTCTTTCTGCCTCAAGGTTTCTGCTGACTCATGGGTTTCCTCACTGTCCTTCCTGGCTGACACTCAGCTCCCTCGAGTCCCTTCCGTGCGTCTCTCTGCAGCCACCCTCCACTACAGCAGATAGGGTCTTTCTGCAGGGCTCCTGGGGGCCTCTGTGGCTCCCACAGGCTGCCTTGGAGGTTCCCAGGTCCAATCAGCAGTGGGATAACACATAGAACAGGGTCACCCATTCTCGTGAAACTGCCAAGGACTGCTGGCCTTAGTGAAGAGCCACAACTGGGCAGGCAGCTGCTCAGCTTCACAGCCTGGTTGGAGATTAGCCCTTTCTTAGATGAGGAAATGGACCCCGAGGAAGATTCAGTATTAGTGGGAGGCAGAGCAAAGACCAAACTCAGCTCTGGCATTTCCAAACCCATCACACCCCTCTGCTTCCTGTTTCTGGCCACCCACGCAGGATCGGAGGGAAGAGGGGCTTCTCCTGGCTGCTCCTTGCTTTCAGCCACTCTCCTGATATGACCTGAGTGTCCCTCATCCAAAGACCCACGAACCTCAAACATTCACCTTGCCTCTCAACAGCTGGCCAAGACTTGACAGTCCCCCTACCAGAGTCCCTAATGAATCAGACAGGAGGGCCCTGGTCTCCCCGAGGCCCCCTGAACCTGCCAGTGACCTGATGGCCAGGTGAGACCTGGGATGCTGGGCAGGAAGGCCCAGGCCTGTGGCACTGAGTCTGTGAATTGGAGGACAATGAGGAGAGGTGGCTGCAGGTCAGAGAGGGAAGCCTGGACCTCTAGTGGGTGAGGACGAACGTGCAAGGAAAGCCTCTGCTTTCACTTCCATCTAGGGAACACCCCCCGAATCCATGGCCAGCCAGGTTTTTGGGCCCCAAACTGGAACACATGGTCCAACATATCATGGTTTATACAGTGTAAGATTCAAAACTGGGACTTCCCTGGAAAATCCAATCCCTCCTGTGGTGTTCAGGTGGGTGTGCGGTTGGGTTCAACTTCATGCGCGAGCTCCACTCAACCACAGGCGGCTGGGGCCCAGGAAGGAGGCGCCTCTTGAGAAGAGATAAGGACCGCCCTTGAGAGAGGCACTCTCCTCAGAGCAGGCAGCTTCAACTGCTTCTCAGTTCCTGTGGTAAAGGCTCGAGAAGATCAAGGGAGAAAGAACCCACCACCTCCTCCCATCTTCGTCCTGTGTCCCCTCACCCCTAACTCATCCTCTCTTTCCAGCTCACTCATGCCTAAAGTGCTCAGCCAGTCCTCCCACTTTGCAGAGGAAGAAACGGAGGTCTTCAGGACCCAAAGACACTTTCCAAGGTCATAGAGGAAATCTGAGGCCAAACACAGGTTGGCCTGAAGGTTCCTATCATTTAAGACTCACTGTGGCAGCTGATCTCTCCCTGAGAAGGCCTTGCACATGTGCTGAGTTGGACCATGGGCATTAAAATACAAAAGATTAAAACTCCTACTCAAGAGGTATGTGGTCTCCATGTGGAGGTAAAGCCAGAAAACAGAGTAGGGACTGAAATTCAGCCTGAGCTCTGCTCTCCAAGTTGTATGCCAATGGTAGGGGTTGGAAGAACCCCCTTTTTAAAACTTGCACCTAGGACTTCCATGGAGGTCCAGCAGTTAAGACACTGTGCTTCTAATGCAGAGGATGTGGGTTTGATTCCTGGTCAGGGAACTAAGATCTCACATCTTCACAACATGGACAAAAAATAAAAAGTAAAACTTGAATCAGAAGTACCATCTGGGCCAGTGAGGACCTTGGGAGGTGAGACTCCTCAAGACTGGGCAAGCTGGAAAGACAGAGGTATTTAATGTTGAGACAGTTGGAGGTAATAGGGAGCCANTCTCACATCTTCACAACATGGACAAAAAATAAAAAGTAAAACTTGAATCAGAAGTACCATCTGGGCCAGTGAGGACCTTGGGAGGTGAGACTCCTCAAGACTGGGCAAGCTGGAAAGACAGAGGTATTTAATGTTGAGACAGTTGGAGGTAATAGGGAGCCATGGTGTGTCATGGCGTCACTGAGTACTGAGATAGGCTGAGGGCCAGCAGTGAGGGGGAATGCCAGATGGGCTGGAGAGAGGGAGAGCCCAGGAGGAGGGGTGTCAGAGCCCACAGCCGTTGCGGTGATGATGGGGAAGCCCTGAGCTGGAGGCAGTTATGACAAGGTTACCGTCCCTCCCCAGCTTGAGCCATCACCCACCTTCACAGGGCCACTTACAGCCCTTCCTCCACAGCACTTAGCCCACCGTGGTAACCTGACACCCACGTGTGCTCATTTGATGATGGTCTGTGGACCTCCCCTACCCCTACTCCTGGACTGATGCCGCATGGGGGCAGGGTTGTATGTTTTTCTTTTTTTTTGGAGTACAACTGATTTACAATGTTGTGTGAGTTTCAGGTGTGCAGCAAAGTGAATATATTATACATATACATATATCCACTCTTTTTTAGATTCTTTTCCCATGTTGGTCATAACAGAGTATTGAGTAGAATTCCCTGTGCTATACAGCAGATCCTTACTAGTCATCTGTTTTATGTATATGTCAGTCCCTGTCTCCCAGTTTATCCCTCCCCTATTTTTCTGTCTTGTATCCCCAGCACTTCGTAGCCACTCCACTAACAACCAGTGAATGAATGAAAGAATGAATAAATGAGGGGAAAAGTCCCCAGTGACCACTGCGATAGATTTGATAAAGAAGTTTTAATATTTGTTTCCAGTTTTCCAATTTCCACTTTCTTGGTGGGTGGAATGATATGCTTTTCTCTTTCCCTCTGATCCCAAAGGTAGAGTGATTGCAACATTTTTTTAAAAAGCTTGGTATTCCTCTGGGATCTGTTTTTTTTTTCTTCTTCTTCTTCTTTTTCAGCTTCTGACCATGAAAATAAATCACAGTCATTACAGGAATTTTTTAAGTAGAAAAAAGCATAAAAAAGCTGGAAAAAAATTACTCATGACCCCATCAGGAAGACGCTTCAATTTGTTGACCTATTTCCTTCAGGATGGTGACGTCTCTTAGGGGCACAATGAGATTTCAAAGGCCCTGGCCTCAGGGCTTGTTCTCAGGCCTCTTTCCCAGCTGCCTCACTCGCAGTCATTTCTTCAATTCACCCAGGAACCATTCCCCACCCTTCTCTTCTCTTCTCCTGGGGCTTTCCAAGGGCCTTGACCCTGATGCTGGGAAAGATTGAAGGCAGGAAAAGAAGGGGATGACAGAGGATGAGATGACTGGCTGGCAACACCGACTAAGTGGACATGAGTTTGAGCAAGCTTTAGGAGTTGGTGATGGACAGGGAAGCCTGGTGTGCTGCAGTCCATGGGGTCGCAAAGAGTTGGACATTACTGAGCGACTGAACTGAACTGACGAGCTTGGGAGGGTTGCCCTCTACTTGATGATGGAAATGAAAAAGCACCTTTCAGTTCAGTTAGTCAGTTGAGTTGCTCAGTCGTGTCCAATTCTTTGTGACCCCATGAATCGCAGCACGCCAGGCCTCCCTGTCCATCACCAACTCCCGGAGTTCACTTGAGCTTTTCCCCTGCAGCGGGCAGCCAAGCTTTCCTGGTGTCGGGTGTTTGGTATTATGTTAATCTCTTGCACCAGAATTCCTTTCCAGATTTTCTGATTTCCCTTCCAGACTAGCTGACATTTCAAACAGTTGACTCAGTCATCACCATGTCACAGAAATGAGTTGTGAGGTTTCTTGCAAGTTAGTTGCCTAAAATTTTTATAATTTCTGGGTTTTCAGGATGATGTTGGATCCTTCCAAACCTCTGCTGGGGACAATGCTGGTACCTTGGAAGCTACAAAAGAAGTGCAGGCAGGGATGGAATGCGATTTTATCTGCAGGCTCAACCTGTACAGTTGGTAATTACAGATGCAGGAGCTCTGAGAAGGACTCTGAGGCTACATCCAGGTTCCCTGGGGAAAAGTAATGTGGTTGATTAGTTATGTCTGCTGTGGGAATGGACTGGGAATGTGGAATGGAGCTCTTTTGCCAACCAGATTATAAGAGGGTTAGGCCTTCAAAGAGCTTAATGATTCTGTGGGGAAGGCAAGTTAAATTCAAAGTCAAATAATATGTGCTAAAATGAGTGATATTATTGGAGTTCCCATGAGGGAGAAATTGAAGCAAGCTGGGAGGTCCTGAACAGAAGTCAGACAATGGTTGGACAGGAGGAGAGGAGAAAACCCTCCAGACTAAGGGAAGAACTCAAAGAAAGTATCACTGTGACATGTTTCAGGGGGGTGTGAAGAGACCAGCCTCCTCAAAGTCAACATAAAACTTTAGAGTATGTGTAGCCAGAATTTATTGGATAAGTTAAATCATGCCTTGTTGTTGTTCAGTTGCTCAGTCGTATCTGAGTCTTTGCAACCCCATGGACTGCAGCACGCCAGGCTTCCCTGTCCTTCACCATCTCTCGGAGCTTGCTCAGACTCATGTCCATTGAGCTGGTGATGCCATCTAACCTAGTACAGAGTAAAAATGCATTTAAACTTTTTAAAGTGATGAATACCATTTTTAAACTTGTGAAATGTTTAAAAACACAGGGTTGGGGGAAAGAATGATATAGTAAAATCTTATTCTTAATTGTTTATATATTGTCATATTTGTCCCATTTCTTTTTATTTTTTAAAGAAGTTATTTTATTGTATTTTTTGGCCATGTAGCATGTGGGATCTTAGTTCCCTGGCCAGGGATCAAACCTGTGCCCCCTGCATTGGAAGGGCAGAGTCTTAACCCCTGGACCACGAGGAAAGTCTCTCCTTTTCTTTTTAAAGACTACTGCACCCAAAACTTTAATCCTTTTGACTGTCGCACCATCCAGTTCCTTAGGAGCAACCACGATCACCATTTGAAGTCTGTCTTTCTATACCACTTTAAGTATTTTTATAGACTAACCTACATACATATGGAGAGTTTAGACACTTTTTCATCTCTTTCGGAGAAGGCAATGGCACCCCACTCCAGTACTCTTGCCTGGAAAATCCCATGAGTGGAGGAGCCTGGTAGGCTGCAGTCTATGGGGTCGTGAAGAGTCGGACACGACTGAGCGACTTCACTTTTGCTTCTCACTTTCTTGCATTGGAGAAGAAAATGGCAACCCACCCCAGTGTTCTTGCCTGGAGAACCCCAGGGACAGGGGAGCCTGGTGGGCTGCCGTCTATGGGGTCGCACAGAGTCGGACACAACTGAAGCGACTTAGCAGTAGCAGCAGTAGCAGTTCGTCCCTTTAGTTTCAAGAATAATAATTCTCTACTTCAAATGAGTTCAAACACAACCTCTCCTTGCCAACCACTCGTCCTCAGCTATTTTCCTTAGACCCTCTTAGGACTTTCTGGGCACTCGCATCTCCTTGCCTCATATTATTCAGTGGCCTCCAATTATTCATAGTGCCATGGAGGCACTAATTCTAACTAGTTCCAAACTATTTCCATCACTCCCAAGTAAAATCCTGCACCCGTTTCTCATCTCCCTTCTCTTGGCCACCAGTCCCTGGCAACCATGAATCTGTGTCATGTGTCTATGGATTTATCTCTTCTGAATATTTTATGTAAAAGGATCAAATAATATGTGACCCTTTGTCTGGCTTCTTTCACTTAGCGTAATGCTTCCAGATTCTTCCACAGTGTAGCAAGTATTAGCTCTCCCTCTTTATGGAAAAAAAATATTGTGTCCTATGTATATAACAGAGTTTGCTTATTCATTCATCTGTTGATGGACCTTTACTTTTGGCAAGGTTCCTGTAAGAGGAAATATTTGCATATCTGGGAAGTTACAGGCAGGGTCTCATAGGGAGGGGACAGAGGTTCACTTGGGGTCACCCCGTGAGCCCGTATTACCCTCAGTTTGGGAGTGTCTAGTGCACTCAAGTGCCCCTGGGACTCAGAAAATCTCATATAATTCCACTCCACTTTTGCTTCCATAATTTCCACCTATGTGAGACAGTCAGGACAGAAAAGTTTATTCCCATTTTAAAGATGAAAAACTTGAATTCCAGAGACTAGAAGTCAGATGACCTGACTGGGAAATGTTCATTGTCAGGGCACATCCAGCCCTTGTGATCAAATCTATCTCTTATGTCCTTTAAACAGTTACCATTGACAATAATCACAGTGAAAGACAAAGACCTAGGTAGGAGGGAGATTTGTGCATCAGGAATAAATTTGATGGAGAATAAATGGAAGTGAATAATCGCAAGTCTGTAAGCTCAATTGTTACAGACAAATAACAATAGGAACCACACTGCCACTGAGGCCAGAGAATGCCTTTTTCCATCCAACAGCCCGTCCTTGCTGTGCTCCATCAGCTGCCCACGCATCCAAGCATTTGAGCAGGAATTTCCACTTCATCTCTGTGGATCCTGCTTCTTGAAGATCTTGGAAGATGGCATCCTGGACGAGGTGGGTGTACGGTGGGCAGAGAATGTTCCAAATGGTGGCAGGCAGCATTCTGCCTTCTTACACGAAGAGGTACTTAGGCAAAGTTTGTGGGCAGATGAACAAGTGGACAGATGAATATGGTTCAAGGCACATTAGAAACTTTTGCAACTTTTTCTTCTAGGCAGATTGTTCTTTCTGCATCAAAAACAAGCAACAATCTCTACGTAATGGTGGCCATCAACCATCCAGAGCCTGCACCTCTCCCCTGCCTCTAGGAGAGGAAGAAGAGCAGAGCTTTCTTCTGTGTATTAGCTAGGGTGGAGGCTAGATAGTAGAGCAGAGACCCCAAGATGTCAGTAGCTTGAAGAATAAATGTCTGTAGAGAAGGGAACCCTCCTACACTGCTGGGGGGAAGGTAAGCCGGCGCAGCCACTGTGGGAAATGGCATGCTGCCGCCGCCAAGTCGCTTCAGTCGTGTCCGATGCTGTGCGACCCCAGAGACGGCAGCCCATCCCTGAGACTCTCCAGGCAAGAACACTGGAGTGGGGTGCCATTTCCTTCTCCAATGCATGAAAGTGAAAAGTGAAAGTGAAGTTGCTCAGTCGTGTCCGACTCTTAGCGATCACTTGGACTGCAGCCCACCAGGCTCCTCCGTCCATGGGATTTTCCAGACAAGAGTACTGGAGTGGGGTGCCATTGCCTTCTCTGGGAAAACGGTATGCGGTTTCTCAAAACACTAAAAATAGAACCACTCTATGACCCAGCAATTCCACTCCTGTGAATGTATCTAAAAAACAGAAATACCAGTTTGAAAAGATACATGTACTCCAGTGTTCATAGCAGCATTACCTAAAATAGCTAAGATATGGAAGCAACCTAAGTGTACATCAACAGATGAGTGGATGAAGAAGATGTGGTATGTATATACAATGGAATATTACTCGGCCAAATAAAGAACAAATTTTTGCCATTTGCAGCAATATGAATGGGTTTGGAGGCGTTATGCTGACTGAAATAATTCAGACAGAGAAAGAGAAACACTATATGATATCATACCTATGTGGAATCGAAAAAATACAACAAACTAGTGATTATAACAAGAAAGAAAAGAGAGTCACAGATATAGAGAACACATTTGTAGTTACCAGTGAAGCGAGAGAGGTAGAATATGGGTGAGGGAGTAGGAGGTAAAACAAGAAATTTTCTAAAAAATTTAAAAAAAAAACATTTAAATTTCCCTCCTGTATAGTTTCAGGTGGGCATTCTAGGCTGAAGGGCAGCTTTCTTTTGCCTGGTCACTCAAAGAAAAATGGTGCTAATGAACCTATTTACAAAACAGAAATAGAGTCTCAGATGTAGAAAACAAACTTATGGTTACCAAGAGGGGAAAGCCAAAGGGAGGGATGAATTGGGAAACTGAGACTGACACATACACGCTGCTATATAAAAACAGATAACAAGTAAGAGCCTACCGCATAACACAGAAACTCTACTCAATACTCTGTAATGACCTATATGGGAAGAGAATCTAAAAAAAGAGAGGATATATGTATATGTATGTGGCTTCCCTGATGGCTCAGTGGATAAAGAATCCACCTGCAATGCGGGAGCTGCAGGAGACATGGGTTTAATCCTTGGATGAGGAAGATCGCCTGGAGTTGGTAATGCAACCCCCTCCAGCATTCTTGCCTGAAAAAAAATCCCATGGACAGAAGAGCCTGGTAGGCTATAGTCCAAAGGGTGAAAAGGGCTGGACATGACTGGGCCACTGAGCAGGCACACATATGTACATGTATAACTGATTCACTTTGCTTTTCAGCGGAAACTAACACAACATCGTAGAGCAACTATACTCCAATAAAAATTAATTAAAAAAAAATACCCAGTCTCTTTCCTAGTCATTGCTGTGTCGTCACTGACACATTGCTGTAACCTGCATGTCAAAGCTCCGTTACTAAAAGTTCCAACTGTCCAGCTGGCGGAAAGAATGAAAAAGCACGCAGAAGGTAAGCCTATTGTCTTAATGTCTGGCAGGAATCACACACATTACTTTTGCTCAAATTCTATTGACAAGAACTTCATCTCATGAGGATACTAACTGCAAGGGAAGCAGGAAATAAACATATAGTTTAACTTTGTACCTTGGAAGAAAGCAAGAATAGATTTTGTATCTTCACCAACCCTATATGCTTGCAATTTATTTCTAGAAGGTAGCATAGAAGCCTCACTTAAACTCTCAGACAGAAGAGCCTCTGTTCTTGGCTAGAATCTTTTTCCTGACCTTTCCACTCTGACATGGAAGAGAGTCAACACTGAAGGATTCTGATGAGCACAACCTTGCCTTTGGGAAGAAAGACCTCGCAATCTGGAAAGGTGAAGGCAGAGGGGAAAACCACTGAGAGGAAGGACATCAAACACTACCTAGATACGATAAACATTTCATTCAAACAGGATAGTCTCCTCTGACACCTGAAAAAAGTAAATTTGAGACCAGATGCTCAGCTTCAAACCATGGGCAACAAATGCTTGGAGTTTTCAGAAAAGTTTTTGACAACACAGGGACTCATATGAACTTTCAACTTGACTTCATGGAGGATACCATGCCCCCCAACACACACACACACACACACACACACACACACACACAGACACAGAGTCTGACAGTCACAACTCACATACATGCTCCCTAGCCTCGCGAGCCCTCTCCAGACTGCCACGTTCCACTGGCCATCTACCTTGTGCATCTAGCCTCTTTGTCTGATTTTGCAGGTGAAGAAACTAAGGCTCAGAGAAGTTAAATGACTGTTCTGGGACACGTGTAACTGAGCAGGACTCTTTGGGGCCTTCCCAAGACAGGACTTCCCTCATATTTTCTGCTTTAGCTCCTCTCTGAAATACGTAGATAACAGGATCTGATGCACATTTCCTGAGTTGTTTTGCAGATGAGAAACCCCCTCGTCCTCAACAAACGGAAGAATCACTTGGTGACTATGAGCACAGAGCCCCAGCCCTCCTGGAGTCCAAGGACTGACACTGTTAACCACTGTAACACCATCCTGCTGCCTCATCACCCGTCAGTCAGAGAATTGTGCCTACGCTGATCACATACCCTGTGGCCCGCACCGCCCCCCTCTGCCCTTTAAAAATGCTTTGCGAAATCCTTCAGGGAACTCAAGGCTTTTCAGGGCATGAGCCATCTCTCCTCCTTGCAGTCCTTGCAATAATCCTTTCTCTGCTCCAAACTCCAAAACTTCAGTTCCGCTTTATTTATCAATAAACAAAAAATGTCACAGCCCTCAGCAATTGCAGCCACCACAGATGGTGAGCTGGTGAGCCCTGAGCAAGCTCAGGACGTGAAAACACAGGATACTGGCTCCAGATAGCTGAGGTGTATATCAAAGGAATGATTTCACGGAGCCCAGACTCTTGCATCTTCACATACTTAGGAAAGCACTAAATTACTTGACTTGGGATAGCTGATTTTCTTTAATTAACGATAATCGTTTGATGTTCCGACTACCTGGCTGTGGTTGCAAAACTTCTATATAACCTGGCTCCTCTCCTCGCGTCCTCAGAGCAGTTCTCGCAGGGCTACCTGAGATGCTGTCTCTCCGGCTTGAAGTCCTAAAACCTCCCTCCGAATAAAGCGTAACTCTCAACTTTTAGGTTGCACGTATTTTTTCAGTCTCATGCACATCTCCTGCCTTTGCTTGTGTGAGGCTCTGGTCCCCTCATTCACAGCCCCCTTCTTGTTCCAGGACAATGGGAAGGCTGTAAATCCCTAGGAAAATTAGTCTTTCAAAGACCAAATAAGGGGCTGGACCTTCAAAACAGCAATAAACACCAAAAGGTTTTGTAAATATCAGCAGTGTAATCTGGGGCGGGGAGGGGTTCCAGGGCCACAAAGAAAGCCTGTAGGACTCCCAAAGGAAAAGAAAGGCTGAGCCCAGCTGTCCACCTCTGTTTATTGGAAACGGTCGTTCCTCCAACCCAAACTGCATCTCCATAATAGGGAAGAGGAGAGTGGCCCTTTCAGGGAGTTTTGACTCTTAGGGCTGGAAAGGAGTGAAAAATTCTTCTTTGGTCTGCAGAATGTCAGCCTCAGACTTTCAATTTCCCTCTCCTCTCCCCCACCCCACCCCCGCAGCCCTGGGGATTTTGGCCTTTTGCTCACACAAAAATTTATTTCACATCTTGACACTGTTGAGATAATCCATAGCACCTTCTTAGGGAGGAGATGAACGAGAAGCTGCAGGAAATGTAATCAGAATTTCCACTGGCTGGACAGCTGAGCTTCTGAGCAATAAGATGGAGAAATATAAACTTCGTCTTGGGATCGCAAGGAGTCCGAGGGGCTCTGCAGTCCAGGGCAGTCCTCAGAGACGCTGGAGTCCTTATTCCAGCTGGGTGTGAGGAGTCTGTCCTGGCTATTGAGCTTGAGGAAGGAGCTTGCTCTGTGGAGACTCTGCCAGAGACAAGGAGGCAGGAGCTGGCTCTGTGCCCTGCGAAGCTTCAGATTACGCGGGTGGCCTTCACTGGCTCTCACTGCACTTGCCAGGCTTTTATTCCCCTAAGCTTCCTGGTATTGTTATAAGTACCTAGGAAGGGGATCTTGCTTTTAAGAAACTGAGAGATTCTTGACCCCACTGGTTCCGACTTAGGGGTAAAGACAGCTGGGTGTTTTTTTGCAGGCACTGTGGCATGGATGGATGCCACTGATGAAGACCAGAGTTTCTCAGGCCAGCTTGCCCCTGAGCTGTCAGCGCTTGTTTAAGGCCCCTCACAGGCACCTAGACACAGACTGGGTCAGCCTCCGCCTCACCTAACTTGTTAATAGATTCCCTGCCTCCAGGAATCTGATGGATGGCGTGAGTGAGTGTGTGTGAGTGTGTGTGTGTGTGTGTGTGTGTGTGTGTGAGAGAGAGAGAGATAAAGTGTGCATGTATTAATGTGGATATGAGTGTACAGCAGGAAAGTGGATGTGAGTGTACAGCAGGAGGCCTCCTGGGTTCACAGTGAACTTGACAAGTTCACCACAGGCTGGGTTCAGTCATTCAGGCTGAGGGATCTAATGTCACTCACAATGAGGGTGCCCATTTTTTCAAGG
>SJYA01002175.1:171929-185053 GCA_006410615.1 Neotragus moschatus | reverse complement strand
ACACACACACACACACACACACACACACACACACACAGAGTCTGACAGTCACAACTCACATACATGCTCCCTAGCCTCGCGAGCCCTCTCCAGACTGCCACGTTCCACTGGCCATCTACCTTGTGCATCTAGCCTCTTTGTCTGATTTTGCAGGTGAAGAAACTAAGGCTCAGAGAAGTTAAATGACTGTTCTGGGACACGTGTAACTGAGCAGGACTCTTTGGGGCCTTCCCAAGACAGGACTTCCCTCATATTTTCTGCTTTAGCTCCTCTCTGAAATACGTAGATAACAGGATCTGATGCACATTTCCTGAGTTGTTTTGCAGATGAGAAACCCCCTCGTCCTCAACAAACGGAAGAATCACTTGGTGACTATGAGCACAGAGCCCCAGCCCTCCTGGAGTCCAAGGACTGACACTGTTAACCACTGTAACACCATCCTGCTGCCTCATCACCCGTCAGTCAGAGAATTGTGCCTACGCTGATCACATACCCTGTGGCCCGCACCGCCCCCCTCTGCCCTTTAAAAATGCTTTGCGAAATCCTTCAGGGAACTCAAGGCTTTTCAGGGCATGAGCCATCTCTCCTCCTTGCAGTCCTTGCAATAATCCTTTCTCTGCTCCAAACTCCAAAACTTCAGTTCCGCTTTATTTATCAATAAACAAAAAATGTCACAGCCCTCAGCAATTGCAGCCACCACAGATGGTGAGCTGGTGAGCCCTGAGCAAGCTCAGGACGTGAAAACACAGGATACTGGCTCCAGATAGCTGAGGTGTATATCAAAGGAATGATTTCACGGAGCCCAGACTCTTGCATCTTCACATACTTAGGAAAGCACTAAATTACTTGACTTGGGATAGCTGATTTTCTTTAATTAACGATAATCGTTTGATGTTCCGACTACCTGGCTGTGGTTGCAAAACTTCTATATAACCTGGCTCCTCTCCTCGCGTCCTCAGAGCAGTTCTCGCAGGGCTACCTGAGATGCTGTCTCTCCGGCTTGAAGTCCTAAAACCTCCCTCCGAATAAAGCGTAACTCTCAACTTTTAGGTTGCACGTATTTTTTCAGTCTCATGCACATCTCCTGCCTTTGCTTGTGTGAGGCTCTGGTCCCCTCATTCACAGCCCCCTTCTTGTTCCAGGACAATGGGAAGGCTGTAAATCCCTAGGAAAATTAGTCTTTCAAAGACCAAATAAGGGGCTGGACCTTCAAAACAGCAATAAACACCAAAAGGTTTTGTAAATATCAGCAGTGTAATCTGGGGCGGGGAGGGGTTCCAGGGCCACAAAGAAAGCCTGTAGGACTCCCAAAGGAAAAGAAAGGCTGAGCCCAGCTGTCCACCTCTGTTTATTGGAAACGGTCGTTCCTCCAACCCAAACTGCATCTCCATAATAGGGAAGAGGAGAGTGGCCCTTTCAGGGAGTTTTGACTCTTAGGGCTGGAAAGGAGTGAAAAATTCTTCTTTGGTCTGCAGAATGTCAGCCTCAGACTTTCAATTTCCCTCTCCTCTCCCCCACCCCACCCCCGCAGCCCTGGGGATTTTGGCCTTTTGCTCACACAAAAATTTATTTCACATCTTGACACTGTTGAGATAATCCATAGCACCTTCTTAGGGAGGAGATGAACGAGAAGCTGCAGGAAATGTAATCAGAATTTCCACTGGCTGGACAGCTGAGCTTCTGAGCAATAAGATGGAGAAATATAAACTTCGTCTTGGGATCGCAAGGAGTCCGAGGGGCTCTGCAGTCCAGGGCAGTCCTCAGAGACGCTGGAGTCCTTATTCCAGCTGGGTGTGAGGAGTCTGTCCTGGCTATTGAGCTTGAGGAAGGAGCTTGCTCTGTGGAGACTCTGCCAGAGACAAGGAGGCAGGAGCTGGCTCTGTGCCCTGCGAAGCTTCAGATTACGCGGGTGGCCTTCACTGGCTCTCACTGCACTTGCCAGGCTTTTATTCCCCTAAGCTTCCTGGTATTGTTATAAGTACCTAGGAAGGGGATCTTGCTTTTAAGAAACTGAGAGATTCTTGACCCCACTGGTTCCGACTTAGGGGTAAAGACAGCTGGGTGTTTTTTTGCAGGCACTGTGGCATGGATGGATGCCACTGATGAAGACCAGAGTTTCTCAGGCCAGCTTGCCCCTGAGCTGTCAGCGCTTGTTTAAGGCCCCTCACAGGCACCTAGACACAGACTGGGTCAGCCTCCGCCTCACCTAATTTGTTAATAGATTCCCTGCCTCCAGGAATCTGATGGATGGCGTGAGTGAGTGTGTGTGAGTGTGTGTGTGTGTGTGTGTGTGTGTGTGTGAGAGAGAGAGAGATAAAGTGTGCATGTATTAATGTGGATATGAGTGTACAGCAGGAAAGTGGATGTGAGTGTACAGCAGGAGGCCTCCTGGGTTCACAGTGAACTTGACAAGTTCACCACAGGCTGGGTTCAGTCATTCAGGCTGAGGGATCTAATGTCACTCACAATGAGGGTGCCCATTTTTTCAAGGGCCAATTAACCCTAACCTGGCTCACGAGGACTGATGTATAGACCCAAGTGCCTTGATTCAAAGTGAGAAATACAGTCACAGCAAGAACCAATCAGAGCATTCCTAGTTGAGGAGTGAGTGAAGTGGGAAGTGAAAATATCACTTGGACTTTGCTTGGTAAACATGGCTTAGGACCAAGGGGAACTGATTACATCCATTAAATTAAACGGTGTATTTTCTGCTTACTCTTGTTCCCCACAGTCACACCTAACAACTCGCATTTCCATAGATGTGCCGTGTTCCCTCTTGTGTCTACATCCAGTATGCTTTCCCCTTCAAACAATGCTCAAAATGTTATCCAGGCGTCAGCCACACACACATCCCATGGGCTTTGGGAAGACGAACTCCATCCAAAGCTCCCAATCCAGACTGAACATGATTGGCCTCTCAAAACCCATTAAAAACTCCATACCCTAAATAAAGCATCAGTCAGGGCAGAAAAATGACTTCGTCTGATCCATTCAGGGTGTATCTCAGGAACCTTGCAGGAAAGACAGCGGCAGAGTGTTCTCACTTCTTCTGGCCTCTGTAGTAAGTGTGTATGTTCCTAAAGCATATCCACAAGCAGCAAACTTGCTTCCAAAAGGAAGGCAAATTGATGATTAAGCTGGCACACAGAGAAAGGCAGAGCTGAGAAAATAGTGGAAAATGCTTCCAGAGTCCTGATCAAGCCATACGTGGAGCTCACATCCTCCAAACAAAGAATTCTTAAATGTGTGGGGCAAGTGGATAGCACTACCCTTCGGGCACTTTGGAAATGTATAAGGCCCTTTTAGTTGTCTTAGTGCTTAAGGATGTCAGGTGTCGCTGGCATTTAGTCTGTAGGTGCCAGTAATACTAGATATCTGCAATGGGTAGACTATTCCACACAGCAGAGAACAGTCTACAGTTCTGTAAGACTTGTGGACGTCTTACCTGACTTCAGTGTTGGTAAAAATCCTGTTCTTTGAGTTGCTCCCAAAGCAGATCTTGAAGTGTAAGTTTATGTGTGGTTTATTTAGGAGGTGATTTAAGCAGAGAGAATGTGATGATTAATTTTCTGTGTCAGATTGACTGGGCCATGAAACGTCCAGATAGTTGGTTAAAAATTATTCTAAGTATGTCTGTAAGAGTGTTTCTGGATGAGATTAACACTTGAATTAATTGACCGAGTAAAGCAGACTGCCTTCCCTAATGTGGGTGGGCCTCATCTAATCTGTTGATGGCTTGAAGGGAAGGCTGAGTTGCTTGAGTGCAGCTCTCTCCTTGCCTGTCTTTGAGCTGGGATGTTGGTCTTCCATTCCTTTTGGAATTGAATTCTAGCTGGAAAACACCTCCTGGCTCTAAGGCTTCAGACTTGGATGAAACTATATCATTTACTTTCCTGGGTCTCCAGCTTCCTGACTGCAGACCTTAGAACTTCTTAGCTGCCATATATTCCTTTTAATAAGTAATATATCTCTCTCTCATCTCTCTTTCTTTATCTCTGTCTCTCTCTATGTACCTATTTAATATATGTTCTATTATATAATATTATTATATAATATAAATAATATATTCTAGTATATATTATTGGAGAAGGCAATGGCACCCCACTCCAGTACTCTTGACTGGAAAATCCCATGGAAGGAGGAGCCTGGTGGGCTACAGTCCATGGGGTCGCTAAGAGTCGGAGATGACTGAGCAACTTCACTTTGACTTTTCACTTTCATGCATTGGAGAAGGAAATGGCAACCCATTCCAATGTTCTTGCCTGGAGAATCCCAGGGACGGCGGAGCCTGGTGGGCTGCCGTCTATGGGGTCGCACAGAGTCAGACACGATTGAAGCGACTTAGTAGTAGTAGTATATATTATATAATTTTATATATATATATATTCTTCCATTGATTCTGTTTCTCTACAGCAGTGGTCCCTGACCTTTTTGGCACCAGAGATAGGTTTTGTGGAAGACAAACTTTTCCACAGACGGGGTTTTGGGGGGGGTGGTTTTTGGATAAGCACATTACATTTATTGTGTACTTTATTTCTATTATTATTACATCAGCTCAGCCTCAGATCATCAGGCGTTAGATCCCAGGTGTTGGGGACCCCTGCTCTAGAAAGCCCTGACTAATACAGAGAGTGAAGCAAGGAAAGAGGAAAAACCAATAGTAACCAGGGCTCAGTCCTAGGTGAAGAATGAGAACTATCTCCTATGCTTCCTTGTTGGCCAGAAGTATCCCAGAGGCCACGGTCACCTCCACTTCCTAGCCCTGCAGGTGCTGGTAAGTGCACCCCACAGATACCCGGGGTGGGAGAAGCCTGGGGCAGGAAGCCGCCATGCTTGGGGTGCACTTGAGGCGAGCCTCTCTCTCCTGGAGGTGGAAGTCTGCATGAGACTGCACACTGCAGCGGGAGCTGGAGTCAGTGTCTGGCAGGCAGAATGCTAACCCCCAGATTATGCTCACGTCCTAATCCCCAGAGCCTGTGAATGTTACCTCGCAGCAAAAGGGAGTTTGCAGATGTGATTAAGAATCTCAAGGTGGAAAGCTTACCCTGGATTATCCAGTTGGGAGTGTAATCACATCACTGATTATAAGATGGACACAGGAGAAGTCAGAGGCAAGGCCACGTGATGATGAAACAGAGGTTGGAGTGATGGGCTCTGAAGGTGGAGGAAGGGGCTGAAGCAGGTGGCCAGAAGCTGAACAAGGTGAACCTGTGGATTTTCCTTTCAGAGCTTAGAAGGAACCAGCCTTGGTAACATCTTGGCTTTATCACAGAAATTGGCTTGATGCTTCTGGCTTCTAGACTTGTAAGGAAATAAATTTGTATTGTTTTAAAACACTAAGTTTGTAGCTTGTTACAGCAGCCATCCAAAACTAATACACAAAGTCGTATCAAAGGGGACACGAGGCAGCCGAAACATCTGACTATTAATTAATTGGGCCTAGAACCTAAGTCTGTTTTATGTACAAACCCAGAGTGATTTTTTTTTCACAATTTTATCTTTTTATGATTTTTAACTATTTATTTATTTAGTTGCATCAGGCAGCATGTGGGATCTAGTTCCCTGACCAGGGACTGAACCCATGCCACCTGCATTGGGAACACAGAGCCTTAACCACTGAACCACCAGGAAGTACCCCTTTTCACAGTTATAAAATATATCAGATTTTCCGGGCAGACTGGGGGTTTACAAGTCAGAACTTCACCAAGAGTTGTTCCTTTTTAAAAAACCAAGATGTATGCATGTAGGTTATATTATGCATTAATTCCCTTCCAGGAGATATAAACTATTTGTTGGGGAAAAAAAAAAGGTCTTTGCAGGACTTCGCTAGTGGTCCAGTGGCTAAGACGCCAAGCTCCCAACTCTGGGAGCCTGGATGAGATCCCTGGTCTAGATCCCACGTCACGCCTAAAAGATTCTGCAAGCCACCACAAAGATGGAAGGTCCCTTGCGCCACAACTAAGACCTGGTACAGCCAAATAAATAAATATTAAAAAGAAAGAAAGAAAAGAGGACTTTGGATTACATAATGACAAGCTGATAATGACAACTCTCAAATTCTGCTCTTGTTGTTATGTACCTCCACTACCTAAGAAATCTGTGTCCTATGGTACCCACTCCCTAACCTGCAGGAAGCATATTACTTCAATACAGCATTCTTTTCCACTGAGAGTGATTCTGGGTAAAAATTCTGCCCCACAGAGTGCACTACGGACTGCTTTGGCTAAAGTCAGTGGCTGTCCTTTCATCCAGACCTAGAATGTGCCTTGATCTGAAACGCCTTTTCCCTTCCTGAAGGCCACTGCTGGCCTTAGACACCCCCTCCTCAAGAGGATCCCACTCCCCCAAGGACAGGAGTCTGCCCTTGGCTTTCCCACCACTGCTATCTTCTCCTTGGGCATCACGCCCATCCCTCAGCTTGCAAAAGTTGAAAGTTGAAAATTTTGTCACTCAGTCATGTCCAACTCTGTGACCCCATGGACTGTAGCCTACCAGGCTCCTCTGTCCATGGGATTTTCCAGGCAAGAGTACTGGATTGCGTTGCCATTTCCTTCTCCACCAGCTTGCAAAGTTCCGGATTATTTCTCTCTCCCCGTCTAAACGCAAGCTCCTTGAGAACAGGAGCTATGACACATCCCTTGTGCTTAACAGAGTGCCTGGTAGGAAGCAGGTGCTCAATAAATCTCTTTCCAAATCAGACACATGAATCGATGCCACCCGCGCTTGCCTTCCGATTTTCTATTTCATACTCTTCTGAAACTTACCCATTTCCTTCTGACTGACGATTTTTAATTTAGAGGTGCTAATAGATTCAGTCAGTTTGCAGTAAAGCTGGGGCCCTGTGAGGAACGCATGTCATTTTGGTCACCCACCTGCCAAACAGCCCTTGGTTGGGAGAATTTCAGCCCTGCTCTTATGCAGCATTTAGACTCTTGATGGAGATGGAAGGACACTAATACAGAGTCAGAGCCATCAGCACCACTGTGGTGGACCCTACAGCCCAGAGCAGGGGTGGGGGGCTCAGAGCAGGGATGGGGTGGTGTCCCAGAGCAGTGTAGGGGGGCGATTCCAGAGCTTCAGCATCTGATGGGATGCTGGTGAGTGTCTGGGGTGTTTAGAGGAATAATAACAGTTGTACATGGTGATGAGGGGGCTTCCCTGGTAGCTCAGTGGTAAAGAATCCTCCTGCAGTGCAAGAGATGCAGGAGATGTGGGTTCGATCCCTGGGTGGGGAAGATCCCCTGCAGAAGGAAATGGCAACCCACTCCAGTATTCTTGTTTGGGAAATCCCATGGTCAGAGGAGCCTGGTGGGCTATAGTACATGGGGTTGCAAGAATCAAACACGACTGAACAACTGAGCAAGTGCACAACAGTGATGAGGGCAGTGGTGGTGTAAACAGACGGCTCCTGGGAGGTCCTGACTAAGCCCTGTCTTGTTTGGACCTGTCTGAGCCTGGTTCTCCAGGCAAGAACACTGGCCTGGAGAATCCCAGGGACAGAGGACCCTAGTGGGCTGCCGTCTATGGGGTTGCACAGAGTTGGACACGACTGAAGCAGCAGCAGAGCCTGGTTCTGCAGCTCCCTGCCAATTATGTGAGTTCCCAGAGACACCCTATTCTCACTCTCGTCCCAGATTTCTGCTCCATTCCGCACAGCTTCTTTCTTCCTATGTCTCCCACCAAATCTTCAACCTCACCCTCCAGCCTGCCCCACCCCTGAGTGGAATCCATCTGGTTCCCTGGGTGCTTCCCCAGCCTGCCCCCTCCAAGCTCTGTGGCTGCACAGGGATGCCACCTTCACTCTCGAGGAGAGGACTGAGGCCAGAGGTCCGGCCCCAGGTGAGCAAGGACATGGTGCTCCAGTTGGAATTTCCCTGTTGGAATTCCCACATGTGAGAGATGGAGCCAAAGTCTACAAAAGCTCCTTGATGGAAACTCATGTTCACTTTTTCATACGTTCGTATGGTTCATTCTCATTGTCTGACATCATATTTAGGACAAACTATTTTCTTAGTTCAGAAGGTGCCCGACCAGCCCTCCTCGTCAATGAAACTGCGTCACAAGGAGGAGGAATTTCGGTTTCTTCTTGCTTCACCCAGGGGCCTACCTGGGTCGTAAATGAGCAACATTAATCTCTAATAATGCCTCATTTTGTTACCCTGGGAAAGGCTCCAAGTTCAATGAAATTTTTTTGATGGAGAGGTGTGGAGGGATTAGTCAAATCCTCCTGTCACAATAAGAAGAATGAAGACTGAAAATATCCTGATCAAGTATTTTGCTTGGCACAGCCCTCAACACATGGCAGAGAGCATGTCACTCAGTGTGACAGCAATTCCATGCTTATGGTGGGCACAAGCACTCGCTCTCTGTCAGTGAGGAAATGCAAGTGCAGGGGGTCTGTGGCAGATACGGAGGACCCCTTCCAGCGTCCTTGGGTAGGCTCTTGCCTAACTCTCAGAAGTGAATCCTCTGATAGACACACACGCCAACAAAGCAAAAGACCTTATTGGGAAGGGGCGCCCGTGCAGAGAGCAGCAGGGTAAGGGAACCCAGGAGCACTGCTCTGCCATGTGCCTCCCAGTCTCGGGTTATATGGTGATAGGGTTAGTTTCTGGGTTGTCTCTGGCTGATTATCTTGCTTGGCGCATATTTGGTCTGACTCAGGTCCCTCTTGGTGGCAAGTACATCTCTTAGCCAAGATGGACTCCAGTGCAAAGGATTCTGGGAGGTTGGCAGGATGTCCTTTTGGCCCCTCTCAGAGTCTCCTGGTTAGCTTTTGTTGGCAGCACTGTGTTCATTATTGGGACCTCCTATTGTGAGACAACTCAGGCAAATAGTTCTCATGCCCAGCCAAGGCAGGCAATTTTGATCAACTCTAACAGGGCTTTCCTAAGCTGAAACTCCAGTACTTTGGCCACCTCATGCAAAGAGTTGACTCCTTGGAAAAGACTCTGATGCTGGGAGGGACTGGGGGCAGGAGGAGAAGGGGCCGACAGAGGATAAGATGGCTGGATGGCATCACTGACTCGATGGATGTGAGTCTGAGTGAACTCTGGGAGTTGGTGGTGGACAGGGAGGCCTGGGGTGCTGCGATTCATGGGGTCACAAAAAGTCGGACACCACTGAGCGACTGATCTGATCTGATCTGAAGGTCACATAGCTGGTGACAGACAGTCTTAGACGCTAAGCCCTGAAGGACAGAAGGAAAAAGTAGAATGAAGAAAGAATGAGGGAAATGTTATAGAGTGGCAGAACAACACTTCCTGGANTCACAAAGAGTCGGACACCACTGAGCGACTGATCTGATCTGATCTGAAGGTCACATAGCTGGTGACAGACAGTCTTAGACGCTAAGCCCTGAAGGACAGAAGGAAAAAGTAGAATGAAGAAAGAATGAGGGAAATGTTATAGAGTGGCAGAACAACACTTCCTGGAAATCGTGATCTTCTAGAATAATCTTGGGCAAATAACTAACACAAAGGGTTGTGTACCAATCTTTTGGTTCTGAAGGCAAATTTTATTAAAAAAAAAAAAAAAAAACAAAAAAACTGGAGGGTCTTCCCTGGTAGTCCAGGGGTTAAGAATCCACCTTGCAATGCAAAGGATGCAGGTTCCATCCCTGGTCAGGGAACTAATACCCTACAGGCTGTGGAACAGTGAAGCCTATGAGCCACAACAAAAGGCTCAGAATGACACAACCAAGATCTCAGGTGCTGCAGCTAAGACCTGGCACAGCCAGATACACAAATAAATAAATCTTAAAAAAAAATGAAAAAAAATGCTAGAGTTTAAATACATTGACTGAGTGACTGAAGAGGACTCTCTGTTTTCTCTTTCCCAAAAGAATAAAGAAAATTCCTCTTATGAAAGCAAACAAGGATGACAATGTAACATAAATACATTATTCTGGAGCAATTCACATACAACATTCCACTATCCTGTTTCTGCTTTATTGACTATGCCAAAGCTTTTGACTGTGTGGATCACAACCAACTGTGGAAAATTCTTCAAGAGATGGGAATACCAGATCACCTCACCTGCCTCCTGAGAAATCTGTATGTAAGTCAAGAAGCAACAGTTAGAACTGGACATGGAGCAACAGACTGATTCCAAATCGGGAAAGGAGTACGTCAAGGCTGTATATCGTCACCCTGCTTATTTAACTTATATGCAGAATCCACATCATGAGAAACACTGGGCTAGATGAAGCACAAGCTGGAATCAAGATTGCTGGGAGAAATGTCAATAACATCATGTATGCAGATGACACCACCCTTATGGCAGAAAGCAAAGAAGAACTAAAGAGCCTCTTGATGAAAGTGAAAGAGGAGAGTGAAAAAATTTGCTTAAAATTCAACATTCAGAAACTAAGATCATGGCATTTGATCCCATCACTTCATGGCAAACATATGGGGAAACAATGGAAACAGTGAAGACTTTATTACTTTGGGCTCCAAAATCACTGCAGATGGTGACTGCAGCCATGAAATTAAAAGATGCTTGCTCCTTGGGAGAAAAAATATCACCAACCTAGACAGCATATTAAAAAGCAGAGAGGTTACTTTTCTGACAAATGTACGTCTAGTCAAAGCTATGGTTTTTCCAGTAGTCATGTATGGATGTGAAAGTTGGACTATAAAGAAAGCTGAGTGCCAAAGAATTGATGCTTTTGAACTGTGNTGAAGCACAAGCTGGAATCAAGATTGCTGGGAGAAATGTCAATAACATCATGTATGCAGATGACACCACCCTTATGGCAGAAAGCAAAGAAGAACTAAAGAGCGTCTTGATGAAAGTGAAAGAGGAGAGTGAAAAAATTTGCTTAAAATTCAACATTCAGAAACTAAGATCATGGCATTTGATCCCATCACTTCATGGCAAACATATGGGGAAACAATGGAAACAGTGAAGACTTTATTACTTTGGGCTCCAAAATCACTGCAGATGGTGACTGCAGCCATGAAATTAAAAGATGCTTGCTCCTTGGGAGAAAAAATATCACCAACCTAGACAGCATATTAAAAAGCAGAGAGGTTACTTTTCTGACAAATGTACGTCTAGTCAAAGCTATGGTTTTTCCAGTAGTCATGTATGGATGTGAAAGTTGGACTATAAAGAAAGCTGAGTGCCAAAGAATTGATGCTTTTGAACTGTGATATTAGAGAAGACTCTTGAAAGTTTCTTGGACTGTAAGGACATCCAACCAGTTTATCCTAAAGGAAATCAGTCCTGACTATTCATTGAAATGACTGATGCTGAAGCTGAAACTTCAATACTTTGGCCACCTGATGGAAGAATTGACTCATTTGAAGAGACCCTGATGCTGGGAATGACTGAAAGTGGAAGGAGAAGGGGATGACAGAGGATGAGATGGTTATATGGCATCACTGACTCTTTGGACATAAGTTTGAGTAAGCTCCGGGAGTTGGTGATGGACAGGGAAGCCTGGCCTGCTGCAGTCCATGAGGTCACAAAGAGTTGGACACGACTTAGAGACTGAACTGAACTGATCCTACTAGAACTTTGGTGCTTATAGAGTTGGATTGTGATTTAAAAAAAAAAAAGAAGAAGTGGCTGAAGAGCTACATCCTTGCTGTGTTTGGTTTGGATGTCTCCAAGGCAAAACTCAGGTTGCCTCTGTAATCCTTCCACAAATGCTTTGTCCTGCCCCAGGTCTGGGCTTTCAACACTCTGCATATCACGCAGGAGCACCAGAAATAAACATGTCAAATCACATACAGATGGTTTTGTCACTGGGATCTGGTGCTCAATGTGAGTACAGCGAGGTTAGTAACCCTAAACTCCCACTCTATGAACACCATCAGGCCTAAGAAAAATGCTTCTCTCCATCTCTTGCCCCATATTTTCAAAACAGAAAGTGACTACTTCTGAATGCAATGAGGTCTGTGGGTTGTATCACTGCCACTATTGGAGATGGACGCTGTCTTTGGAGTGTGGATGGTTGGAGCAGTGGAAGAATTTAGATAAAAGACAAATTCATCTACAAAGATAAGACAAAATAATGTTATGGAGTAAATAATATGATAATATGTGAATTATATATGTCTAGTGCAATGGATTCTGGTGCAATGAATCACCATTTCTCAGTGGGGTCAAACTCATATTGTCTTACCTATCATTGGATTCTCACTTGTGGTCCTGGAAGCCTTCAATAGTGCCGTGTCTGTCACAGTAGATGGGCCATCCTTGGAATACTTCGCAATATTAAACATCACTCTTAGATTTGGATATATATAGTCAATTCTTATTTGAAGTAATGTTCTATAAAATTATCACAAACACTGATTTAATGAATACTGAACCACTGTCGCTATGAGAAATACAAGATCAGGCTCCTATGAATCTCTGGTCACAACATTTTTGTCAATTGATTTACACATAACCTTGCTTTGTGTGTGTTTCTGTTTAAAGACACCTTACTTAAAAAATACTGCTGATTCATTCACATTGAACTCATAACCCCCAGTGCTGTAACTCACGCCCGAATGAAACGTACATAACACACATCCCTCCTTCATAGGCCCAGCAGTTTCTCAGATTTAGGACACCAGACAGCACCATAGCACCATGCAGGGGGCCATTCTGAAAATCAAAGTCACCCCAGAGACCTCCAAAAATTCAAAAGGCGTGGCTCCAAATAGACTGCAAAAACGGACACTTATTTACAGTATGAAACAAGAAGACAGGGTGCAGCTTGTTCCACCTCAGCTGGAAACGTATGTGTCACAGGGCTCAAATTTTTCAGCTTAGTACTCAAATGATCTTAGAAGTCTTGGAAAGACTGATTTGAGGGTTACAAGTAAATTTCAGCAAGTAGGTGAATTCTTTAATACAGAATCCATGCATAAAGAGAGACAACTCTTATGTGATCTAGCTACAACCTATATGAATTAAGTTACTAATTTTTTTATATTATATTAGCTGGTTAGGCATGGGATGCCAAAATACAGGCACTGTTATTTTTATAAAAGGATATAAAAAGATTTAATGAAACCATCAATAAAGTAAATTTAAAATTTCATCTTTATTTAAATAATTTTGATCAAAATATTCATATTCATTCAGTATAATTTACAATTTGACTTTTACTTATAATAGATAAG
>SJYA01002175.1:120441-171774 GCA_006410615.1 Neotragus moschatus | reverse complement strand
GATAAGCTAAAATATTTTTAAAGAAAACCTTTAAGAAAGTATAATTTTAATTTATTGCATTTTCTTTATATTTTTGTGAAAACATTTTGAAACATACTTTGAATATGATTGCTTTTATTAGTTAATTCTTTAGATGATTACTGTTAAAGGAAAGCAAATTATCCAAATATCTTTCTAACAATAACATAATTAACAGTGTTTCTAAAACAAAGATAAGACAAAATAATGTTATGGAGTAAATAATATGATAATATGTGAATTATGTGTGTCTTTTATTTTGTTACTCATAAAGATATTACCAGTCTGTCAACTGGAGACCACACATATCCTATCAGTAAATTTACAATTACATATAATAATCAGTTCAGTCACTAAGTCATGTCTGACTCTTTGCAACCTCTTGGACTGCAGCATGGCAGACTTCCCTGTCCTTTACCATTTCTGGAAGTTTCCTCAAACTCATGTCCATCCAGTCAGTGACATCATACAACCATCTTATACTTTGTCGTCCCCTTCTCCTTCCACCTTCAGTCATTCCCAGCATCAGGGTCTTTTCAAATGAGTCAGTTTTTCACATCAGGTGGCCAAAGTATTGGAGTTTCAGCATCAGCACCAGTCCTTCCAATGAATACTCAGGACTGATTTCCTTTAGGATGGACTGGTTGGATGTCCTTGTAGTCCAAGGGACTCTCAAGAGTCTTCTCCAACACCACAGTTCTAAAGCATCAATTCTTCAGCACTCAGCTTTCTTTATAGTCCAACTCTCATATCCATACATGACTACTGAAAAAACCATAGCTTTGACTAGTTGGACTTTTGTTGGTAATGTCTGTGCTTTTTAATATCCTGTCTAAGTTGGTCATAGCTTTTCTTCCAAGGAGCAAGCATCTTTTGATTTCATGGCTGCAGTCACCATCTGTAGTGGTTTTGGAGCCCAAAATAACAAAGTCTCACTGTTTCCATTATTTCCCCATCTATTTGTCATGAAATGATGGGCCTGGATGCCATGATCTTCGTTTTCTGAATGTTGAGCTTTAAGCCAACTGTTTCACTCTCCTCTTTCGCTTTCATCAAGAGGCTTTTTAGTTCCTCTTCACTTTCTGCCATAAGGGTGGTGTCATCTGCATATCTGAGATTATTGATATTTCTTCCAGCAATCTTGATTCCAGCTTATGTTTCTTCCAGTATAAACATATTTATATAATAAAATTTAGATTTCTTTGATATTTTGTTGACTTGCAATCATATAAAAGTCATAATTTTACACATATTTTTAAATTTTGTTGTTAGAAAAATAAGTTCATCAAGGTAGGAGGATAGAACGTGTTTTAACAGTTTAGGGGTTTGCTTTATCGCTTCTTACTATGTAGACAGTGTATGTGGAGCTCCATACTCTTGCCCTGTAGCCTGCTCACACTAAGGTGGGCCTGTTTCAGTGGAGATTGATGGGGTTAGGGGTGTTTAGCAATCTGCATTCAAGAGGAGCAGCAGCTCTGCCTAGCAGATATTCTGATGTTCTGATCAGGCTTCACCTGGAATATCAGAACAAGAGACAGCAACAGCATCAAATCAAGCTAGAAACTCCCTAATAATAGCGCTAAATATTGTCCCAGGGTTGAAAAAGTCCATCCTGGAAGCCTCAAAGCTGGAAGTAGAGGGGGTTAGAAAATGCAGTCAAAATGGCCACAGCAGGACCCTCAGAGTGTTGTTAGTTCTGCTGATTGGAACAAGCAATCAATGACGTCACTGTCTGGCCCTGGAGGATTTCTCCAATGGGACCAAGACCTGGTCCAGTCAGAGCATGGAAGGTTCCAGACAACAGAATTGTGTGGTGGGGCTCCCACCTCAGATTAGCCCCAAACCAAGACTCCTTCAGAGCATGTTTATAAGATATTAAAGACAAATGCCATCTGCCCAGGTTAAAGATATCACCTTCAAGTGTTACAGTTGGGGCTGTAAATTGGGAAGGTTCAGCATATGTGAAACTTTAGGGGGACACAGAAAGTGACCTGGGCTCTACTTCCAGTTTCTAGTTTCAATACTAAGTATCTGTGCGACCTTGGGCAATCTCTTTAACCTCGGCAGGGCTGTTTCCTCATCTTGAAAACAAAAGCACAATCTTAGCTGACTTTTAAGGTTCCTCTTGCTTTGCCATGCCAGGATTTCTCTGCCAGAGGGAGTCCTTCTGTGTGTCTTGGATGACGTCCAGTATCAGGATTACTTATTCCGAAAGGCAGTTGTTCTTTTGTTTGCTGTCCTCAGGGGGAACCCAGATATTTTATGACGTTATGGGGGAGCCAGGGTGGCAGTGAGTGACTGGCGTGCTTCCCTCTGCCGCAGGGCCCCAGTCATCGGCATAGGCCCAGCCTCTTTGGTGGAGGTCATCCCACCCTGTTATGCAGTCAGACTGGCTGCCTTCAGGGAAGTACCCTGACAATAGATCCCCTTGGCAGCTCCATGTCCTTTCAGTTGTGAGAGACAGCCCTCAAGCTCTCTAACGGGGTTCAATTTGTAACTTCTTTAAACCATAACTTATCTTTATTATCTTATTCAACGAATATTTATTTGGGGAGTAATAATATCTACCTCATACTGTTACTGCAAAGAGTAAACAAATTCATATAGTGTTGGACAGTGCTTAACACGTAATACACTTCAGTAAACATTAGCTATTGAGTATCTACTACGTGCCTGGCATGAGCGAGGCGTTGGAATGCCAAGAGAAATGACACCAGCTCCTGGAGGTGGGCACAGCGGAAATGGACATGCGCAGAACGAGAGCGCATGGTGAGAAGTAACGCAACAGGAAGAAATAAAAGTTATGGGAGTATAGACAGGGAGGACTCATTCTTTCTGGGGCAGAAAAGAAGAAAGGAAGGATGGCTTCTGTATACCCAGCATCACATCCCTCCCTTCCTCAGATAGGAGAAACCGATCTTACTCACGGGGAATGCAGTCCATGTAGTCAGGTAGGACGATGAGGGCAGGTGACCCAAGACGGGCCAATCAGAGTGTCAGTCTCGCTGATGACGGTCCTTGCTCAAGGATGAGCGTGTGGCACATACGGGGACAATCAACTACTGAGGACTTTCACCAAACCTATTAGAAAACAATCATTCTCTCTTTGTCTGGGATCTTGTGCTTTAGGGATAATGCATGCCTGCCTGGAGTTCTCAGTAACCATCTTTAACTTCAGATGGAGAGAAACTGAGGGGCTTCCCCAGGTGGCTCAGTGGCAGAGAATCCGCCTGCAATGCAGGAGAGGCGGGTTCCATCCCTCGGTGGGGAAGATCCCATGGAAAAGGGCATGGCAACCCACTGCAGTATTCTTGCCTGGAGAATCCCATGGACAGAGGAGCCTGGTGGGATACAGTCCATGGGGTCTGTAGAGTTGGACATGACTGAAGCAATGTAGCTCGCACACGTGGAGAGAAACTGAACCTAAGTCAGAGGAAACGCTCAGGGAGTGGGAGAGAGAGACAGAGTGAGAGAGCAATTGTGGCATTTTGAACCTCGAGATCCAGTTGAGCCTGAAGCTACTCCATGAGCTGGTAAAATGCCCTTTCGCCTAAGTGTATTGGATTTCTAATATTTAAAATCAGCCTGAGCTAATACAGAAAGGTTGTCTTTTCCTCCAGATAGAGAAAGTTTAAAGAAAAGGGGATATATGAACTGAATTTGAAGAACATATAGGAGTTCATCAGGCAAAAAAGGTGATATTAGTTTTGGGGATTTGGCAACAAATCATAGGAATNGGATTTCTAATATTTAAAATCAGCCTGAGCTAATACAGAAAGGTTGTCTTTTCCTCCAGATAGAGAAAGTTTAAAGAAAAGGGGATATATGAACTGAATTTGAAGAACATATAGGAGTTCATCAGGCAAAAAAGGTGATATTAGTTTTGGGGATTTGGCAACAAATCATAGGAATTCTTGAGATTTTTCCCAAAAATGATAAATTATTCTATATTTTTATAACATTTTATGTAGTTTTTTTCAAATAATAATGGGTGACCACAGTAATAAACTATGAATCATGTTTCTGCAGTAGGGTTATAATAAGCATTTCAGAGGTTTTGCATTTTTAAAAAGGTATAATAATAAATGCATAATTTACTATTTTATGAAGAAATATATAGTGCTTGTACATTGTATATTTCAATAACACAAATAATCTCTACCTGATATAGATATTTGAGAGTATAAAACATGAAAAATTATACCAAAATAAAGAGCAAAAGTCATTAAAATTGAAATATATTATCACAAATACTGAAAGTTATTGTTCTTAAAATGAAATGCTTAAACACAAAGAGCGTCAGTTGCCCTGAACAAAGGTTTTGATCTTTGTTTCATGACAAATATTCCAGGGAGAAAAAGACCTTTCATTTTGTGTTGACACAGGTTGAATTGTTGAGAATGCATCCAAAACCATCTTCAAGTTAGGCTGGAGAGTCCGTGCTGCTTGATGTAAACTCATCTCCTATGTGATGAGGAGAACATTTTGCCTCTCCATCCTGATTATGATCTGTCTTTAGAATAAGCATCTCTTTTGCTAGTGCAGACTTTAGGCTGTGCCTGACTTTGTGTGGAGGAGGGCTCCATAACCCCACCATCTTCTCATGGCATTTCTTCTTTCCTAGCTGGGTACGCCCAGCTACTCAGCAGGGTTCATCCATTCTGGCTCTGGGGAAGGCCAGCTGCTGGTGGTACTGCTTGGCTTCTGGGTCTCCAGGCAGCTTTCAGCCCTTTGTCCAGTCCTTGGCCAAGGACCACCACAGTCAGAGCCCTGAGCTCCCTTCTCTCTGTTTAACCTCCCCACAAATTCTAGGGGCTTCAGCAAGACTACCTCTCTCTGCATCACCTTGCTGTTGTTCAGAGAATGCCCCCTGGAGCAGGAAGCTGGCATGGATGTGGGGCCGTCCGTGTGTATCTCAGCTCTGAAGGGTCACAGCCCTGAGTTACTCACAGTTCAGTTCCTGGAAACAGTTGTCTCATCTATTTTGCTCATTTTTCTAATCATTTTAGCAGGTGAGTATATCCAGTATCAGTTACTCTAACATGGTCAGAAATGAAAGTTCACCCCTGATTTTCAAAAGAATATTGTGACTATGCTTATGATTATTATTATATCATACATTCTGAAGGAGATCGGCCCTGGGATTTCTTTGGAAGGAATGATGCTGAAGCTGAAGCTCCAGTACTTTGGCCACCTCATGCGAAGAGTTGACTCATTGGAAAAGACTCTGACGCTGGAAGGGATTGGGGGCAGGAGGAGAAGGGGATGACAGAGGATGAGACGGCTGGATGGCATCACTGACTCGATGGGTGTGAGTCTGAGTGAACTCCGGGAGTTGGTGATGGACAGGGTGGCCTGGTGTGCTGTGATTCATGGGGTCGCAAGGAGTCGGACATGACTGAGCGACTGAACTGAACTGAAATACAAATTTATAGCATGTCTGTTCTGGTTTTGTGGCTATAATTCCACTCCTTTCTTTTCTTTTTAGCAATTATTCTATATTTAAATAGATCCAATATTCTAATTCCCTAGTGTAATTTTTATAATTATCTTTCAGTTCTTGAGTGTTTTATTTGATTCATTCCCCTAAAGTTTTGATTTTAAAACAAAATAGGTGTTTTGTGCTTTTTTGCTCCAAAAAAGACTGATAGGTGCTACATTCCTGAGCTCTTTCAAGTTCGGGAATGTCTGCTTTTTGTCTTTATAATGAAACAGCGTCTTATCTGGAGAAGGCGATGGCACCCCACTCCAGTACTCTTGCCTGGAAAACCCATGGACGGAGGAGCCTGGTAGACTGCAGTCGATGGGGTTGCTAAGAGTCAGACCTGACTGAGCGACTTCATTTTCACTTTTCACTTTCATGCATTGGAGAAGGAAATGGCAACCCACTCCAGTGTTCTTGCCTGGAGACTCCCAGGGACGGGAGAGCCTGGTGGAGTCTATGGGGTCGCACAGAGTCCGACACGACTGAAGCGACTTAGCAGCAGTAGCAGCATCTTATCTGGGCATCATTTTCCCAGCCATGCTTTCTCTATCGTGCTACATATTTGTCTTTATAGTGGTCTATTTTCTTCCTTATTTTCCTAGTGACTAAAAAGGTCTTTAAAAACGTCAAACAACAATGAGATATCATTCCACAACTGTGACAGTGGCTATCATCAAGAAGTCTACAGATAACAAATGCTGGTGAGGATGTGAAAAAAAGGGAACCCTTGCACATTGTTGATGGGAATGTAAATTGGTGTAGCTACTATGGAAATCAGTATGAAGGGTTCTCAGAAAAGCTAAAAATAGAGCTACCATGTGATCCAGCAATCCTACTCCTGGGTATATAGCTGGAAAAAAATTGAAAACACTGATTCAAAAAAGGTACATGCAACCTAGTGTTCATAACAGCACTATTTATTAATATAATAGCTAAAAATGTGAAAGCAACCCAGTGCCTGTCAACAGAAGAATGGATAAAGATGTTATCTGTCTATCTATCTGTCTACCTATATGTATGTATGTGCAAAACAGAAACAGATTCACAGATATAGAAAATAAGCTAGTGGTTAACAAACGGAAGATGGAAAGGGGGAGANATATAATAGCTAAAAATGTGAAAGCAACCCAGTGCCTGTCAACAGAAGAATGGATAAAGATGTTATCTGTCTATCTATCTGTCTACCTATATGTATGTATGTGCAAAACAGAAACAGATTCACAGATATAGAAAATAAGCTAGTGGTTAACAAACGGAAGATGGAAAGGGGGAGAGATAGATCAGGGGTAGAGAGTTAAGAGATACAGTGCTATGTATGAAATAGATAAGCCAACAAGGATATATCAGACAGTACAAGGAATTATCCATTAGCTTGTTATAACCTTTAATGAAGTATAATATAAATTAATTACATTAATTAATTTTTGATGTCTAGAATTGTGTTTCCTTTTTACTTATGAAATACTGATACCTACTGTGGTGGTGGTTTAGTTTGTAAGTTGCGTCAGACTCTTGCGACCCAATGGACTGTAGCCCGCCAGGTTCCTCTGTCCATGAACTTCTCCAGGCAAGAATACTGGAGTGGGCTGCCATTTTCTTCTCCAGGGGATTTTCCCGACCTAGGGATTGAACCCATGTTCCCTGCACTGCAGGCAGATTCTTTACTGGCTGAGTTACCAGAGAAGCTCAATACCTACTATATATATATATATATATAAACTATATATATCAGAAACCATCGTCATAAAATGAACATGTATGAATTCGTTAGCTAACCTCCTAACAGGTACATTATTGCTACTGGAAAAGCTTCTTTTTAGGCACCTCCCCACACTGAGCTCCTCCCAAAACCCCACGGACTGCAGTACGCCAGCCTTCCCTGTCCATCACCAACTCTCGGAGCTTACTCCAACTCATGTCCGTAGAGTCGATGATGCCATCCAACCATCTCATCCTCTGTCATCCCCTTCTCCTCCCACCTTCAGTTATTCCCAGCATCAGGGTCTTTTCAGATGAGTCAGTTCTTCACATCAGGTGGCCAAAGTATTGGAGTTTCANATGGCACCACTGACTCGATGGGCGTGAGTCTGAGTGAACTCTGGAAGTTGGGGATGGACAGGGAGGCCTGGCGTGCTGCGATTCATGGGATTGCAGAGTTGGACATGACTGGACGACTGAACTGAACTGATTGAGTTTATTTTGTTCTTATTTATAATCTATATTTTCATTCTATAATAATATTGCCCTCTGTTTCCTTAAATCTGAAATCTTCCTTTTCTTCTCATTTCTGTTGTTTTACCATCTCGTCTTTAAGTTCTTGCACCAGATTCATGCTCTAATTAAGCCGTATAACATGAAATTGGGAGGAATGTCCTTCTGTTTGCTTAAAATTTCTTCTCGTTCACAAGTTGCTTCTCCCCATCCCTCGCTCTGCTGTATGGTTTTATAGTTCTCATGTTAAGCTTTCATTTTGCTCACACATAGGGAACGATGTCTATTTGGTTTATTTGCTCTGATAGAGCGTGGGGGACTTGTGGACCCTCCCTGTTGTATCTGAGATCAGTTGATCTGAGATCACTNGCTTCTCCCCATCCCTCGCTCTGCTGTATGGTTTTATAGTTCTCATGTTAAGCTTTCATTTTGCTCACACATAGGGAACGATGTCTATTTGGTTTATTTGCTCTGATAGAGCGTGGGGGACTTGTGGCCCCTCCCTGTTGTATCTGAGATCAGTTGATCTGAGATCACTGTTTCATTGTGAGGATGGAGACATCTGTGGGGTGGTGGCGCCAGCAAGGAAGCTCAGTGGGCAGAGTGTTGGTGGTTGGAATTCCTGAGCGCTGCTCTCTTTACTGTGATTTTGCAACAGTGCCAGGATTTAATCCTCAGGGTTGGCGTTGGATAGTACACACCATTTCTTGAGGGGGCAGAACCTCAGGATTTCACTGTTGCCCAAATTTGGTTTGCTGCCCTGAAGCCTTTCCTGAGGTCAGAATCAATCCCATTTTTCACTCCCTCTATTTTACCCATTTCTCCCCAGTGGTGGTTTCTACTACTTTTCAGTCAGTGGAGGAAGTGGAAGTGGACACCTACATGCTTTGGGGATATTAGTGAGAATTCCTAGGACTTGGCAGAGTCTCCCCTGCAGCTCCCAGGGCCCCAGGGACCAGGTTAGGAGTCAAGCCCTGCTGGCCTTCTCTACTCTACCCCAGCATCTTGTTTTCTTGGTTAATGGTTTTTGAAGTTTGTTGTATTGGGCGTGCCTCTTTCCTGATTTGCTTTTGGTGAATTTCTTCTGCTTATTTTTATATGGATCATTTTTAAAAAGTCTTTATTGAACTGCTAAAATATTACTTCTGTTTTATGGGTTTTATTTTTTAACTTTGGCCACAAAATGTATGGAATCTTAGCTGCCCACCAGGGATCAAACCCGCACCCCCTTTATTGAAAGGTGAAGTCTTGATCGCTGGACCACCAGGAAAGTCCCTATTCTGTTTTTATTTCTTTATTCTTTTGGCTATTTTTGAGGTATTGGCAGAACAAAACTTTGAGAAAGTTTCAATCTGCCATCTTAGTCCAGAAGTCCTTTATTTGTTGTGTGTTATCCGGTGACCCCATTGGAATGTAAATTCCATAAGGACAAGGATCTTGTTAGGTTTATCCTTGCGTTCCCAGATCCAAAACAGTGCTTGGCTTATAGTAGGGGATCAGTAAAAATGTATGTGCAGAATGGACAGACTAGTGGACGGATGGAGGGATGGAGAAACAATTCAACCAGAAGGCTATCACCTTAGTTTCATGCAGGGGTGATGCGCGCCTGAGCAGTGGAGGCAGACATGGAGTGGAAGCAGTGGATTTGAGTCACAAGCTGGAGTAGAATTGAGTTTGATAACTCAGGTGGGATGAGGGGCAGTGAGTAAGAAGCCCTGTCACTCCCTTAAGGTAAACTGAAGACTCTAGGGTTTCTAGCTTGGATGGTGATATCATTAGGTCCTGAACTGAGAGAGGAAGAACCAAAGGAACAGAAGATACTGGGTCACTGTGAGTTTGATTCCATCTGGCTGCTTTAGATACGAGGCTGATTTGGAGAGAACACATGGCTGGGCAGTCTGAGGTGTAATCAGCAGAGGTGGAGTTAGAGAAGAGAAGGGCAGAGGAGGGAACACCTTATCTGTATTTAAGGTGGGGGAGGGATGAGCGGCAAAGAAATCCAATTCATTAAGCTCCAGATCCCAATGTTTCTAGAAATAGAAAAAACGATTGTGCAGATGTTTATCATATTTGTGCCAAATCTGACTTCCTCCAGGGTCTGCCTTCTCCCCCATTCTACCATCCTTCCGCCTCCATCAAGTGTTTCCAGGGTACAAAAAAAGAGGCAGATTCATATAATCCCAACAAGAGTGAAATCACTACATTTGGAATAGGAATGGTTTGCTTCTTTTTGCATTCACTAAAGTGCACGGTATGATGCATCTGAGATCCTGAAAATTCAGCAGAAACTGGGCATTTTAATAGTTTAATCAGTGGGGTGAAGGGGAATGAGGGTAGACAAGCATCAGACAGGAGGTGTTGAAGGTCAGAGCAGGGAAGATCCCAAGAAGGTTTACCTTTGGTGATGCCTCTGGGTCTCGAAACAATGACATCAGCACAAATAGCAGTGCTGTGATGGCGCCAGCTTGCCTCTGGCTTGGGTCGAAGACCCAGGGCTGGGGACTCTCCCCATCATCTCCTAGCCTACCTCGTCTCCCTTGTCCCTGTTCCCTTTATCCCATAGTGTGTTTAGGGCTGGGGTGATGAGCCCAATCTCTGTGAGCTACACCCAAGGCCATCCTGAGCGGTGTCATTCCTGACGCTCACAAAAATTGGACGCTGGGGATGTGGGTTGAAGTGGAGTCTCCCTGGCCTCCCAGGGCTTTAGTTACTGAATTGCCATTTGCAGATCTGAGCCAGAAGGCATTGCTCTGTCAGGTAGACAGGAGTTCCTGTTTTGCAAGTTTTCATCTTTTTTCCATCAAGTAGCTGAGACTTCAGAGTAGGGTTTATTGCCAATTGTCACAAAAATAAAATTATAATCATTAGTAATATAATTGGCTAGTTATTGCTAAATTAATATCATTTATTGTAGCTAATAATTATTCTCATTTATTACGGACTAAAAATGATAGACTAATTAACTTATACACATAAGCTCATCTACACTTTCTAAGGACTCCTGAAATACACATTACCAATTCTGTTTTATTACCAAGGAAACACATTCACTCATTTATTCGTTCAGCCAATGGTTAGGGATGCAATGTGAATGTAACAAATGCTGTTGATAGCTCACCCAGATCCCTTCACTGGGTGGGTGGCCCAGTCCCCAGTACTGTATCCATCGGCTGCTAATGCCTCTCAGAATTGCCGTTGACCGAAAGGGAGACGCTTCACCTGGGAAGGTCTGCTCTCTCCTCTGCAGCCCATAGCCAATGACTCATCGGCACCAGAGGAACAAAAAGTCTGTTTGCCTTCTTGGCTCAAGTTGGACAAATTACTCTGTGGTGTCATTCATTCTCTAGAGCTCTTGATGCAAGTAGGCTAAGAAACTACCTATGTAGATTAGCCACTCAGTCGTGTCCGACTCTTTGTGACTCCAAGAACTGTAGCCTACCAGGCTCCTCTGTCTGTGGAATTCTCCAGGCAAAAATACTGGAGTGGGTTGCCATTGCCTTCCCCAGGGGATCTTCCTGACCCAAGGATCAAACACCACACCGGTCTCCTGCATTGCAGGCAGATTCTTTACCAGCTAAGCCACCAGGGGAAAAACTACCTAGCCTCAGCTAAGACTGCATCCTTCCTTTCACATCCTTCCCCGTCCTCACCACCCCCTTCCTTCATGAGCACTTCAAAATAAAAGTGACAGCGTCTCGTGTCTCAGGCTCTGTCTGGTGATCCCACCAATAAATGAGCACAGGCTTTTGTTTCAGACAAGCTGAGTTCAAATCCATCTGTGTGGCCGTGATCTTGGGCAAGTCGATTAACCTTTCTGAGTCCTACTGTCTTCATCGGTGTTTAAAAAGGGAAGTAATACTACGAATTTAATCTTCATTTCTTCCTCCTTTCAATAAAGTTTAACATTAAACTCTATGCTGGTAAAATAGAGACTCAAAGGTGAGTTTTAACAGAGAGCAGGTTCTGAGGCTCGTCTATCCTCTCCTCTTGCTTTTATTCCTTCCTCTTGCTCCCAGCCCCACCCTGTTCTGGAATTCTACCAGGCTTTCTCTGTTGTGGGAGCTTGCCTGAAGGGGCCTTTCACTGCATTCTTGATGAAGAATAATGGAGGAAGGGTGGGAGTCCTTTAGGAACGTATGGGGACGTTGGGCCCTGGAGTTCAGAAAATCTGAAGGACTGAAGTGCTGTCCAGGAGAGAGGACCCCAAGGGACATAATTTATTGTGTTTACTCCAAGCCAAGCATGGATTCCATGGGCTCTACATATGCAACATCAAATATTTACAATAACACAAGAAGGTAGATATTATTATCACTATTGCACAGATGAGGAATTTGAAGCTCGGAGAAGTTTTTATTGCTTTGCCCAAATTACACTGTAATTGCTGAGCCAGTTTTTGAAACCTGGCACACCTGATTCCAAAATGCATACTCTTTTACACCCTCCAACACTGAATATGTTGCAACATCTTAACTTACAATGAACAATTTGGCATATAATGGGAGCTCAATACATACTTTTCATATGAATGGACAGCTGGACAGGTGGATGGGATGGTTTGGGGTGCCACAAGTTGCTGTCAATTGAACTCTAGCCCTGGGTTGACTTTTCCTCTGTGTAGGAAAATATTTGGCTCTGCATATGTGAAAGGTACAATTTTTCTAAATAAAGACATATTATTCATTGAACTAATTATTATCAGTGACAATTTTTAAGCAATAACAAATACTTGAAATCAAGGTACTCTTTAAATGTTCATTGCAGACACTGAGAAAACATGAATTACTTTTTAAATGTTTATAATGCAGAGCAGGCAAATGGGACAATGTTTTCTTTTGTTAGCAAAGAATTCATGGATGGTCACAGCTAAGGATTTAGCCATTATTCCTCCCAATACCCTCATTTTACAGTATTTTTTTACATTTTATAAGTACTCGAGCTGCAATGAGGAATGTATATGCTTACCTATTCACTTAATAATTATTCCATGTTTCACTACAGGGAAAACTTCATTTCTCTATAACTGGTCCTTATGTAACTTATTTAATCTTTCTGTTATTCAATTTCAGTGCTTTTAAAGAGAGAATAATTATCTTATTTACCTTATGCCATAGCTGTGAGAATGAGATGACTAATACATGTAAATGACGTATGCAACGTCCTTAGAACAGTGCCTGGAACATAGTAAGTGCTCAAACAATTTAAATATCATTATGATTATTATCTCCTGTGGCAAGGAATTGGATTGTTTAGCCATTAAATCATGTCTAACTCTTTGGACTGTAGATGGACTGTAGCCTGCCTGGCTCCTCTGGATTTCCCAGGCAGGAATACTGGAATGTGTTGCTATCTCCTTCTCCAAGGGATCTTTCCAATCCAGGGATCAAAACTGTGTCTCCTGCACTGCAGGTGAATTCTTTACCGCTGAGCCACCAGAAAGTCCAAAGAATTGGGAGAATGTGCTAATTAACTCTTAGCTGTTGTTCCTTGAACGCTCATCTGTGCTCCTGCGTCAAGCCCTTTGCTCAACCTGTCTTCTGGTCGATGATCCTCCCCCGCAGGGAGCCTCCTGATTCTCCCCTTCACTCCCTGCAGCTCTTTGTCACCTTAGCAGAGCAGTCTTCCCTGATCTGGAGTCAGAAATGGCAATCCACTCCAGTATTCTTGCCTGGAAAATCCCATGGACAGATGAACCTGGTGGGTTACAGCCCATGGGGTCACGAGTCAGACATGACTGAGTGACTGAGTACAAACACGTGCTTTTCTGATCAGTTCAGAAAGCAATCCCTCTCACACTCTATGCCCCCCTTACCACTCTTGTTCTCCGAAGTACTCTGCAATACCACAAACACAGTCATACACTCAATACGTGCTTGTTACACTTGTTTCTGAAAAAGTGTCGTCTTTCCAAGGTCAGGGATTGCATCTGTCCTATCCTCACAGTCTAGAATCTGCCTGCTCAACAACATGGTTAGGAATAAATTTGTCTTCTCCGTTTTTTACAGGTAACTGCTTTTTAATTATTTAAAGAGAGAAAGTTTTAAGAGACCTGAAATAAACCTCAGTGGACTCGGACCATTTTTAGCTGCCCAGCCTCTGAGCCCTACATTCCAGCCTCTCTGCCATGGGCACAGATCTTGACCAGGCTCAGTCTATCAGACACACCCACCAGATTTGGACCCAGAGAAGCAGGGGCCTGGCAGGGCCACGATGGTGGTGATGGGGCAGCCGTGGTGGCTGCACCCAGGAGGAACCCACTGCCCCATGAGCTGTGTTGACACGGCCATGCCTGGCACTGGGCTAGTTCTTGGGCTCAGCACCGCCCCCTTTCCTGCCCCACTTCCTAAGCCTGATTTTCCAGCATCCTTAGTGATTTTATGAGCTCCCCAATATCTTTTACTATAAATTTATCTTCTACTTATAAAGGTTAAACTCAAATTTCTGGTGTTTACCATTAAGAACTCTGACTACTATGGGGCTTTGCTCCATGATACTCCATACAAAATAAGCACTTGTACCAACAGAGGGTGGGGACGTCCAGTGACCCCTGAGACTGGAGGGACCACTGGAAAAGCAGTGCCTTGTACAAGCTTTCCTAACCTCTCACAATCTACCTTCTCAAAATGTGAGGCATTTAGTATTCTTTGCATCTCACAGTCCACCTCTATCCTTTTTCAGAGTGTCCGTGGTCTTTGGAACAGATGTCTATATTTGAAGTTCTTATGCATCTGGGCATTCTGGAGTCTTCATATGGATTTCCTGCATATGATATGCAGAGAAGGCAATGGCACCCCACTCCAGTACTCTTGCCTGGAAAATCCCATGGATGGAGGAGCCTGGTAGGCTGCAGTCCATGGGGTCGCTAAGAGTCGGATACGACTGAGCAACTTCACTTTCACTTTTCACTTTCATGCACTGGAGAAGGAAAAGGCAACCCACTCCAGTGTTCTTGCCTGGAGAATCCCAAGGGTGGGGGAACCTGGTGGGCTGCTGTCTATAGGGTCTCACAGAGTCAGAGCAGCACATGATGTGAGCTATCCAACTTGGTGGCAATTGCACCACATGGAGACGGAATTTGTATGGGAAGCTTTCAACCCAAACATTCATGTTTCAGGACTCCTCTGGGGGATATTCTTCTAGAGCCCCATTTCCAGGATATTTTCTCCTGAATATTCTGAAATAACTTAAGGTCTGTCTCCCTCCCTAGAGACAGACTCTAAAATGACCCCAAAGTATTTCTGCCTATTGGTGTTCATGCCCTTGTGTAATCTCCTCCCCTTGAGTGTGGGTGGGATCTGGAACTTGCTTCTAAGCAATAGAACATGGAGAAGATGATGAGCTGTGACTTCTGTGATTATCTTAAGATCACTACTTCTGACTATTGCCTTCTCAGATCATGTGTTTTGATGAAGCCAGTGGCCACGCTGAGGGGGTCCACATGGCAAAGAACTGAGGGCTGCCTCTGACCAAAGCGAGAAAGCAGCTGAATCCCACCATCGGCAACGTAAGCTTGGAAGCAGGTCCTTCCTCAGTTGAGCCTCTGATGAAACCTCAGCCCTGACCAACACCTTAACCATGGTCTAAAGCAGAGGACCCAGGTAAGCCACATTGCATCTCACACACTCTGGGTTAATAAATTTGTGTTACAGTAACTGTAAAGCAATTATCTTTCAATTAAAAATAAATTTCAAAAAATAAAATGAAAACTATGTGTTGTTTTAAGGCACTATGTTTCTGGTAATATTTTTTAAAATGTTTATCTGGCTGTGTCATGTCATAACTGTGGCACACAGGATCCTCTTTGCATAATGAAGGATCTTTTGTTGTGGTGCATGGACTTTCTAGCTGTGGTAAGCAGGCTTAGTTGCTCCTTGGAATGTAGGATCTTTGTTCTCCAACCAGGGATCGAACCCATGTCCCCTGCATTGGAATGCTGATTCTTTACCACTGAACCACCAGAGAAGTCCTCATTTCTGGTAATATTTATGGTGATAGATAATTGGTATAGGCCCTCACTTGCAAGCTCCTGAAAGTCAGAGATGTCATTCTAGTCATCTTTGAAGTCCTAGCACCCAGCACAGGTGCTCTAAGAACATGGCCCCACTGCACTGGCCTCTGCCTCCCCTCTAATATATCCCTCCACATTGCCTCGAGGAGATGGTTCTAAAATGCTAATGTAATTGTGTCACTTTCTCCTTCAAACTCCTCAGAGCCCCTTGTTATTTTTAATAAAATTTCAAACTATTAGCATAGCAAACAGGGAACTTCACTGCATGTCCCCAAAGTGCTGTTCCAGGCTCTTCTCCCCCACTATTGACCTTCTCCCACGCTATGCTCCAGCCACACCCCCTTACCACTCTTTCACCTGCTCCTCAACGGCCCAGAGCCCTTATATATGCTGGGCCTCTGCCTACAACACTCTTTCTTCTTTGCCCAGTGAGTTTCTGTGCTGTGCTTAGTCGCTCAGTCGTGTCTGACTCTTTGCTACCCCATGAACTATAGCCCACCAGGGTCCTCTGTCCATGGGATTCTCCAGGCAAGAGTACTGGAGTGTGTTTCCATGCCCTTCTCCAGGGAATCTTCACAACCCAGGGATCGAACCCAGGTCTCCCTCATTGCAGGAGGATTCTTTACTGTCTGAGCCACCAGGGAAGCCCAAGGATACTGAAGTGGGTAGCCTATCTCTTCTCCAGGGGACCTTCCCGACCCAGAAATTGAACCCCGGTCTCCTGCCTTGCAGGTGGTTTCTTTACCAGCTGAGCTACCAGGGAAGCCCACCGTACTTAGTCTTTATGATCCAGTTCAAACAGTGCCTTTTTCTAGAGCCTTCCCACATCCTCCCCCAGCCCAAGGGCAGCCTGCCACTGTGCTCTCCATTTACTTTGATTGCTGGGGTTTTTGGTTTTGCTTTTGGCTGTACCATGCAACACATGGAATCTTACTCCCTGACCATGGGATCGAACCTGAGCCTGCATTGGAAGAGCAGAGTCTTAACCGGCGGACACCCAGGGAAGTCCCTGAATGCTGTTATAACACATATGGCAAGGAGTCATCATTGTTTTCAAGCTCAAATTCCCTTCTAGTCTGCGAGTTCTCTGAAGAACTTCCTAGACTTCTCGTCTTCTTCAAGTACCTCCTCCTGTCCTTCTCTTCCCCTGCCCTGCCCCCCAGCTCTGGCCTGGAAAACTTGAGAATGGTTTGATGAGTGAACTAATGGTTTTAATATGAATAATAATACCCAAGGCTGGAACAAGGTGCCCCTGAGTCAAACAAGAGCTAAACAGGCTGTGTTCATGGGTCTACAGGGGAAGCTCTAGACACCTACAGTGTTGATGGATGGTGGTTTGCAAGCACTAGAGATATGATCTCACGTTGCTAATACTGTTCCTTTATTGTAAGGGACAGGAGAAATGGGAGGCCTAAGAAACTTCCTCTTTTTGCTGGAGATAGTTGTCTATTTTGTATTAGAACCTTACACAGTGACCTTTTCTGAAACTCTGTCCTTAAAGACTCTGCGTGTAAACTTTACACTTCCTTCCTCTTCGTAAAATATTAGTTAAGGGGACAGGTTTGACTCAAAGGCCCTCTCTGGCCTTCTTGGGTTTGCCCATTGAGGCCACTCCAGCCGAAGGCAGACTATATCATAACTTCAAAGAAAATGTCTTATAAATATCATGTAACTTACATGTCCTCCATGCTCTTTCTCATCACTTCTTTTGTCCTGGGGATGTCCACAGATACCACACAAATCCAGTTATCTAGAGAAGTTGTCATGTAGATGCTGAGGCTGCTCTTAATTCCTTCACTTTTTAAACTTTACCTTAAGAGCAGCCTCTTCACTGACAAACAGGCCCAGTGATGGCAGGGGATGCCTGGAGAGGGGGTGTTTGTGGTGCAAAACCATAGAGCCAGTATCTTAAACTGATAACAAACGACTTGGTTGAAATTTGAGCGAAGTCTTGGCACTGCATTTCAACTTGAATGTTTAAGTTGGCTAAATGCACAATTAGGTACAGAAAGCAGGAGCCCATCTTTTCAATCCATCTCTTATCAGGTCACGGTTGCTTGCAGACAATGAAGAAAATGCATCTGAATATATAAACCACTGGCTCAGATCATGGCAGATCCATGGCTTTTGCATGTCTGTGCCTGAATCAGATCTGCAACACAGCCAATGCAACTGTGCAGAAATCTGCTTTTCGGGTGGACAAAAAGTCTATTTGAAATGAGATAAATGTTCCCCATGTAAACAGGGTCTACCTATGGATGCTTTGCTGCAGGAATAGATTCAACCAGCTTTGTTTTTCCCTTTCCAGCACGACCTCAAAACAGAAGGTCGAAAAACCCTTCTGTTTCTTGCCCATGCCTGGGGTGGAGATACTAATCATGCAACAAACATTGATCAAGAAACTTTTCTCCATCAGGTCTTGCAGGTGTTGATGGAATGAAGCATTACAATTTCTTGCCTCAAAGAGGAGACAGAGGGAGCCGATTACAACGGGTGTGTAGTGAGGGGTGTTTAGTAAATGACTGACGAATGACTGGAAGAAATGAAGAGTAAGCTCTCATAGCACAAGGAAGAACTGATGCTGAGGTCCGGACCCAGGAAGACAAGGGGCCTGGGGGGAGGGTCAAGAGGAAATTTTTCTTCCTTGTCTCAACCTAGAATCACAACATGCACAATTTGCATTTTTCTCCTCCAGATTCTATCACCTACTACTAGTGGCAGAGGGCAGCAAGACTGTGTGAGTGTGTATTTTTTTAAATAGCTTTTGTTTTTTTAGGCTGAGGAATTAATCATGAATAAATATTTATGTGTAAGGTAAGGTATTAGGTGTCTGGGGGAGGGAGGGGTCATTCATAGAAATGCCACAGCTGTTCACAAATCTAAGGGCAGACAGAATGTGCCAGCCTCTTGCCATGCTGCCAGCTGGTAAGCCAACTCTCTGCCTTTCTCTCTCCCTGTCTTTCATCAGGTGCTGTGGTTTCTCTTGTCTCTGTACCTGTTCTGCACTCCCCACGCACCCAGGAACCCTTCCCTCATTCCTGGTTTCTTGCCTACAGCTCTTGAACGTGCTACACTAGCCCCAAGTTTACCACATGATCCTTCTGCCCGTTTGAAATACGGATTCTAAAGTCCTGTGAGAGCAATCCAACTGACTGCTTCATATTTTCATGCCAGGTCATTAGGCAGCCTGTGGATTAGCTGTCTTTGGGAGCTTTGTCCATCTCAGTCTAATTAGCTGTGGGTCCAGTGTGGCCCTTTGATAACCCAGCATTTCTAAGCAGGATCAGGCAGCCAGATTCACTTAGAAGGGGACGTGGGCTGGGAACAGGCATCTCTCACGTAGTTTCATGTGCCTGAAGGTGAGCATAGGCAGCTGGATGTCATTAGACCTCAGAATTTCTCAAAACAGAGCAAAGAGAAACTGCCCAAACCTCTCCACCCTTAGTGCTGTCGCCAGGAGTATGATTAGAGTAGTGGACCAAAGGAAGAAAGGGTCTTTGGGTCCTGAAGAATCTTATACTAGAAACAACTATTTATTTTCGAGTACCTCCCTTGTATAAGGCAGATTCCTAGATCCACTAAGTCTTGGATCTTTCTGGTGTGATGGGCTAAAGGACTGAGAGGTACTTTGTAAGAAGGCATATCTTTTGGAGTGTTTCTCTGTGCATTATCTAGTAGATCTTTATAAGAATACCATGGAGGAGGGTATAATAATACTTTTTGTTTTATAGAGCTCAAAACTGAGGTTCAGAGAGTTTCAGTTACTTGCCTAAGGACACACAGCCATGGTCAATGAGGGCGCCTGTAAGAACCTCAAATCTAACTAAGTTGTGTCTCCCTCCTACCCTCCTTGGCAGCGGCTGAAAGAAGCGCACAGCCTGTTTTGGATGCCGTGCTGGTCTCTCCCTAGACTCAGTGGCAGGGCTTATCTTCATCATCTTGTGTCTAGTAGCTGCTGCAGGCTTGATGCACAAGTTTCCACTCAGTTGTTCAATACCTGAAGGAAGGAGTGAGTTATCTACTGCCTTACGCAGATCAGGGAAGGTGAAGGAAACCAGTGAAGAAGGGGCCAGAGAGTCCAGGGTAGAGGTGAAAGGCAGTAGGAAGCTGCTTGTTTGTGGCCTTGCTCAGTGCTGCACAGGAGAGGAGCCTCAGCCATGCCTTGAGCTAATGGTGTTTTGGAAACTTTATAACTAACATTTCAAGGAAGGAGTGTAGGAGGAGGGAAAAACTGATGGAGACGCCATCATCACCCCTTCTATTGCCTTCTCACAGCAGCCAAGTACAGCAGTGGGAAGCACTTCCTTCTGTCTGGGAAATAAAAGTAGGCAGCTTTCCTGATGTGCTGATTCTTTGGCCCTTTTGCATAGTGATTTGGTTGCTTAATTCCTCTATTTTTTGTGTGTGTGTTTGTTTAAAAACATATAAAACTGGCACAACATTGCAAGTCAATTATACTTCAATTAAAAAAAAAACATTAAAAATAAATAAATAAAAACGTAAAGATCCATTCTGTGTAAGGCTAAAACCTAAGGCTAGGAAAATAAATAAATCAGGGTCTTTTCCTTGAAGGGGCTTCCCTGGTGGCTCAGCTGGTAAAGAACCCGCCTGCAAAGTGGGAAACGTTCAATCCCTGGGTTGGGAAGATCCCCTGGAGAAGGGAACAGCTACCCACTCCAGTATTCTGGCTGGAAGAATTCCATGGACTGCATAGTCCATGGGGTCGCAAAGAGTCGGACACAGCTGAGTGACTTTCACTTCCTTGAAGAGCTCACTATCTGGTAGGGAACAAAGAAGGGAAGGCTGAAGACTTTTACAGTGTAGCCAATAACTTAACAAGAGGTATATATGATGGGGGAAGGGGGCACAGAGTTATTCCATGAAGCTCCTGAGTGAATTATCTAATGAATGATTTCAGATTTTACCCAGAGATGATATTATGTGTCAAGCATTGTGCCTGGAACTAGGATGAGGGCCCACAACAGCCTTGTCAAAAGCTATATCTATCCATAGCTATTTTTAAAAAAGTATTTATTAAGTTATAATTGATATACAGTCCACTAAAAATTCCAGTGGTCATGTATGGATGTGAGAGTTGGACTATGAAGAAAGCTGAGCACCAAAGAATTGATGCTTTTGAACTATGGTGTTAGAGTGGACTGCAAGGAGATCCAACCAGTCCATTCTAAAGGAGATCAGCCCTGGGATTTCTTGGAAGGAATGATGCTAAAGCTGAAACTCCAGTACTTTGGCCACCTCATGCGAAGAGTTGACTCATTGGAAAAGATTCTGATGCTGGGAGGGATTGGGGGCAGAAGGAGAAGGGGCCAACAGAGGATGAGATGGCTGGATGGCATCACCGACTCGATGGACGTGAGTTTGAGTCAACTCCAGGAGTTGCTGATGGACAGGGAGGCCTGGTGTGCTGCAATTCATGGGGTCACAAAGAGTCGGACACGACTGAGCGACTGAACTGAACTGAACTGAAAGTGCACATACGTAACATTTTATAATTTAATAAATTTTCATTGATGTAAACATTTCCTTACAATCAAGACAGGGGAAGTATCCATTACCTTCAAAAATTACCTCATGACCCTTTGTCTTCCCTGTCTCCTATACCTCCCCACAGCTCCCCATTTTTAGGCAGCAACCAATCTGCTTTTCAGTATTATAGATGAAGTTGTGTTTCCTAGAATTTTATGGAAAAGAATTGTACAGTAAATATTCTTTTTAGTCTAGTTTCTTTCTCTCAGCATGATTATGCTGAGACTCATCCATGTTGTATGCATATCAAGAGTTATTTTTTGTGTTGATGAATAGTGTTCAACTATATAGACATATCACAATTTGTTTATTCATTCATATGTTGATGAACATTTTGGTTGTTTGCTGTTTGTGACTAATTCAAATAACGCTGCTGTGAACACTGCTGCTGCTACTGCTAAGTCACTTCAGTCAAGTCCGACTCTGTGCGACCCCATAGATGGCAGCCACTGCCCCTGGGATTCTCCAGGCAAGAACACTGGAGTAGGTTGCCATTTCCTTCTCCAATGCATGAAAGTGAAAAGTGAAAGTGAAGTCGCTCAGTCGCGTCTGACCCTCAGCGACCCCATGGACTGCAGCCCACCAGGCTCCTCCATCCATGGGATTTTCCAGGCAGGAGTACTGGAGTGGGGTGCTATTGAGTGTATGTATGTTGTATAGGCATATGCTTTTATTTCTCTAGAGTAAATACCTAGGAGTGGACTGCTTGGGTCATACGATTTGTATGTTTAACTTTTTAAGAAACTGTCAAACTGTTTTCCAAAGTGGTTATATCATTTTACATTTCTACTAGCAGTGTATGAGAGCTTGGTTCCCCAACAATTTTATCAAGTAAGTTTTTATATTTGTAGCCATTCTAATATGTGTTTAATGGTATTTAATTTGGTTTAGTTTGTACTTTCCTACTGATGAATGATGTTGAACATCTTTTCATATGCATATTTGTCACTCATACCTCTTTCAATGCCATTTTTTAATTAAGTTGTTCTCTTATTGAAATTTAAGAGCTCTTTATCTTTTCTAGATACAAGTCCTTAATAAAATTTATACTTTGCATGCATTTTCTTCTAGTCTGTAACTTGTCTTTTTATGCTTTTCAGAAGAGCAGAAGTTTTAAATTTTAATACAGTTCAATTTGTCAAAATTTTTGTGGATCATGCTTTCAGTATTGTGTCTAAGAAATAGATATAATACTTTGTTGCTTAACCAAAGGCCCCAAAGATTTTCTCTTATGTTTTTGTATAAAAGTTTTATGGTTTTAGCTTCTACAATTAGATCTATGAGCCAGAATGAGTTAGTTTTTTTATATATGGTGTAAGATATAGATTGAAATTCTTTTTTTTTATATGGATATACAATTGTTACAGGACTATCTGTCAAAAACATTCCTTTCTCCACTTTTCTGCACCTGTATTAAAAATCAAATATCCATATGTATATAATGGATCTATTCATCTAACTTTATGCTAATACTGCACATTCTTGTTTATGATAGCTTTATGATGAAGATTTATCTTGAAATCAGATAGTGTCAGTCCTTTCACTTTGTTCTTTTTCAAAGCTGTTTTGGCTTTTCTAGATCCTTTGTAGTTTCGAGCGAATTTANATGTATATAATGGATCTATTCATCTAACTTTATGCTAATACTGCACATTCTTGTTTATGATAGCTTTATGATGAAGATTTATCTTGAAATCAGATAGTGTCAGTCCTTTCACTTTGTTCTTTTTCAAAGCTGTTTTGGCTTTTCTAGATCCTTTGTAGTTTCGAGCGAATTTAGAATCAGCTTGTCAACTTCTATAAAAAATGAAAACTTGCTTCAATATTGATTTTGATTGCATTGGCTCTACAGATAAATCTGGGGAGAATTGACATCTTAACAATACTGAGTCCTCCAATTCATGAACATGGTATATCTCTCCATTTATTTAGATCTTTAATTTTTCTTGTTTTGTAGTTTTTATTCTATGATTGTATATATATCTTTTGTCATGTTTATCCCTATGTATTTCATAGTTTTTGAAGCTATTAAATGTTCTGTATGACTCAGGGAACTCAGACCAGGGCTCTGTAACCACCTAGAGGGGTGGGATGGGGAGGGTGGTGGGAGGGATGTTCTAGAAGGAGGGGGCATAGGTATACCTATGGCTGATTCATGTTGATGCCTGGCAGAAACAAACACAATACTGCAAAGCAATTATCTTTTGATTAAAAGTAAATAAAATTTTAAAATGTTACTTTTAAAGTTTTGATTTCTGACTATTCATTGCTAATATGTAGAAACTCAACTGATTATGGTGTCCTGGTATCCAGCAATCTTGTTGTTATGAATTGTGTACCCCAAAATTTACATGTTGAAGTCTTAATTCCTAGTACCTCAGAATGACCATATTTTGAGATGGGGTCCTTAAAGAGATAATTTAGTTAAAACTAGGTGGGTCCTAATCCAATATGACTGATGTTTTTACAAGAGGAGGAAATTAGAACACAGACACACAGAGAGAAGACCACTTGAAGGCATATGGGAAAATAGCCATCTAAAAGCCAAGGAAAGAGGCCTGATAAGAAACCAAGCCTACTGACATTTTGATCTCAGACTTCTTGCCTCTTGAATTATGAGAAAATAAATTTCTATTGTCTAAGCCACTCAATCTATGGCACTTTGTTATAACAGTCCTAGCAACGAATACACTTAAAAGTTAAACTCACTTATTAGTTCTAGTAGCTTCTTTGTAGCCTCCATAGGATCGTCTACATAGGCAATCATATTGTCAGTCAATACAGTTTTACTCCTTTCTTTCAAATCTGGATGCCTTTTACTTCTTTTTCTCATATAATTGCGCTGACTAGCGCCTCCACTATAATATTGAATAGATGTGGCAAATTGCTTACCATTTTGTGCTTTAATTTCTTCATACATAAAATGAGGGTAATGATAGTATGTATCTCATAGGATTGTTATAAGGATTGAAATGTATAAATATATATAATGTGCTTAAAACAGTGCCTGGATAAGTACTAAGTGCTATATAACGTTTTTTCTTTGTTCATGTAAAATCAAGGGAGGCTACTAGATTCTGCTTCAAGATGCAAGCCAACCATGTTAGCTTCCAGATACGAATTTTGCTCCATCTTTCCCCTAACCTCTGTCATTCTTAGTAGCAGTTAGGATTTTAGACTGGTAGCACCATCATTTAGTTCTACTGCCAGTCCAAGGAAGGAATTTCTTCAGCATGCCACACCTAACCAGTTGCTGGCTACATTTTAAGCGAGAACTCTTCAGGCTCATTGAACACTCCGGAAGCTTGGATTTCTCAGTTCTAGGGAAGGTCAGTGATATCTGGTGTGTGAGGTGACAGTGACAGTTCCCAGAGGCTGGAAAGCTAAGGTTCTGTGTTCACTGTGTGCATTGTTAGGTCCTCCAATTGTTTCCACCATAACATCTGACTGACATGGGTGTTTGCATCTCCTATGATAGAAATAGGAGAAGACGATGGCACCCCACTCCAGTACTCTTGTCTGGAGAATCCCATGGATGGAGGAGCCTGGTGGGCTGCAGTCCATGGGATCACTAAGAGTCGGACACGACTGAGCGACTTCACTTTCACTTTTCACTTTCATGCATTGGAGAAGGAAATGGCAACCCACTCTAGTATTCTTGCCTGGAGAATCCCAGGGACAGGGAGACTGACGGGCTGCCGTCTATGGGGTCACACAGAGTCGGACACGATTGAAGTGACTTAGCAGCAGCAGCAGCAGCATGATAGAAATAAACTCCATGGAGTGGGTCTTCTGAGAACTGGCAGCTCCTGTTTCTTGCCACTGGGGAAGCGAATTAGGGACAACGGTAGGGCTGACTTCTATGCATTAGCAACTGCCCAAGTCCTGAGTCAACACCTGAATAAACTCTAGGATCTTTTTATTTAGCCCCATAGGGGATGTGGGCTTCCCTGGTAGCTCAGATGGTAAAGCGTCTGCCTGCAAAGTGGGGGACCCGGGTGACTGAAGAGCCTGGTAGGTCACAGTCCATGGGGTCGCAAACAGTTGAACATGACTGAATGACTTTACCTCTTACTTCTACAGGGGATGGAACCGGGAGAAGGAAAAGGCTACCCGCTCCAGTATTCTGGCCTGGAGAATTCCATAGATTGTATAGTTCCTGGGGTCGCAAAGAGTCAGACACGACTGAGCGACTTTCACTTCACTTCACTTTACACAAGGAATGAGAGAGGACTCAGGCTCAGTCTTCTCAACATGGCACATTAAAAAACAAGTGGACTCAGCCGTCCCTTGTGGTCTAGTGGTTAAGAATCTGCCTTCCAATGCAGGTGACACAAGTTCGGTCCCTGGTCTGGGAAGATTTTACATGCCCCTGGGCAACTAAGCCCCTATGCCAGAATTATTGAAGCTCACTCGCCCTGGAGACCACACTCTGCAACAAGAGAAGTCACTGCAATAGCAAGCCTGCAGACTGCAACTGGAGAAAGCCTGCTTGTAGCCACTAAGACCCAGCACAGCAAAAAATAAATAAATCAATCAATTTAACCAAAAACAAGTAGGACTCAACACTGTCTCATTCCTGGGAATTCTTAGCTAGAAGATCTCTTGGTTTCAGATTTAAGATGAGTCTTTTCCTGATGGAGCAGCAGGCTGCTTTTGTCACTTAAACAGTATTGTTACATAAACATTCAAGAGACAGTTTTGCCACAAGCAAAGTTAAAATTTCTGTCTAAATTATAACTAATAGGAATATTAGGACTGATTCAGGCTTTAGTATTTTACATTTCCTGAGCCTGGCAGCTGGGTTTTTCCTTTCCACTAAATGCTATAGTTTAGGATTTAGGGAATTATGCAAAACACACTTGCAGCACCAGAGCTTAAATGGGTAATATCCCTGCCGGGTAGTATTTGCTGGTGGTGGGGGAAAATGTCTCTGGAAAGTGATCCAGTTGCAGGAGACTGACTGAGCAAGGGGTCCCAGGCCTTCTTAGTTCCAGGGGTATCCTTCTTAAAATAAGTTTGAGAATGAAGTGCAAAAAATATGCCAATGTCACATTTGCTGAGTGCATTTAATAACAGAAAAATGTGCACTGCAAAGGCGTGTTTATACAACTAGCAATTGCAGTGCAAAACCATTAACAGCTCACAGCCCAACCAGTCTTCCAACATACAACTGTGATGCATTTAAAACCTGCAATTCTGCAAGGAGGTGCCCACAAAGTACCTTCTTCGAATTTGCATATTTGTGTACAAGAACACAAACCGTTTACGTGAGGCTTTAGCCCGTTTAAAATGCTTTAAAAGGTCCCCATGATTTGCTCTGCTTAAAATGCACACTCAAACTTTATTAAAAACATTTTTCAAAAAGAATGTTTCATAAAGCTAGCCATCAGCGAGGCTCGATATAGGGGGTGGAAAATGGATCGTATATCTTTAACCCGCAGAAGTTAAAAGGGTNCATCCTGAAGCCTAAGATGGGGAGGCGAGGGGGGGAAGGGAGGAGGCGAAAAGCTGTCCCGTTATACTCGGTATAGCCAGTGTTTGCAAAGCTGAGGCGACCCCGAGACGGTGGAGAGGGTGTCCTCACTCTCAGAAAGCTCAGAATCTGCCGCGCCCCGCACATAGGATTCAAGTAGTTGTATATCGTTCCCCGCCCGTCCCGCGTGGCTCTGGAGACAACTCAGCGTTTGAAATTGGAAGGCACCTTTAAGCGTATCACACACAGCGCATCACATCACCACCGCGCTGGCGACCGAGGGGGCCCCCAGGTTTATGTTCTCGCCGTGCCGCACTGCCCCTGTAAATAAGACGTCCAGTGGCACCAGATCCCCGACAGATTGGGGTTCCGTGGGCCAGGGCCCGTCCTAATCCCCTAGCTGTCCCCCACACCCTCCCTCTGGGGTTCTGACTTGTTTCCTTGTGTCTTCACAGCGGCGCTGTTGTTTATGGACCTCTGGGCTGGGGCTGAGCCCTCTGTCTTGCCCCCCGCCCTCTGCCCAGGCCATGCTGCCCCATCTGCGCGCGGAGCCGCTGCCGCCGGGCCTCCGCGGCTGAGCCGGGAGCCGAGAGCCGCGGGAGGAGGAGACACCGGCGGCAGAGCCGGAACGGGAGCGGCGGCGGCGGGCAGCGCGCAGGACCCAGTACTATGGCCATGTACTGCTATGCCCTCAACAGCCTGGTGATCATGAATAGCGCCAACCAGGTGAAGAGCGGCGGCGGCCCTCGGTCCAGCAGCAACGAGACGCCCCCGCCGCCAGGGAGGGCCGTGTTGAGCCCCGGCAGCGTTTTCAGCCCTGGGAGTGGCTCCTCTTTTCTCTTCCCCCCAGCTGAGTCGTTGTCACCGGAGGACCCCGGGAGCCCCCTGGGCTGGCGGAGTGGCCGGCGCAGGCTGAATAGCAGCAGCGGCAGCAGCAGCAGCGTGGGTAGCCCGAGCTGGGCCGGTCGTCTAAGAGGGGAAGGGCAGCAGGTGGTGACCGCAGGTACCCTCTCCCCTCCTGGGCCGGAGGAGGCCAAGAGGAAGCTTCGAATCCTGCAGCGTGAGCTGCAGAACGTGCAGGTGAACCAGAAAGTGGGCATGTTCGAGGCGCACATCCAGGCGCAAAGCTCCACCACGCAGCCGCCCCGCAGCCCGCGTCTGGGCAGGGCTCGTTCGCCGTCCCCGTGCCCCTTGCGCAGCGTCAGTCAGCCCCCAGGAAGGGTCCCAGTTCAGAGCGAGGAGCGGAGGACCAAGTCCTGGGGGGAACAATGTCCGGAGACTTCCGAGGTCGAATCCGGGAGAAGAGGAGGCTTGCCCAGCGTCCGCCTCTCCAAGGACAATGAGGGAGTAGTGGCACCTTTTCTGCGTCCTGCAGCCCCGTCAGGATCAGGGGCTCAGGGTCCCAGCGCTTCGGAGAGAACGGAGAAGGCGCTCCCTGCCAGACCCCACTGTAGCTCACCCACCGCTATGGAAGTTGACAAGACGGGGTCTCCTCCGTTGGGAACTCAGAACTCCCGAGCTCCCTCGTTGGGACTGGTCAGAGTGAACTTAACCGTGGACACAGCAGTGGCAGCCAGAGCCACATCCACCATTCCACACCATCCACACGACCCTGCCTTCATTGAGCCGTCTGAGAGGGCCCATGAACTTGGGGGTACGCACCCCCTGCAGGCCCTGGCCAAGAGTCAGGGGCAGTCTCTTGGCAGTGAGACAAGCCTGGCCCCAGAGAGGGACGGACCCCGCAGCGGAGAGCCCCCTGGGAAGGTGGAGAGAGGAACTTTGTCGGGTGGCATGCCCAGCTCCCGGGCTCCTGGGGCGGACGGAAGGCCAGAGGAAAGGACTGGGAGCGCGCAGAGTCCGGCGGAGCTCCCTGAGGCTCCGACCTGGTTCATGCAGGGTTCCAGAGGCTCTGCGGGGGCACAGAGTGGGGCCCTAGTGGTCAGGGAGGCACCGCCGGCCTGTGACAGAGTGGATGAAGGGTCCACGACGCTGGGCTTGCTTGGGGGCAGCAGCTCAGCGCAGCCAGGGACCCGGGAGGTGGAGGCGGGAGTTTCCTCTGGCGGAATGCTGGAGCCTTTGCCCTTCTGGGAAGCAGCAAAAGAACTGAAAGAACCCCAGTACTTTTCTGGGGACAGGGTGGGCGTGCAGCCTGGGACCTCCAGGGTTTGGCTGGGCCCCATGGAAGAAGCCTGTCTGGCCTGGACGTGTGGCACAGCAGTGCAATCCAAGGGGACTTGGGGAGGCCAGCCACAGGGCAGAGATGCCCACCTTAGCCCAGACCGGCCCTCCCCAGCACAGAAGGACAAGCCTTCCCTGGGAGAGGCCTGCGGCCGGAACAGCATCCCCGCTGTCATCATCACAGACATGGGTACAGACGAGGATGCCCAGGAGGACAGAGCCTTGGAGGAGGCGCAGGGAAGCCCCCGGGGCAGCCTGCCGCTGAGGAAACTGTCATCTTCGTCTGCCTCCTCCACCGGCTTCTCCTCCTCCTATGAGGACTCGGAGGAGGACATCTCCAGTGACCCTGAGCGCTGCCTGGACCCCAACTCTGCCTTCCTGCATACCCTGGACCAGCAGAAGCCCAGAGTGGTATGTCTTGCCTTGAGATTTTTCTAGAACTTGTGCTGCTTTCATGCCCGTGTGTCCCTTTTTCTTACTTTCTACTGAGTCGGGAAGACCGTGACCAGGGCCCTGGGGCAGTCACAACCTGTAATTCTCTCCAGGTGTGTTTCCTGGGGAGGCACCTAGGTCCTGGCCCTGCGCTTTGTAGCTTGGACAAAAAATTGGAGTCACTTCTCTGTTACTTTTTCCATGTACCTCTTAAAAGACATTTTAAAAGGTACCTCTGGTAGGTTACCACTCACTTCTTGGGAAGATCATATTCATGAGTGTTACCAAAGGCTTCCTGATTAATCTCCAGAGTTAGTGAAACACTTTAATTCTGTGATTCGTTTAGGCAGAGGGGAAACTGACAAGGGTGTCGGCAAATTAACTCAGCCTGTACTAATGGGCCAGGAAAATGAGTGATGTGATTGTGACAGGTCCCTGAAACCTGTAGATAATGGCTGTGTCTGCTGGGTGAAGAACCACCTCACCTCAGTAAATTGTCAGGGTGTTGCAATATTTGTGGGGCCAACAGAAGTAAGATACAGTTTGCTGTATGATTTAAAATGAAAACCATGCTTTGAGATAAGGAGACAGTTTCTTTAATGACAGAATGTTACAATAGGTTGAATTGCCTGAGATAAGCACCTGGATGATACCCTTAGGGTATATACCTCTTCATGGACATGCTTATTGTCTGGTACAGGTACATTTCAAGTACATTTCCAAGTGCATCTGTTGTGATTCAGCACAATGACATGTTGTTCTGGCTATGGCAGCAGACAGGGGCTTATTTCTGTACACGGTTTATCTCAGTGCTAGGCTGTTTTAACTCTTAGGATCAGAGCATCGGACGGAAGACATGAGTTGAAGCTAGCGCTTCTGAAAAGGTCTGGACTTTCTCTAAGCTTTTGCAGAGTCTGGGGAATTTCCTAGTTCGGTGTGTGAAGGGGTTCTTGTGCTACCTTGGGGGAAAGTCTGCATTTTTATTGTAGTAGGTAGTCTTCTGACTTAAATATCTACTATTCACTTAATGTGTTAAGCCTTAGCAGCTGAGAACTTTTTATTTCTACGCAACATTCTTCTCTAAGGTATTTTGGACTCCAAACATCACACTTCCACTTCAGAAATCACAGTCTGACTCTTAGAAGACCAAGCGTTTTTTTTCATGAGACTCTGCTTTCTGCTGATGGTGGGGAGTCAGATGTATATGCAAAATGTGGTCCCCATCACCCTGGCATTTTGTGGCCAGTACAAGGCATCTGACGTGGACACTTCTGGTCCACCTGGAAGGGGATGGTGGTAAAGGGAAGGTGGAATATGCTTCTCACTGAAGGTATGGCCCAGATTTCTCTGCCTTCTTGTCCACAGTTAAAGGCCCATGAGATGGTCCTCTGTTCCTCTCCTCCCTTTGGCTTTTTAAACCCTGGAGCATAGCCGGCACAGCCAAGTTTTTTTTTCACTTGTTCTCCAACTTTCCATTTGCCCTTTCTAGTGGTGGATTAGCAGCTCCTATTGGCTGGCTCTCAAAGTATTTTGTGTGTCCTGATGTTTGAAAAGGGCTCTTGTCTGAAAGTGAGTTAAAGGGGAGATAAATAATGACAGGTGATAATTTTTTTTTTTTTCGTTTGCCAGAGGGATGCCAGCTGAGAAACCAGAGGGCTGAGTGGTATCAAGTTAGCAAACAAGTCCAGAGGTGGAAATGAGGCCTGACGGCTGTCCAGCTTACCTCCCTCCTTTAAATAAGATTTCAGACACGTGCAGAATAGGGCCAGGGAAAAAAAATCCCCCGCCAGCCTTGTTTTCTGAATCACATGAGGCCGAGGGCGAGTTGAGGGGGGGTGGAGCGAGGGAAGGGTGGGTAGCCAACTGGAAATTATGGGATCCTAGGGACTTTTGAGTTTTTGGTTGAGTGATAAACTCAGTTTTTTTTGTACAGATTGTTATGGTGGAGCCTTATCAGTGACACCACAACATCTGTTCCTTGGGTCAAAAATCACTTGATTACCTGAGATAGATCTTTTGTCTACAGAAGGCCAGACCACTTGATTGACTGGGCCTTTCGGCTGGGCTGTTCAGTGTTTGACAGATAAAACCAGAGCTGGCTCTATTTGAGGTTCAGTCAACACTCAGTCCCCTTCTCTGGGCTGTGCTGCTTCTGTCTACACTGCCCTGCACTCAGGGGCACACACATGCCCACACACACTCCCAACACCCCACTGGGACGCACAGGTTGGAAACCTGATCGCACAGCCAACCCCTGACCCTCAGACCCATGCTGAGAACATTTTTTTTATGTGCCACCCTGTCTTTGCACAGAGTTAAACCTTCTCGTGCTCTTGTGGAGGGGTGACTGTGTGTGACGTTGTGTGTGAGGAGTGACTGTGTGTGACATGTCTGCCGGTGGACGTGACAGCCCCGCAAAGCCTGAAGCCTGGCTGCCAGGTTAGCTCTCCTGTTCTCTGGTTTCTCTGCCTGCTCGCTGCCTGTGAGAAGCCCCAGCTTTCGGTGCAGGGGGACTCGAAGACGTCCTTGTACTTAAAAACAAAGTGAAAAGTTGTTTGGAAACACACTCTGAAACTTCTTTAGCCATTTAGACGATGCAAACGAGCAGAGGCCTTTTTACTGAACGGGTGTGGGGTGAGAACCTTCTCTGCTCATTTGCTTCCCTGGGTAGGAGCTGTAAAGACACCCTCAGAAACATGCAAAGTGCTTGAGGCCTTTCCTGGGCTTCAGGCTTCAGAGGAGCCTGACATATACGGTTGTCTCGGAAATAGGATGTTCCAAATTTTTGCACCTGTGTGTCTGTTTATAAAGGATCAGACGCTTGAAATTTGCTCAGAAGTAATTGTACGTGCCTTGGGTTCAACGGCTTAAATTCAGGCATGTTTGCATTTACTCTTTTCTGAGATCTGAACAGAAGTGAATTGCCCTGAGGAAGAATGGTGTTCTCACTTGTCCTTGAAGGCAACCAGAAATTAATCAACAGTTCTTGACTTCCTTCTGTTAATCCATTTAAAAGTAAGTGGGCCATTGAAATGCCAGGTTTAAAGCACTAAATTAAGAAAAGCATGCTTTTTACTTTAAAAAATAGGTTTTTATTGATTTACTCCAAAATTGTACTCTCAGTCATGTGTACAATAACGAGAACAAAATGTTGGTCTGATTACCTGGGGGGCATATAAAGAAGTATAATACAAAACCTTTGCCTTCTTGGTGCTTACTACCTTTTCAGGGCCTTTGAAATTTTGTTTCCTTTACTTAAAAGTGTTAACTAGTTTTGTTGTCTTTTTTTTCAGGTTCAAAAAGCAAACTAATACGTATGGTAAAAAATTTGAACATTTTAAAATGGTTTTATGTGGTTTTTAAAAGTGTGAAATTTTTCCAGTTAAAATTTAGAAGTCTTAGAGGGATCTTTGAAGGGAAAATGAATCTAGTGGTAAGTTCTTTTAAGTGGAAAATTCTGGAAGAGAATATTGAAGGCCCAGATTTATGGGGTAAAGAGTTCAGGTTGCATATGTTGTTTTCCTAAGGTGGGGCACCCTTCCACCTCAGGTGTGTGGTAAGGGTCTTTCTGGAAAGGGCTTAGGACCTTTCAGATCTGAGAGAACCCCAAGTCATTTATGTGAGGTTCTGAATGTTACCCTGATGTGTTTAGGGAGGAGACCAAGACTCAGAGAGGCAAAGGGACCTAAAGACTGCAGCTCTGGCTGATTCCTCCTTTTAAAATATGCGCTCTGCTTGAGAATGATCTCACGGGGACCTGTGGAGCTGTAACTTGCGTGACTATGTAATTCTAGAGACTGGATTCAAAACCTGCTGTATATGAAATAGATATCAGTCTGGAAAAGGGACAAGATTTCTATGGCGTGGATCTCAGGCAGCTGAGTCTGAAACACGGCACATTTAATGGTGTGCTTTTCTCTCAGACCCATTCATTGACCTGTTTACCTGAAAGAATGGTTCTTTATAATTCCACATTGAAAAAGCATCATCAAAATAAATCAGTACTATACCCAAGATTCCCGTTAATGATTAGACTGATACTAGAGGCTGTGCTGGTAGGATGCCAACATGCTAACCTGAAAAGTGAAAAATACATTCTGTTATCTGAGGGCTTTGGCCTCCTCAGATATTTAAGTTTGGAAATTGAGGCTTTGCCTGTGCAGAGCCAAAACATCACTTCAAAGCATTCATTTTATCAAAGATGAAAATATAATTCATCCAGCTTAAAATCCTTCAAGTAAAGGTGAGACAGACAAAAACAGAGATGGGTATTTAGGCATCACAAAACACATCTCAAGATTTACCAGGCTTTTAGGTTTAACAACATTAAACCGGACAGTTTCTGCTTTTAGAGAAATGTATTTCACGTGTTACATAAAGCATTTTCAGAACTTTTGTTTTTAGCGCTGAGTTGCTACCGAGTCCCTCTTCTGATTTTTGTTGGCACATACCAGGTAAATGTAGTTACAGATTAGATTAGTCCTCTGTAGTTTATTTATATTCCTAGGAGCATTGATAACATTGTTTAGGCTTGTTTCATTTTGTGAGGTTTCAATTTAGTTATCTAAAGGTAGAATTTAAAGCAGTTAATGGAAATAGTTTTATGTCCTGGTTGAACAAACTTTGTAGACTTCAGGTAATCAGAGATTCGGGATTAACTCATGAACTCTTCTACATTGTGTTGTGGGCATGCCCTCCTCATGGAAGAGTCTATAGATTTTAGAAAAATCTTTATTTAATTTGTTACAGTATTGCTTCTGATTTATGTTTTGTTTTTTTGGCTGGAAGCCTTGTGGGATCTTAGCTCTTGGACTAGGGATCGAACCCGCATCCCCGGCATTGGAAAGCAAAGTCTTAACCACAGGACTGTCAGGGAACTCCCGTCTATGGGTTTTGTTAAGAGACGAAATACTGGCATTGTAGGTTATGTCTGTTGTGCCCTCCAGTCCGTGACAAATGTGTCTTGCAATTATTTTTTTCCTGACTAGGTGGAATTGACGTTGTGAATGATTTATTTTTCATGTATCGGGGAGCTCATTGTTTACAAAATCATAGCAAACCCAACTGTGAACTTGTTGGTAACGTGAAAAGCCATTTAGAGTGCCAGTGGCCATTGTCTCATTGGAATATTTGGGGTTTTGTAAGTCCAGTTCTCCTGAGACTGTGTGCCATTCCGTGGTTGCATACTGTTAACTTAGTTAACTACGGATTGTGGCACTGTAGGTGACCTAACAACATAGAAACACTCAGCTTTATAGCATTCCCTCAGACTGCTTGACTGTGGAGGCCACCAGTGGGGCTGGAAGAATCTGCCAACCTGGCCCTGTGACCCTGTAGTCAAACCCAGCTTGCTATAGTTGTGCCCTCAACTCTCTCACTGTGGTCCCACCAGATACCTGGGCATTCATTTTTCCGGAGGTGAATTATTATTTTAAAGACACTTCAGGTCTCCTGGGCTAAAANCACCAGTGGGGCTGGAAGAATCTGCCAACCTGGCCCTGTGACCCTGTAGTCAAACCCAGCTTGCTATAGTTGTGCCCTCAACTCTCTCACTGTGGTCCCACCAGATACCTGGGCATTCATTTTTCCGGAGGTGAATTATTATTTTAAAGACACTTCAGGTCTCCTGGGCTAAAAGACACTATAGATATAAATATGATCTTATTAGGAAGGTAGGCCTCTGTTCTTAGAATTTAAAAAAAAAAAAAAAATTTTTTTCTATGACCTGCATAACTATCATAATATAAATCTGAGTCTGGGGAGAGGCTTTAGAGCTCCTTTCCTCCAATATCCATGTTTTACAGACGAGGAAAGTGAGGCCAGAGAGTATTCAATATAGTCATGTTTTACATTTTTCTTTTCACTTATAAAACTTCATTAGTGGATAAACTCCTTACTCGCCTGGGAAGATCCACCTTGGCTTTCAACATCGGACATGTTTTTGAAATGTTGGTTAATGGAATGGATGAATGCATGAGTAACAGGCAGTACTGCATTGTCTTCCTGTAGAAGAACTGTGGAGTCATTTGCAAGAGGAGGGACAAAGAAAGGGGGGAAAGAAGAATGAAGACAAGCTCACTGTTCATCCCTGAGACCTTTCTGCCACAGGAGGAGGGGTGCCTGACTGGGATTTCCAAGAACTGGGTGAAATCCAAGACCACACGTGCCTGCGAACCCTCTGAAAAATGAGGAGCGGAGGCATGACTTTGCAGAGTAGGGGATGAGAGTTCAGGGGTGCCGTGTTTTAAAAGTGCCTTAGATGGCTCCCAGAATGTAGTAGAGGCTCAGTTAACGTTAGTGGAGGGAGTTAGGAGACATCTTGAGTATTAATGTCTAGAAAATCCACTGGGCCTCTTGGAAGAAATGCTTGGAAGCAGCTTAAGATTTTGTTTAGGTACTACATTCACCCAGTACAATCCTAGAAAATGATTCTGCCTCACCCAATAAGGCTAGAATGAAATCAGTTTCTCAAAACCCAGTGTTTACAGTCTACTTGTGAATTCACCAGGCTTCCCTGGTGGCTCAGATGGCAAAGTGTCTGCCTGTAATGCAGGAGAACTGGGTTCGATCCCTGGGTTGGGAAGATCCCCTGGAGAAGGAAATGGCAACCCACTCCAGNTTTCTCAAAACCCAGTGTTTACAGTCTACTTGTGAATTCACCAGGCTTCCCTGGTGGCTCAGATGGCAAAGTGCCTGCCTGTAATGCAGGAGAACTGGGTTCGATCCCTGGGTTGGGAAGATCCCCTGGAGAAGGAAATGGCAACCCACTCCAGCACTCTTGCCTGGAAAATTCCATGGACGGAGGAGCCTGGTAGGCTACAGTCCATGGGATGGCAAAGAGTCAGACACGACTGAGCGACTTCACTCTCTCTGTGTGAATTCACATGCTACTGTGGGACCGCAGCAGCTTCTTGAAGTGCAGTTCATAGAACAGTGAGAAGGCTGGTCTTACCTTCTGTCTCTGTCTCCTAGTGTAGTTTCCTTTGATTCAGTGATGGGGTTGGGGATCAAAGACCAGCACAGGCCTCAGGGAACAAGATCTCCTGGAGTGTCTGAGCAGGGAAGACCACTCTGATGATTCTCATGGGAAGGCAGGGCCCTTCAGGCTTTCTCTGACATGTGATCGTCATTTCACTGGTAAGCCAACACGCAGGCTTTTGACTAACTTGTCTGGAGTGTTTCTAAAACAGTTTCATTAAGAATTCACTCTTAGAGATCTGATCTTTCCCCTCTGTTGAGTTTTACTTGGGCATTTTACTGACTTGATATTACTTAATGGAAACCCATTCAACAAAAGATATCTCTTCAGGCCTCTGGTCAGTACTACATGTTTAATTTGCTGATAATTTAACTTCAGTTTTGCTCCAAACGAGCCGTTAAGTTTTATAAGTAACCAAAAAGGAGGCACTGACAGTAAGCAAGCAGAATGAACCTTTGCAGTTCATATTTATGGAGGATTTAAAGAGGCGGGGGGTGGAACATGGAGGGGGAGGGTACATTTTTATTTTCCCATCGTAGAATAAGTAGAAAAAAAGCTCCTCATTTGATCTGGTGGTGACAAATATTGGGCTGAAGAGATCCCACCCTCTTGAAGGTCACTATTATTCTGTTCGTCTCACTTTTTACCTTGTGGTAAGATTCTGGGTGGAAAGGGAAAATAAAATGATGCAGCATCTCAAACAAAGGCATTGAGATCATTTCCATTGACCTGGTGACTAAGAGTAGGGTTTGCCTAACCCAGAGATGGGGCTTCCCTGGTGGCTCAGTGGTAAAGAATCCGCCTGCCAATGCAGGAGACACGGGTTCCATCCCTGGGTCAGGAAGATCCCCTGGAGAAGGAAATGGCAACTCACCCTAGTGTTCTTGACTAGGAAATCCCATGGGCACAGGTGCCTGGTGGCTACAGTCCATGGTGTCACAAAAGAGGCAGACACAACTTAGCAACTAAACAACAACAAACCAGAGATGATATAAATCTTATGATGCAGGGTAAGCCCTTTCCGTGGCCAAGCAGAACCTGGTCTGTTTGCTCACGTTTATAAAACTGATCTTAATGTGTCCAGAAGGCAGGAACGGGGTACTTTTGCTTTGGGCTTTTGGAACTGTGACAGCAGTTTTTCTTTCTTTGCCCGTCTCAGTGGGTCCTCTGCTTCCTACTCCCCCAACCATCCATTTAATCAGGATGAATAAACTGATTGTACTGTTTCCCAAGAAGAAGCTGTAATACATTTTGTATTAACAGCGCTTAATATTTTCATTCACTACGGGGAGCCTTCAGAGTGCCTCAGAATGGAGGGATTTGGCTCCCCGGTGACCAGCTATCCACCAGCTCACCCCGCAATCTCTCTTGGTATGCTGTGAGTTTGTGGGACCCTGGCAGTTACTGGGGAGGTCCCTGCACCCCCAGGCGGTTCCCAGCGAGTGTTTTTCCAATTTCACTGACATTCTTTCCAGGCTCAGCTCAATTTGTTTTCTTCTTCTCTATGGCAATTGATGACTGAGTCGTAAAATGTATAATTCAGCAGGATCTCGTGTTAAGTGCTTCTTCCCCAGTTGTGTAGGAGCTGGTGTTTGGCTAGTCCTCTGCTATGCATGGGTGTGTAAGGTTTTCTTTTTGCAAGTTAGCTATCTGAAGAGTAGGTTTAAGAAAATACACCTCATAACTATGGGGAAAGGATACCGGCTGGGGTACAGAGAGGAACTCAGGGAGTATCACTTCTGTAATCCTTATCTAACCTGAATCTATTAGCAGGAAACTGAAAAGGCCTGTGTATGACAATGAGATAAACAGTTTAATCTGTTAACAATGTCAAGTGGAAAATCCAACCGCAGCCAGTAGCTTAAGAAATGGCTCTTAAGAAATGGCTAGGAGGTTTTGTTGGGACAGCAGATCCTGAGACCCAGGTTGCTGAGCCAAGCATAGGAAAATGGGTCGCTGTGTGTTCAAGCTGGGAGGTTGGAAAGACACTGGTTTGAGAGACTTCTGGAAAATCCTTACAGATAGAAAAATGTGCTGACGTACGGGACATTTTGAATGCGTTATAACTGGATATTTTAGTCTGCATGAGACCATTGAAACCTTTTCCTCCTCTTCACCATTGTCATCATCTTTGTCACAGCATTAAGTACTCATTAGTATTCAGCATTTAGCTAATTCCAGTAATTTAGGACACACAAGACGTTCTCTGAGAAGGTCTTGCTCCAGGAGTGCAGTGTGCTGGAAAGACTAGGACTCTCAGATTCGGTCCTTGGCTTCTTTGGGTTTTGGTGACGTCATTTGTAAAATGGGTGTATCGATCATCTTCCTGTCTCGTGTGGTCTTTTGTGAGTCTCAAATGACGTTGTGTTTGTAGAGTCATTTTGAGAGTATATGCTTTCCCGCCTAAGTTTTTTTTTTTTTATTGTGAATTCTATGATGTTGCTTTTTTCCCCCAAGTTTTCTCTTTATTTCTCCAGTACTCATTTGTTTATTTCTGTCATGCATACTCTTACGTATACTTGTTTTTTTTTTAATAAACAATGATCTATGTTATTTTTTAAAGTTGACATATAGTTACCTTACAGTATTCAGGTGTACAAATATGATGTTGTTTTTTAAATCTTTCCAAAAGTGGATGGATGAGGGCAAGCATTGTACCAATGCAAGATACATCCACGTCTGTGGCCGGAGGAGAAATTGCTAAGGAGTATGTCAGAGACAACCTTTATGTCCATAGCAGAGCCATTTCTAACGTGGGCATGACGGTGGGGCTGGGGAGCAGGGATGAGCAGACACTCGGAATTGCATCCTAGTTCCACTCCAGCTGCTCAGTAGCACCTCTTCCTGCCTGAGTGACCATCGCGGCCAGTGCACTTTATGCTTCTGTGGTTTGCTAACCCTGCGAATGCGATGGACACGAGGAACGGCTGGCAGGAGTGAGGAGCGGGCGCGGAGCAAGGGTCTGATGTACCTGGAGCAGGGCTGTCACTGTCAGCTCCTGGATAATTGAGACCAGACTAAAACTCCATCTGGAGTCCAGGGATGCTTAATAGGGGCATTGATTTTTCCAATACCGTGTGGTGGTTTTCTCTTGTGCCCTAGGAAGTGAAAGAGAAGAGTTCAGCAAAATCTTGAGTCTTTAAAGCAGACATTTCATTTGGCAGTTAGATGCTGGGCACTTCTGAAGTATGGCTGAGCCCTGGCTAGATCCCAAAACCCATGCCCAGAGCTGGACCTCCTTTCTGGTGACTGCCCATGTTGAGAGGTAGAGGTGGCCACCCCCGTGGCTGCCCAAACAACAGGCTTTGGTCTACCATCTCTGTCTGCAGTTACCTCTGCTGAGGAGAATGGCTTAATTGATGCGATCCCTGTCCTTGGGGATGTGCCCTCTAGGGCAAAGTGGATGCCAACAGACATACTTGAGATTTGCAAAATGCAAGAACAAGTTGTCTAACCATTAAACAAGCACAGTCATTAAATATGAGTTAATAAATAATGAATTGGTGTTGGCATGGAAAATGCAGGAAGCTTCAGTGCGTGTCATGGAACAAGGAATAGAGGAATTGAATCTGGGCTGCAGCCACTGAAGACAGTCAAGGCCTTGAAGGATTTGCTATCTCTGTTAGAAGTGGTCAAGCAAAGACACTATTCTGGATCCAAAGGCTCTTGGAGGATGGGGGCACCCACCCTAATGCAATGCTTAAATAACTGTGCTGTAAATATGCTCTTGTGAGGCTAAGATGGGGTCTTGGGGGACCCCTCCATCCTCACTGCAGTCGACCAGAGGCACATGGTCAGGAATACTTGAGAAGGGCTTCTACTTAGTATCTTTGCTGTGCTTAGTTGTTCAGTCATGTCTGACTTTTTGCAATCCCATGCACTGTAGCCCGCCAGGCTTCTCTGTCCATGGGGCTTCTCCAGGCAAGAATACTGGAGTGAGTTGCTATGCCCTTCTCCAGGGATCTTCCCAATCCAGGGATCGAACCCATATCTCCTGCATTACAGGCAGATTCTTTACTGTTTGAGCTACCAGAGAAGCTTGAGGCTGAATCTTTGGAAGAGTTCTGGGGAGGCTGGCTGGGCTAGGGGCTGTGTAGACTCTTCCAGGGAGAGAGCCCTGGTGTAGAGTCAGGACAGTCCTGGGTTTGAGTCTAAGCTCTGCCACCTCCTGACTGTGTGACCCTAGAGAAATGTCTTACTTTTCTGTTCTTCGGTTTCAACATCTGTGCAGTGGGGCTGATAATACCAGCCTTAAGATGGTGAGCCTTAAATGAGGCCGTGTGTGAAGTGCCTGGCACCGTGTCTGGACGTATGAAATGCTCAACAGACAGCAAGGTGGGAGGACTTAGAGGTGGCCCCGCTCTCGTTCCTGGGCATATTAAGCTGAGCTTGCAATGTCCACCATTCTCTTTGTTTAGGTGAAAGTGCTGAGGGTACCCAAGGGAATATTGCCTGCTGGTGCCCTTCTTCCCCTAGAATAAAAAGTGGGGCCTGAGGTCTCTTGGATGCTGAGTTTCGTGGGAGGTGTAGGGAAGAAGTTAAGGGGGTCTGCTGGAGAAGAGGGCTCCAGCCAGCCACAGTGAAGTCACACCCTCACTCTGTCCCAGAGCTCGGCAAGAACTTCACCTCTCTGAGCCTCTGTTTCCTCATCTGCCGAATGAGGATGACCACCCTTCCTCGTGGGCTCTGGGACTGATGAGCTGAGATTGTGTGTCTCAAGGTCCTGACACAGAATAGGCAGGGATAGAGGCAGCCCATCTCTGGCCCCTCGTCCCCAACCAGGACCTTAACTTGCCTTCGCAGAGTGGCCCCGGCCACCTCACCCCAAAGTGCCATGAGTTGTGAAGGATGGTGACAAAATGGGTGGCAGGATTTATTTTTCCAAGAAGGTTTCTCCGTTGTAGGAGAGGCCTGACTTTGTCACCAGGGCTCAGAGCTTCAAGTGTAGAAAACAATCCTTTAGATCCAGCTGCTGGGCAAGAGGTGTCAGGTTACTACTCACTTGGGACCTGCCTCTTGTCCTTCTGTTTGGGAGGTGGAAACTGACAGGCACCCAGGCAGGGAGGCCCAGCCTTCTGGGGGTAAGGAACCCTCCATCTCTTCTCTTCCCTCCCCTCCTCTGCTTTTTCACTGCAGTTTTTTAAAGTCACTGTCATGCATAAGAGAGAGGATGGAGTGTGTGTGTGTAAGAAACACCACCACTTTGTCTAGCTGTGGCTCTTCCCACCAGGGAGGTCTTTGAACTTGTATGTGGTTTGATTGGCCTTCATTGTTTCCCTGTACCGTGTCTGCTGGTGGGCTGGGCACATGCTTATTAAGACAGGATCTTTCTTAGGGTTTCCCTGCCAGTCCAGTAGTGAAGACTTCACTTTTCAGTGCAGGAGGTGAAGGTTCGACCCCTGGGGGAGCTAAGATGCCTCACAGCCAAAAAACCGAAACATAAAATAGAAACAGTATTGTAATACATTCGATAAAGACTTTAAAAAAAAGAAGACAGGATCTTTCTTAGGTGGCTCAGAGGGTAAAGAATCTGCAATGCAGGGGACCCAGGTTCCATCCCGAGGTTGGGAAGATCCCCTGGAGGAGGAAATGGCAACCTACTGCAGTATTCTTACCTGGAGAATCCCATGGACAGAGGCCACAGTCCACGGTGTCGCAACGAGTTGGACACAACTGAGAGACTAATGCTTGCACTTTTTCCACTTTTTCTTAGATTTAAGAGATGTTTTCTTCCACTGCAGACCCAACGGAGGCCTTGAAGCCCAGGCTGGGTCTCTGCAGCCCGCTTTGCACACCCCAAAGGAGAGTGATCACAGGAGAGCTTGCCCAGCATTTCCTAGCCGCACAGCTGCTTTTGGCCATTGTCCCGGCTCAGCAGACCCTGGGCCTGCTGAGCCCAGGTGGGTGGGAGAGCACAGTCAGGTGGCCAGGCTGAGCTGAACCGCCCAGGGCACACCAGCACACTTTGGCGTTGCAGGAGGGCCTATAGGAGCCTGTGTAGACTCTCCCAGGAGCTGGGGCTGTGTGGCCAGAGGTGGGTAGGCTCCCCAACCCACCGAGCAGCACAGACTGTTCTGGGCCACACATCACCACCATCTGGGCACCCTGGGCACATCTGGGCACGGGCCTCTCCTCTGCTGTACTGCCAATGTGAAAATCCCCCTTTCCTTCTTAACTATAATATGAGGCGACAGCCTATGGTGTGATTCCTCGGGGTTCACATCTTTCCTGCCTGCCTCTGGTCCGCACTCACCTTCCCACTCCCAGGTCGGCCACTCGATGTCTGGGCAGAGTTTCTAGGCCCTGAACTGTTGAGTCCTTCCCATGACGTTGCTGCTGCTACTGCTGCTGCTACTGTTGCTAAGTCGCTTCAGTCGTGTCCTACTCTGTGCGACCCCATAGATGGCAGCCCACCAGGCTCCGCTGTCCCTGGGATTCTCCAGGCAAGAACACTGGAGTGGGTTGCCATTTCCTTCTCCAAAGCATGAAAGTGAAAAGTGAAAGTGAAGTCGCTCAGTCGTGTCCGACTCTTAGCGATCCCATGAACTGCAGCCTACCAGGCTCCTCCGTCCATGGGATTTTCCAGGCAAGAGAGTACTGGAGTGGGGTCCCATTGCCTTCTCCCATGACGTTACTAGACCACATACCCTTCCGGAGAGATGGGTCTCAGGGCGGGCCTATGATAACATCCCCCTGAGCCCCAGTGTCCTTCTGCTCTTCGCACGATGACGTCTGGGAGGAATGAAACCACGAAAAGAACTTGTTAGCATGTGGCAGCCTTGACCTCAGAGGCGATATGGATGGTGAGTGTGCTGGACAGTAGCTCCCTTATTGCTCCGACCTGGAAATATACACAGGATGGTAATTAGTTTCCATCCCAGGCTAAGGAAGGCCATATGGAGCAGTGTCTGGGATGCTGTTTACCTTGCGGTATCACACTGTACATTAAGCATCAGCCCGCTCCCTCCAGGGAACCGCCTCCCGCCTCACTGCGGGCTGCTGGTTCATGCCGAGAAACTGAACCAACTCTTGCAGGTCAGAGGTTCTTCCTGGCACTCTTTCTTTGGCATTCTGGACTGGCCTAGATTTTCTGGTCTGTCACCATTGGCCTCAAATACCACATCCCCAGAGGAAGGCAGTGAGTCTCACCAGGAGATGCAGAGGAAGGGAACCGGCCCTAAAGGTCAGCGTGGGTTAGCCTGGCGGGAAGTGCCCTGAATGTCCCAGGTGGCACATTGCTGGGGATTACTAGTCTGGAGCTTCTGACTGTGGCTTGCAGACATATGACATGTGACCTTGGAAAGAAGATTTCAAGAACTTCAGAAAATAGTTCAGTATGACTCCATGACCAGATATTGTAAAAGGGGAGGTAACGTCTTTGGTAGTTCAGTGGTAAAGAAAATCTGCCTGCCAGTGCAGGAGACACTGGTTTGATCTTGGTCCGAGAAGATCCCACGTGCTGTGGTGCAATTAAGCTTGTACATCACAGCTGTTGAGTCTGTGCCTGTGAGCCTGGGAACCACAACAACTGAAGCCCCCATGGCCTAGAGCCGGTGCTCTGCAACAAGAGAAGCCATTGCAATGAGAAGCCCACGTACCGCAACTTGAGAGTAGCCCCTGCTCTCCAAACTGGAGAAAAGCCCACACACCAATGAAGACCCAGCACAGCCAAAAATAATTAATGAATAAATAAAATTCTAAAAACAAAAGAATATAAGTCCTGAATGGAAGTTTTATAAAGTCAACTGCATGAAGGGTAGGATGGCGGGGGCCTGGCTCAGAAATTTTTCTTTTGATATTCACTGGAAGTTAAATGTTAACAATCATTCAGCATGCACTAGTTGGTGGCACAGTCGTAGGCTACACAGTACTGATGAAGTAACAGCAGCTGTGATTTCTGAAGTATATGTTACGTACCAGGCGTGTTCTATAAGTCACTTCATTTAATTTCTCCAAGGCGTCTATTAGTTTCCTCCTTTTACAGTGAGCAGACTGGGGCACAGGCAGATGAGGTTGCCAGTTCCAAGGGCACAGCTGGTCAGTGGCAGGGCTGGGATTTGAACCTATCAGTGTCTCCCAGGTCCCCGCTCCTTCTGTTGTATGTTACCTGGAGAAGAGACGAAGTGGCTGGAGCTCCATGCAGAGGGGTGCTGAGCTTAGTTCCAGGCCTCGTGCTTTTGGAAGATGAAGACTAACTGTACTGAATGCAGAGGAAGATGGGTTTCCCCTGTGGCTTAGTGGTAAAGAGTCAGCCTGCAATACAGGAGACGCAAGTTCGACCCCTGGGTTGGGAAGATCCCCTGGAGAAGGACATGGCTNATTAGCTATTTAAGAATTCATCTTAAAAGATAATTTTAAAGTGCTGATTTAGAAGATAACATTCACTTCACGTATTTCTTTTTTATTTTTTATTTTATGTGTCCTGCGGCTTGCAGGATTTTAGTTCTCTAACCAGGAATTGAACCCATACCCTCTGTACCGGGGACACAGGAGTCCCTTGAAGATAACATTGAGAGAGTTTTAATTCAGGAAATTAAAAAAAAAAAGTTGTTTATTTTTGGCTGTGCTTAGTGTTTGTTTCTGCGGGGGCTTCTCCCCAGTTGCCTCAAGCGTGGGCTGCTCTGTGCTGGTCTTCTTGGCCGTGGCTTCTCTTGCGGAGGAGCCCCGGCTCTAGGGTGCTCAGGCTTCAGTAGTTGGGGTGCATGGGCCTCGTCTGCAGTATGTGGGATCTTCCAGAGCAGGGCTTGAACCCATGTCTCCTGCATTGGCAGGCGGATTCTTTACCATTGAGCCCCCAGGGAAGCCCAGAAAGTTTTTTTTTTTAACTCATTTGTACTTTAGAGAGACAAAACACCAGTCTTGCATCTGATTAAAATGTGTACAGACTGTTTTTTCTTCATAAAAATTAGTTGCCACCTAAGTAGTGCGGTAATTCCCCCCCCCCCCCACACTGTTTCTGTAATGAGACACTCAAAAACTATTAATAAAACCCACAGAACTTCCCCTTACTCAGTATTTGAGCAGGATATGAAAACTGTGTTTCTGAAAGCTGCTTTTATAGTGGTTATTTGTGGCCTTAGGTGAACTTATCATCCGTAGGTTGATTTGGATGAAATAAGGCTTCTTAGGTCAAAAGTGGAAATCTTTTTTTCCTTACTGTGGAACTGTAGAGATTGTACACCTATTTGGGTATTTCAGTAGTTCCATAGTGAGACTACTTTCAGTCTTCTGATACTGTGGGGCAGTTTATGAAATTTGGATTTCAGACTGTGGCTCAGATTATATCATTGAGTAGTCTTTTAAGTAATTATCTATGCTCATGGCATTATTAGATATGTAATTTACACATAAATAAGAATATTAAGATGAATATGTAGCTTTATAACTAATGTAATATACAACTGAAATTCTAGGCATAGTTTGTCAAACTAAAGCTGGAGCTTCAGTAAAAAAGAATTTTACTTCATTGAGGTTTTCATGTATTTGTCATCTAATGGATTGCTTCTAGTTTAAGACATGAAAGGATTTCTAAATCGTTTCACATATCTCAAAATATTGCCAGCAGCATTTTGCTGCAGGTGAGGGCCTTTCCCTAAGAATTACTCTCTTTCTTACTCCCGTGCACAGCTGTTGTCACAGGCTCTTATGTACATACTTATATATATACTTATAAGGGTTTAAACTATTTTTTTTTCCCAAAAAAGTAAGTTGAAAAAAAAAATCAGCGTTAAATCCAAGGATGAGAATTTTAAGTGAAATAAAAATGAAAATAAAAACACAAGAAATATGTTAGGACTGTTTGAGCTGGATGTGGGATATACTGATATAAAATCTCAGGGTTCTATTAAGTGACTCTAGTGCTCCAGCCCGGAGAAGGCGATGGCCCCCACCCCAGCACTCCTGCCTGGCAAATCCCATGGACGGGGAAGCCTGCTGGGCTGCTGCCCATGGGGTCTCGAAGAGTTGGACACGACTGAGCGACTTCCCTTTCACTTTTCACTTTCCTGCATTGGAGAAGGAAATGGCAACCCACTCCAGGGTTCTTGCCTGGAGAACCCCAGGGTCTGCAGAGCCTGGTGGGCTGCCGTCTCTGGGGTCGCACAGAGTCGGACATGACCGAAGCGACTCAGCAGCGGCAGCAGGGCTCCAGCTGAGGAGACTGTTGTGCTCTATTTAAAGGGAGGGAATGCCGTCGGGTTTCCCGCTTCAGAGCTGTCTNCCAGGGTCTGCAGAGCCTGGTGGGCTGCCGTCTCTGGGGTCGCACAGAGTCGGACATGACCGAAGCGACTCAGCAGCGGCAGCAGGGCTCCAGCTGAGGAGACTGTTGTGCTCTATTTAAAGGGAGGGAATGCCGTCGGGTTTCCCGCTTCAGAGCTGTCTAGGCAGACCTGTTTTTGTTTGGTGTGAAGAAAGGGAGCTGCTGAGGGTGATGGGGCTCTATCTTGCGATGTCTTATTGAAGATATTCAGGATTTCCTGCTGGCTCTTCGCCCCCTCTGGTTCCCGCTTCCTCAGTTCTCTTTCGGGTTTGTCTTAACCTTTCTCATTTCAACCACTTCAAGTTCTGTGTTATGGAATCACTTTGATTTAGAGCAAGCTACAAGTGAAATAGAGCGAGCTATAAGTTAAATCTTGAGTGAGGAAGAATTTTAATTATCGTCAGCTCGCTCTACATTTGGACCAGTTGTAGGAATCAAACAGTGCTTTATTTGAGGTATCTTTCTTTTACATATCGAGTCTTATTTTTGATCTATCAAATACAGTTTTAAGTCTTAATTTGACTAAGAGTTACACAGTATCTTTTTCAGAAGGTATTTATCCCCATTTATCTGTGATTCTTACAGGTGGACTTTGTGTTGTTGATGGCGCTCCTTAAAGGTGGTTCTGTGTTTTGCAGAGAGGCGCCCCAGAAGGCAGGCGTGCCAGCTCCGGTGGTTCTGAGGGGACAGCAACATGGGGCCAGTCTGGGCGTGGGTTTCGTCAGTTTGGTTTTGGATTTGTCAGTAAACTCTAAGCTAGTTGGGCCACAGGGGATGTCCTCATGGTAGTAAGACTCAGAAATTGATGATGATAGGACGATCGTTGCCAGGAGGGAACTGGAATTTTTTGTGCAGTATCTAGATTGTGACACCTTCCCCATGTACCAAGATACTGAGAAGATTGAATTGCTAGTCAGAGTTGCTTGTGGAACAAAGGGACTTTAAAAGCCTCGAGGTATATTTCATCCCGGCCGCGGCGGGAAAGACAGGCTTCTTCAGGGTCTCCATACAGTCTTCATCACCTGTGAAACCTGGTTGCTTGGTGTACTGGTGATCAGGGCTGGCACCGTCCTACGGTTCAGTTTCTGTTTAGAATCATGGAGGCCTCAGTTATCACAAAGATTACTTAAAACAGTTGACTGACTTAGAGGATTTTAACCTTAGCCCAGCTGGAGGATATATTCATGGAGTATTGGTGCCAGTGTTTGCCCTATTCCTCTGCTCCTGTGGCCATTTTTACTGACCTCTGTTACAACAGCTAGCAAGTTGTCTTACCCCTGAGTCAACTTGCTTATCNATTAGCTATTTAAGAATTCATCTTAAAAGATAATTTTAAAGTGCTGATTTAGAAGATAACATTCACTTCATGTATTTCTTTTTTATTTTTTTATTTTATGTGACCTGTGGCTTGCGCGATCTTAGTTCTCTAACCAGGAATTGAACCCATACCCTCTGTACTGGGGACACAGGAGTCCCTTGAAGATAACACTGAGAGAGTTTTAATTCAGGAAATTAAAAAAAAAGTCGCCTATCCCCAGTTGCCTCGACAGGGGCTGCTCTGTGCTGGTCTTCTCGGTGGTGGCTTCTCTTGCAGAGGAGCCCCGGCTCTAGGGCGCTCAGGCTTCAGTAGTCGGGTGCATGGGCCTAGTCACTGTGCAGTATGTGGGATCTTCCAGAGCAGGGATGGAACCCATGTCTCCTGCACTGGCAGGCGGATTCTTCACCACTGAGCCACCAGGGAAGCCCAGAAAGTTTTTTTCCCACTCATTTGTACTTTAGAGAGACAAAACACCAGTCTTGCAGCTGATTAAAATTGTACAGACTGTTTTTTCTTCATAAAAATTAGTTGCCACTTAAGTAATGCGGGAATTTTCCCCGCACTGTTTCTGTAGTTAGACACTCAAAAACTGTTAATAAAACCCACAGAACTGCCCCTTACTCTTAGTATTTGAACAGGATATGAAAACTGTGTTTCTGAAAGCTGCTTTTATCGTGGTTATTTGTGGCCTTAGGTGGATTTATCATCCATAGGTTGATCTGGATGAAATAAGGCTTCTTAGGTCAAAAGTGGAAATCTTTTTTCCTTACTGTGAAACTGTAGAAATTATACACCTATTTGGGTATTTTAATAGTTCCCTAGTGAGAGTAATTTTAGTCTTCTGATACTGTGGGGCAGTTTATGAAATTTGGATTTCAGACTGTGGCTCAGATTGTATCATTGAGTAGTCTTTTAAGTAATTATCTATGCTCATGGCATTATTAGATATTATGTAATTACACATAAATAAGGATATTAAGATGAATATGTAGCTTTATAACTAATGTAATATACAACTGACATTCTAGGCATAGTTTGTCAAACTAAAGCTGGAGCTTCAGTAAAAAAGAATTTTACTTCATTGAGGTTTTCATGTATTTGTCATTTAATGGATTGCTTCTAGTTTAAGACATATAAAAGGATTTCTCAATCGTTTCACATATCTCAAAATTTTGCCAGCAGCGTTTTGCTGCGTGTGAGGGCCTTTCCCTAAGAATTACTCTCTTTCTTACTCCCGTGCACAGCTGTTGTCACAGGCTCTTTCTTTCTTTTTTTTTTTTTTGTCACAGGCTCTTATGTACATACTTACAAGGGTTTAAACTCATTTTTTTTAACTGAAAGAAGTAAGCTAAAAAAAAAATTCAGCTTTAAATCCAAGGATCAAAATTTTAAGTGAAATAAAAATGAAAATAAAAAAGCAAGAAATATGTTAGGACTGTTCGAGCTGGATGTGGAACACACTGATATAAAATCTCAGGATTCTGTTAAGTGACTTGAGTGCTCCAGCTGAAGAGACTGTTGTGCTCTATTTAAAGGGAGGGAAAGCCGCCAGGTTTCCCCTGCTTCAGAGCTGTCTGGGCAGACCTGTTTTTGTTTGGCGTGAAGAAAGGGAGCTGCTGAGGGTGATGGGGCTGTATCTTGTGATGTCTTATTGAAGGTATTCAGGATTTTCTGCTGGCTCTTTGCCCCGTCTGCTTCCTGCTTCCTCAGTTCTCTTTCGGGTTTGTCTTAACCTTTCTCATTTCAACCACTTCAAGTTCTGTGTTACGAAATCACTTTGATTTAGAGCAAGCTACAAGTGAAATAGAGCGAGCTATGTTAAATCTTGAGTGAGGAAGAATTTTAATTATTGTCAGCTCGCTCTACATTTGGACCAGTTGTAGTAATCAAACAGTGCTTTATCTGAGGTATCTTTCTTTTACATATCAAGTCTTATTTTTGACCTATCAAATACAGTTTTAAGTCTTAATTTGACTAAGAGTTACACAGTGTCTTTTTCAGAAGGCATTTGTGCCCATTTATCTGTGATTTTTAAAGGAGGACTTTGTGTTGCTGATGGCACTCCTTAAAGGTGGTTCGGTGTTTTGCAGAGAGGAGCCCCAGAAGGTAGGCGTGGCAGCTCCGGTGGTTCTGAGGGGACAGCAGCATGGGGACAGTCTGGGCGTGGGTTTCGTCAGTTTGGTTTTGGATTTGTCAGTAAACTAAGCTTGTTGGGCCACAGGGGATGTCCTCATGGTAATAAGACTCAGAAATGATGATAGGATGGTCGTTGCCAAGAGAGAACTGGAACATTTTGTGTGTTATCTAGATTGTGGCAGCTTACCCATGTACCAAGATACTGAGAAGATTGAGTTGGTAATCAGAGTTGCTTGTGGAGCAAAGGGACTTTGAAAGCCTCGAGGTATATTTCATCCCGGCCGCGGCGGGAAAGACGGGCTTCTTCAGGGTCTCCATATGGTCTTCATTGCCTGTGAAACCTGGTTGCTGGGTGTCCTGTGGAATCAGGGCTGGCACCGTCCTACGGTTCGGTTTCTGTTTAGAATCACGGAGGCCTCTGTTATCACGAAGATTACTTAAAACAGTTGACTGACTTAGCGGATTTTAACCTTAGCCCAGCCGGAGGATATATTCATGTAGTATTGGTGCCAGCGTTTGCCCTATTCCTCTGCTCCTGTGGCCATTTTTACTGACCTCTGTTACAGCAGCTAGCAAGTTGTCTTACCCCTGAGTCAACTTGCTTATCCTAGGACCCAAGAGCCTGGCACAGTGCCTGGTGGGGAGCACAATTTTTTTTTTCGATATCGCTTTATTAACATGTAATTCATGCATTGTAAAATCCACTCTTAAAATGTATAGCTCAGTGGTTTTTAGAATATTTAGAGTTGTACATCACCGTTGTCTAATCTAAGAACGTTTTTATCACCCCTTACGGGAACTCTGCACCTCTTAGCTTCGCATAGCTCCCGCTCTTCCCTCACTCCCAGCCCCTGGCAATCACTTACTGACTTGCCNTCATGTATTGTAAAATCCACTCTTTTAAAATGTATAGCTCAGTGGTTTTTAGAATATTTAGAGTTGTACGTCACCATCATCTAATTTAAGAACGTTTTCATCACCCCTCAAGGGAACTCTGCACTTCTTAGCTTTGCACTGTTCCCATTCTTCCCTCACTCCCGGCCCCTGGTGATCACTTACTGACTTATCTGTCTCCGTGCCCCTGCCGGCTCTGGACGGTTCGAACAAACAGAGTCGTGCAGCGTGCGACCCTTTGTGCCTGGCGTCTTTCATTGAACGTCATGTTTTCAAAGTTCATCCACGACGTCACTTGCATATACCCGACTCCATTCCTGTATGTGGCTGGATGGCATTCCATTGCTCGGATATCCCACATTCAGTTTATCTGTTCCTTGTCAGCCGGTGGGT